>OY728148.1:2051710591-2052258943 GCA_963277665.1 Viscum album
ACTTTAACAACATGGAGAAACTCCTAATGTAATTTTTTTTAATACCTTCATATTTTAATATTATTTTAAAATAAATCTCAATTATTTGATAGCTTCTGTTACACGCGACACCCAGTTTTAATGAAATCTAATATACTATTTATATTATTATTTTAACTTGAAGGTAATAACCTAACAAAAAAACATGGTGAAATAACAATATTTTTAATTTAAATTATAATGATTTTTTATAAAAAATCCTATTAATAGAAAATAATTGTTTTTTAGTAATATCTTTATATGTTTTGGAAATACCATTTTGTTAAAAATGGTTTTATTAATTTTTGTAAACAAATAATAAAAGTAATTCTTAAAATTTTTGAAAATTTATGTGTAAAATAATAATCATTTTTAAAAACTAAATGTCATAATTATTTTTGATTTAATTTTTAATAATTTTCTAAAAATATTAATTTTTCGATGAATAGTAAAATAATGATGATTTTATTATAACTACCTTTTCGTTTAAAAAATCCACAAGATCCATTTTATTTATAAATAATTTTAAAAGTTAAAATATTTAAAATATATATTTATTAATACAATTTATTTCATTATAATAACTTTTATAGTAAATCGGAAAATTGAAATATTCTATACTTATGAAAACATTCTCTTCAAAAAACAACATTTTCATCATTTTTATGGGTTTAATTTTGTAATAAAATTTTATGCATATATGAATTGAATTAGGAAAAATGGATGCAATATTTGGATTCATATTAAAAAGTATTCTATGATATATTCACCTTATGTTTTGGTCAAAATAAATAGTTAAAGCAATAAAAAATAATTATCTTGGTTAATGTTAAAATAGGTTTATTGGGGGTTAAACTAAAAATATAAGGAATTAAATGACGAAAAAACTTTTACAACCCCAATTTTTTCTATATTTATACCATATGTCCATTTTTTTACAAAATTAACCATTTTAGATCCTTGTGTCCTGTTAAAAAACATGGGTACATTTTATTCATTTCAAAAATTCCAATTGTGTCCTCTCCCCCACTTATAAATGGACACCTACTCTCCTCTCCTATTCATATATCCAAAACAATTTGGTTTATCAAAGCCCTAAAAAATATATTACCTAATTATTTGACCACATATTTGAGTCCTTATGTATATTATTAAACCCTTCTAATAATTCTTTAGGTATAGACCTAAAGTGGTTATTCGAAGACGTGGTACAATTATTAAACTAGTGTTTTATGTTTCTTATTCCTCTAAATCCTTAAATTGTTATTAAAACATGATTATATAATAAAATAATAATCTCCCATATAATTATATTTTATTGCATTAATTGAATTCCTTACATCCATCTTCTCTTCCATCATGTGAAAAATGAAACTGTTGATCGTGCGTACGACAGACTATGACCTTGCGAATTGATGTAATTCATTTTCTATCACCACCTATCAAAGATGGATATAATGTTTTATTTAATATATTTATATGATATTTATCACATAATTATAATTCTTATATTATAATATCACATGTATCTTCTTACTCTTCATTCCATGGGAATACAATAATATCGCTCATGTGTACGGTGGTCTACCGCCTAACAAAGAGATTTGATTTTTTCTCCACTTATGCTTTACATGGAAGGTAAAAATGATAATTTTAATAAACATATGTGTCATATATAACATAAAAATTATTTTTTAATTAAATATATTATTTAAAATTATTTATACTCATCCTTTCAGAAAATATAAATAGCATTCATGCGTACAAACAGCCTACCGTCACCATGAGTGGTGGAATTCCTTTTCTATCTCTAAATTTATTAGATAAAGTTAAATAAATAAATATATATATTATATATTTTTTATAATTATTTATATGATGTAACCATGATCAATGTAAAAGGAACAAAAATAAAAAACCAAAACATATATATATATAAAATTAGTTATAACTCGAAACCCGATTTCAACAAACAAATGTCAATAAAAAAGAAATATTTGAACATAATTAAATAATATATGGTATGATACATATGTAAACCCCAAGCTTCCACGGTACGTTTCTCATGGAATAATACAGTAGCGTGTGTTGTATGCAACTTCGGGTTCTAACACACCACAACCAATCAAAGTAGCCGTTATGAATAGTAATACCCACTTTTTGAAATTTTATAAATTTTATCTTTCAAAATGGACTTATGTTTTGGATTCATAATATCAAAATTAGCCTAGGGTGAATTTTTGGTATTTTTCTAAAAAGGTAAAAATTTTGATGAATTTTGAAAAGCACTGAGTTATAGTTTAAAACCGATTTTTTTTAAATAATTATTTATTTTATTTAAATTTATTTTAGGTAAAAATAGAAACATAATACCTATATAAGATCAATTTAATTCATTAGAGTCAATTTATAATAATTTTATATATATATAAATTATATTGAACTTTTACCGTCTTTTACCCACCTCATAAGAGAATTTGAAAATTCACATAAAATATAATTTTACCACTTTTGTGAGTGGAATTTCAAAAATCAGAGAGACACAGTTAATATGAAGGAGTAAAATTTGGTTCAATAAGATAAAAATAATTTTTGGTGAATAATAACTTTTTACTTTTATTTACCACGGTTAAATGTAAATAGGGTAATTAAGGGTAAAATTATATATTTATTACCCTAACACATGTCCTAATTCTATTTGATAAGTATAATTCCACCAAAAACAACCTTATAAATAAAATATGAACCACTTTGGTCCACTTGGATTAGATTAGGACATTTATTATTATTTAATTCAAATTAGAATTAAAAGAGTTAAAATTAAAGTTTAATAACTAAATAGTTTTTAATATAGGGTTATACATAAGATAAATTAGATTATAAATATTAATTATAAATATAAAAATATTTCCCACATAATGGTATTTTATTTATATTTTTTAGACATTAAATAATTTAATTTATTTATGACACAATGATGATGCAGTAATTTCCTTATTAATGAAATATTAAAATAATTGATATTTTAAATACTGAAAAAATGTCATTTGAGACTTTTAATGAGTTAAACTAATTTTCTACGTTAATATAACATGTTAGGGTTATTTTTATGATTTTGTTTCGAATTAATAATGCTATTATGAAAATTGAAAAAACAAAATACCAAATAGTGTCAAAATTGACATAAAAAAGTTTTTAATAAAAACATTATATTATTAATTGATATTATATTCCTAAAATTCTAAGGTTTGTCCAAAAGACTTATATAATTATAGGAGTATCCTTAATGAATCATTTGGGTTTTTCTTGGCAGTTTATAGAAAGTTTATTAACCATATAGTGTAAGAATACAAGAAGACACGGTAAAAGTTAAATTATTTAACGTAGAGTTAAATCTAAATTATAAAGTTAAAATAGTAACCTAAACTTGTCTAAAACCTATTGGTTGATATGAATTCGACCCATAACCACCCTAGCCTTGAAATTAGTCACTTTGGAGCTATTATAAACCGAATATTAATTTATTATAAAATAATATTTTATGTTTTTTCTAAGGTTCCCCTGACCCCTCTTATAAAAAGGAACTCCGATTTCTCTCTAATTCACACATTCAAATCCTTTTAAATCGGACAAAACCTATCCAAATATTCTCCCTACTTCCCTCAATTCAACCTAGAGGTCTTAGTTTGATCAGAAATCGAACCTATGGATCCCTTTTGTTCAAATCAAAAGGAAGAACCAGAAGAAGAGGTAATGATTTCACCACCCTCTTTCATGTTCTTTTCTTCTTCCACTTCTTCATTATTTGTTATTTACATTATAAAATAATAATTCCAGTATCTTCAATATACTGTTATGTTATTATAGATATGGTACAACAATATTAAGTATTCTATCCATCCTTTGAATGACATGTCACCATACGTGCGTACGTACGGCTTACCGTCTCCACGTCGTGGTGTAGTTGTTATTCAAAACCTTATTATTTGGATGAGTATGATAATGATGTCTAATTGATTTAAATAATAAATATAACATGATTGTTATTATTTATATATTATATAACATCCACTTATATATTATTTTAATATCAAAAGAATGATATTGTCGTTCGTGTGTACGTACAGACTACCATCTCCACGAACGCGATGAGATTAATTCCCCATCATATCCATTCAAGACTAATTTTAATTTGATAATTACAAATAATGTTTAAGGACATGATATAATTCTGGATATGAATAAGATACAACCTATCCATAACAAACCTGGCTTATGTAACAAAACATATAAAAGAAAATGAGTAAGTTAACACCCTAAACGATGATAATACTAAAATATTATTAACAATGCAATATTAGAAGATCATATATGATATCATATTTAAGTATTTTATTCTTTTATAATTTAATAACAATGTTTTAACTGTTATATAGGAGGTTAACATATCATTGACTAAGGAAAAGTACAAGGTAAGGGTTAATTATACAATCTCTTCATTTTTCGAGGTTATTTATATGTAATTATCTATTGGGACCTCTTTATCATCCACATACATGTTTCTTGAAAATTTATTTCAAAACATTCTTAATATTTTATTGAAAATGGTTTAAATTCATTTATACCCTTTTTTGACTTTTTATAATATGTTTATCAAGGAATCGTTCCGTCATTTTCCAAACAAGGGACTTTATGACCTTTTCGACAAATTTAAGGTATGAATATTTTTAACTTATACAGTGGGTGTGGCTATTTTCTGCTATTATAAAATCATCTAAGCTTCCCTTAAAAGCTTATAAGAATATTTTAAAAGTAAATTTCTTATTTTATAAATATGTGACTTTGAAATGATTTAAAAAAAAGATATTTCCCTCATATTGTTTTAATTTCATCTATGTCAACATCCTTTGATATATTTTAAGCTTATTTGAAGTTGATTTATTATGATACAAAACTTCCATATTGTATTGAAGGTTTTGTGATATGTTTGACTGTGGATGTGTTATTTTTATACCAATCATGGTTTATGGATAAAATATTGACATTTTGTATGCTAGTTTTATAACGAATGTTTATGTTATGATTAAACCTTTTCATATGAGGAATACATTGGACTTATTACGTGAAGGGTGGAGCCTGCTATAGCTCCTTTATGAATCGGTGGGTCTCATGAGACAAACTAGTGTCTTGGAACAAGGCCTTGAAAAAATCTTATTTTTAGTATTCTCAGAAGGCCTTGACTATGTGGTTATGATAGTCTGACATTATGCATTCCATCATTATGAAAGTGGTTGTTGATATTTCATGTGATTATTCGACTAGTATAATATCAATGTGAATAAGTAAATGGAATTATTTCATTATATTTTTGCCATTTTATACTGGAGTTCATGTTTAAAAGGCTTTTGTTTTAGGTATACATTTCCTTAATGTTTATTCTTATTTATGAATGTTTCCTCTATATTGTTATCCTTACTGAGTATCTGAGCTCACCCCTTTCTATGTTTTATTTTTTCTAGGATGTGAAGAAGTATTTTATGACTGACCTGTAGGGATAGTCTAAGGTGATATGAGTGTGGAATATGGACACTATGTTGTAGTAATTTTCCATTTTATCATGTAATGTAAGCCTTATGAATGTATCTAGTGTTTCTAAGGCTACTAAACTAATTAGTCTTTTGAGACTTGATCTTTTTTATCATGCCAATGTTATGTAATAATGCACCGACTTTGGGTAACTAGGGTAAGGGTGTTATAGTTGGTATCATAGGAAGATTAGTACAAACCTTGGAAGCTAGATTTAGATAAACTCTGATTAGAGCACATAGCCCTAAGAAAAACATTAAGGATTAGTATAGAAGAACTTCCTAGAATTTTGGTATTGTAGATATTTGGTGAGTTTTCCATGAAATACATCCCTGTCTGGATACGAGTAGGTAGAGATGGCTCTAGCACAGATGTACCTATGGATAAAACCCAAAAATACCGCTTTGATCTAGACTCAAACGGGAACTAGTGCACGAAAATGGGCTTTGATGCACTCTTGGTTACGACACTCCCGGGGGATATGCATATGATAATTCAAATATTCATTACAAACCATTATGATGGGTTTATGAGTATATAATTCCTCAAATAATTTTTTTTATGATTATGGATTATATCAATAAACTGCTCAATTTATGTTAAGTGTTTTACACGTTTGGAATTATGTATTTCGATTCATGAACTGATCTAGTTTATGAAATTTTTTAGAAATGGCGCCTAGTTGAAGGAATGGAAACTGTATCAATGCACACATTCTATGTAGGGATTTCCCTCCTACTCAAGATAATTATAGTGGAGTTGGTGATACAACTAGTGCTAATCATCTTTTCACTATACTAGGACAACTCACTCAGGTTATGAATAATAATCTTACCTGTATGAAGCACCCTGATCCACACCATGGAGGCTCATTGTTAGACCTCTTAATGAGGAAACAAACACCAAAATTCAATGGGAGTACAAATACATTAGTAGTAGAGAAATGGAAACATTCCTTAGGGAAAATATTTCTTGCCTTGGGGAGTAGCGAAAGGGAAAACGTTGTTATGGCAGTTTACCACATCACTTGAGATGCTGATCAATAGTGGTCATTGATTCAAATACAAAGGAATATGATGAAGTATAAAAAATGGAATGGAGGGATTTTAAATAGATTTTATTATAAAAATACTTTCCTCATGACCATCGAGTAGATATGGAAAGGAAATTTCTCAGTCTGAGAAAAAAGGAGGATGAGAATGTTGTAAAGTATGAGGCTGACTTTACAAGGTTAGAAAGGAATGTTGTAGAATATATACGTTACCCAAGAAGTAAGATCAATCGTTTCCTTGATGGTTTAAAACCATTTTTCCTTCAAGCATTGGTCTCAAAATACTTTTCATCGTATGAAGATATTGTCTCATGTGCTATTAAGACAGAAAATGAATTCTCTAAGTCTTATGACTTTAAAGCAAAGTAAGAGAAGAAGAGATCTGTTGATCACTCTAGAAATGGAAATAAGGGGAAAAGGGAAAAGTTGAATATCCATCCTGTATTAAATGTGGGAATAAACACCTTGGTACTTTCTTGAATGGAATGGGAGTCTGTTACAAGTGTGGTGAAAAAGGCCACCAAGCTCGTGATTGCAAGGGGAAGAAAGAAGCTACTGATGTTCAATGATATAATTGCAGGGATATGGGAAATTATGAAAATTAATTCCCTAAGCGTTAGGAGAAATTCCCTTAGGAAAGTCCAAGAGATCAAGTACAAGCTTATGTTATCACTACTGCTGAGGTAGAAGATCCGAAAGATGTGGTGGTAGGTAATTTAATGGTTTCCTCAAGTTTAGAAAATGAATTATTTGATTCTGGATCATCACATTGTTTCATATCTTCCCAGTTTTCTATGAAAATTAGATATTTCCAATTTAATTTAACAAGGGAGTTGTCAGTCAAAACTCCCAAGGGAAGTATCATCGCAACAATGTTTTGTGAATCCGTTCCCATTAGAGCATATACATGTTCTTTATCTGCTGATCTCATCGTCACACCCATGATTGAATTTGATATAATCCTAGGTATAGATTGGATTTCGAACCATGATGTGAATATTTATTCTAAGAATAAGGAGGTTAAGATTTTTGATGATGATGATAAAGAACACCTTATATTTAGAGAGGAATCGTCACCACATAATTCTTATCTAGATCCACCCCCAATAGCTCAACTAAATTCAATTATTGGGGAGGAAGAGAATTAAATGACTGTGGGTGAGGAAAGGAATGTTCAAATAGAGGATTTACCTATTGTGAGAGAATATGTTGATGTGTTTTCAGAAGATTTACATGGACATCCTCCATAATGATAAATTGAGTTTTCCATTGATTTAATTCCTAGTTTAATGCCTATATCGAAAACCCCTTATAGAATGGCCACTACAGAATTAGTGTAACAAATAAACAAATAGAGGAATTGAATAATAAAGGATTTATTCCCCCAAGTGATTCTCCATGGGGAGCCCCTATTCTTTTTGTTAAGAAGAAAGATGGATCTATGAGGTTGTACAATGACTATAGTGAGATTAATGCTATAATAATAAGGAACAAGTATCCCCTACCTTGCATTGGTGATTTATTTGAAAAACTTCATCAATCTCAAAACATTTCAATTATTAACCATCGATTTGGATATCATCAGTTGTGTGTGAAGAAGGAAGACATTCCGAAACCAGCATTTCAAACCAGGTACGGTCATTACGAGTTTACAATAATTCCTTTTATGATATCTTAGTATACTCCAAAAGCTAAGAAAATCATGAAAATAACTTGGGCAATATCTTGAAGACTATGAGAAGACATGAATTATATAGGATGTTTAGCAAGTGTTAATTCTGGCTTCAAGAGATTTCTTTTCTTGGTCATACAGTCTCAATGGATGGAATCTATGTTGATCCTTATAAGACAAGAGAAATCCAACAAAGACCAGCACCGACGAGTATAACTGAGGTACATAGTTTTATTGGTTTGAAAGGTTATTATCGACGTTTCGTCCAACATTTTTCCCAGTTGGCTAACCCATTAACAAAGATCAGACGTAAAAGAGTACAATTTTTTTGGACAAAATAGTGTGAAGAATGTTTTGAAGAACTGAATAGAAGATTAGTCTATGCTCTTATATTGACTCTACTATCGGGGAAGTATGGGTTTGTTATTTATAGTGATGCTTCAATGAAAGGACTTTGTTTTGTCCTTATGCAGAATGATAAGGTTATTGCCTATGCATCATGACAGATAAAAATTCACAAGAAAAACTATACTACTCATGATCTTGAGTTAGCTGCTGTAATATTTGCTTTAAAGATATGGAGACATTATCTCTATGGTGAAAAATGTGAGATATATACTGATCAGAAGAGTTTGAAGTATATTTTCTCACCGAAAGAACTCAACATGAGGAAAAGGTGATGGCTTGAACTAGTTAAGGATTATGATATCACTATACACTACCACCTGGGGAAGTCAAATAAGGTAGAAAATGCTTTGAGTAGAAATGATCATGGATTTTTGAACAAGATTAGAGTTGAAAAGGATACTATATACATGGATATAGTAAAGATGGATATGGGAATAACCATGGAAGGTGAAACATCAATATAATTTCAAATGGTTTCCAAACCATCTTTACTAGAAAGGATAAAGAGTTCTCAGACCGATGATGAGGAGTTTCAAAATATGATTAAAACTGTGAATGATGGGAGATTGAGTGACTTTGTTTATGAAGATGGAATTTTGAAATTTGGGAATAGACTTTGTGTTCCCGACGTACCTGATCTAAAAAGAGAATTTTTGGATGATTATCAGAGTTCTAATTTCTCAATACAGCCTCGTAGCACAAGGATGTATAGAGATTTGAAGGAACATTTTCGGTGAGATAACATAAATAAGGAGATTACTGATTTTTTGTAAAGATATATGGTTTGTCAATAAGTGAAAGCAGGAAGGCACCAGCCCGGAGGAGTATTGCAACCTCTTCCCATACCTGAGTGGAAATGGGATAATATCATGATGGAATTTGTCATGGGACTACCAAAGAATCCTAGAAGGAACGATGTAATCTAGGTCATTGTTGATCCTCTTACCAAGTCAGCACCTTTTCTTTCTATAAGATAAGATCTACCTCCTGAATGTCTAGGAAGACTATATATTAATGATGTAATGAGACTTCATGGAGTACCACTATTGACTGTTTCTGATCGTGATCCACGTTTTACATCAAGATTCTGGAAAAGTCTTCAGAAATCCCTAGATACTGAACTTCATTTTAGCACTGCCTACCACCCTCAAACTGATAGAAAATCATAACGAACTATTCAAACCTTAGAATACATGTTGAGATCCTGCTCACTTGACATTCAGGGTATGTGGGATCAATATTTTTCTCTGGTAGAATTTTCCTATATTAATAGCTTACATTCAAGTATTCATATGACACCATATGAAGCATTATACAAAAAGAGATGTCGCACACCAACCTGTTGGGATGATTTTCGTGAAAGAAAACTCGTAGGCCCTGAACTTTTGGAGGAAACGATGGAAAAGGTGCAGGTAATCCAAACCCACATCAAAGTAGCTCAAAGTAGACAGATGAGCTATGCTGATAACCGAAGGAAGGATTTGGAATTTCATGTAGGATATCATGTTTTCTTGAAGGTGTCTCCATGGAAGGGTGTTATACGTTTCGGTTAGAAGGGAAAATTGAGTCCCTGGTACATCAGACCTATCACAATTCTAGAACGAATTGGGGATATAGCTTACCATTTGGAAATTCCGCCAAGTCTTTCCAAAGATCACGATGTGTTCTATGTATCACTGTTGAGAAAATACATGCCTGAACCAACACATGTACTCACATATGAGGAATTAGAACTAGAACCCGATCTATCTTATTTCGAAGAGCCAGTCAGGATTCTTGATACCAGAGAACAAGTGTTGAGAAACCGGATGACTCGTCTAGGGAATGTTTTATGGAGAAACCATAGGATGGAAGAGGCAAGATGGGAACCCGAGGAACTTATGATGAAGAACCACCCAATTCTTTTTATGTATTAGTATTCTAGAAATTTCAAGGAAAAAAATTATTTGATGGAGGGTAGAATGTAACACCCCAAGCATCCATGATATGCTTCTCTTTAATTAATATAGTAGTGTGTGTTATACGCAACTTCGCGTTCTAACACACCACAACCAATCAAAGTAGCCGTTAAGAATATTAATACCCACTTTTTGAAATTTTATAAATTTTATCTTTCAAAACTGACTTATTTTTGGATTTGGAATATCTAAATTAGACTATGGTGAATTTTTGGTATTTTTCTGAAAACGTTCAGTTTTTGATGAATTGTGAAAAACACTGAGTTATAGTTTAAAAAAGAATTTTTATTTAAATAATTATTTATTTTATTTAAATTTATTTTAGTTCAAAATAGACACATAATACCTATATAAGTTCAATGTAATTCATTAGAGTCAATTTATAATAATTTTATATATATAAAAATTTTATTGAACTTTTACCGTCTTTTACCCACCTCCTAGGACAATTTTCAAATTCACATCAAACTTAATTTTACCGATTCTGTGAGTGGAATTTCAAAAATTCAAGAGAAAATGTTACTATCAAGGAGTAGAATTTGGTTCAACAGGATAAAAATATTTTTTGGTGAATAGTAACTTTTTACTTTTATTTACCACGGTTAAAATTAAATAGTGTAATTAAGGGAAAAATGACATTATTATTACCCTAACACATGTAAAAATTCTATTGGCTAAGTATAATTCGACCAAAAACAATCATAAGAATAAAATATGAACCTCTTTGGTCTACTTGTATTAGATTAGGACATTTATTATTATTTAATTCAAAGAAGAGTTAAAAGAGTTAAAATCAATGTTTAATAACTAAAATATTTTTAATATAGGGTTATACATAAGATAAATTAGATTATAAATATTCACTATAAATACAAACAGATTTACTACATAATGTTATTTTATTTATATTTTTTAGGCATTAAATAATTTATTTTATTTATGACACAATGATGATGTAGTAATTACCTTATTAATGAAATATTGAAATAATTGATATTTTAAATACTCAAATAAATGTAATTTGAGACTTTTAATGAATTAAACTAATTTCATAAGTTAATATGACACAATAGGGTTAGTTATATGATTTTGTTTTGAATTAATAATGTTGTTTTGAATTTATAAAAAAAAATACCAAACAGTGTCAAAATTGACATAAAAGTGTTTTTAAAACAAATATTATATTATTAATTTATATTATATTCCTAAAAATCTATTATTCGTTCACAATACTTATATTATGATAGTTGTATCATTAATGAACCGTTTGGTGTTCTCTTGGTAGTTTATAGTATGTTTATTAACCATATAGTGTAAGAATACCAGAAGACACGGTAAAAGTTAAATTATTTAACCTAGAGTTAAATCTAAATGATAAGGTTAAAATGGTAACCTAAACTTGTATAAAACCTATTGGTTTAAAGTATTTAGACCCATACCCACCCTAGACTCTAAATGAGTCACATTGGATCCATTATAAACCGAATATTAATTTATTATAAAATAATATTTTAAGTTTATCCAAAGGTTCCCCTCACCCCTCTTATAAAAGGGAACTCCCCTTTCTCTCTAATTCACACCTTAAAATCCATTTGGATCAGACAACACAAGCCCAAATATCCTCCCATATTCCATCACTTCAACATAGAGGCCTTAGTTTGATCATAAAGACAATTTAAGGAGACCTTTTGATCAATTCAAAAGGAAGAACCCGAAGAAGAGGTAATGATTTCACAACCCTCTTTCAAGTTCTTTTCTTCTTCCACTTCTTTCTTTGTTATTTCCATTCTAAAATAATAAATTCAGTATATTATATATACTGTGATGTTATTATAGATATGTTACAACAATATTCAGTATTCTATCCATCCTTTGAATGACATGTCACCATACGTGCGTACGTACGGCTTACCGTCTCCACGTCGTGGTGTAATTGTTATTCAAAACATTATTATTTGGATGGGTATGATAATGATGTGTAATTTATGTAAATAATAAATATAACATGATTATTCTTCTGTATATATGATATAATATCCAATTATATGTTATTTTTATATCAAAAAATGATATTGTCGCTTGTGCGTACGTAAGGACTACCGTCTCCACGAACGCGATGAGGTTCATTCCCCATCGTATCCATTAAAGAATAATTTTCATTTGATGATTAAAAATAATGTTTAAGGGCTTGATATAATTCTGGATATGAATGATATACAACCTATCCATAACAAACATTAATTGTGTAACAAAACATAAAAAATAAAACAAGTAAGTTAACACCTAAAACGGCGATAATACTAAAATATTATTAACAAAGCAATATTAGAAGATCATATATGATATCATATTTATTTATATGATTATTTTATAATTTAATAACAATGTTTTAAGTATTATACAAGAGGTTAACATACCATCAACTAAGGAAAATTATATGGTAAGGGTTAATTCTACAATCTCTTCATTTTCTGAGGTTGTTTATACGTAATTATCTTCTGGGACATCTTTATCATCCACATACATGTTTCTTGAAAATGTATTTGAAAACATTCTTACTATTTTATAGACAATGGGTTATAGTAATTTATACCCTTTTTTGAATTTTTATAAGATGTTTATAAAGGAATATTTTCGTCGTTTTCCAAACAAGGTACTTTATGATGCTTTTGACAAATTTAAAGTAAGAATTGTTTTTAACTTATAGGGAGGGTGTGGCTATTTTCTGCGGTTATAAAATCGTTGAAGCTTCCCTTATGGGATTATAAGAATATTTTCAATGTAAATGTTTTATTTTATAATTATGTGACTTTTAAATGATTTAAAAAAAGACATTTCTATCGAATAGTTTTAATTTCATCTATGTCAACATCCTTTGATGAATTTTAAGCTTATTTGAAGTAGATTTATTATGGTACAAAACTTCCATATTTTATTGAAGGTTTTGTGATATTTTCAACTGTGGATGTGTTATTTTTATATTATTCATGGTTTATGGATAAATTATTGACATTTCATATGCTAGTTTTAATACGAATGTTTATGTTATGTTTAAACATGTTCATATGAGGAATGAATTGGACTTATTAAGTGACGGGTGGAGCCTGCTATAGCTCCTTGATTTAACGGTAGGTCTCATGAGACAAACTAGTGTCTTGGTAGAAGGCCTTGAAAAAATCTTATTTGTAGTCTAGGCACAATGACTTGACTATGTGGTTATGATAGTCAGCCATTATGCATTCCATCATTATGAAAGTGGTTATTGATATTTCATGTGATTATTCGACTAGTAGAATGTCCATCTGAATACATAAATGGAATTATTTCATTTTAATTTTTCCATGTTATGCTGGATTTCAAGTTTTAAAGGCTTTTGTTTCAGGTATACATTTCCTTAAATGTTTATGCTTATTTATGAAATTTTCCTCTATATTGTTATCTTTACTCAGCATCTGAGCTCAACCCTTTATATGTATTATTTTTCCCAAGATGTGAAGAAGTGTTTTATGATTGACCTGCATGGATATTCTAAGGGGATTTGAGTGTAGACTATGGAGACTATGTTGTTCCAGTTTTTCATTTTATCATGTAATTTAAGACTTATGAATGTATCTAGTGTTTCCAAGGCAACTAAACTAATCGTTCTTTTGAGACTTGATCTTTTTGGATCATTCCAATGTTATGTAATAATGCACTGACTCTGGGTAACTGGGGTCGGGGCGTTACAACATATGAGTATGTTTATTTAATATATTTATCATAAACATATACTATTTATATATTATATTAAAATGTGTATAAATTCTAGACATTAGGTAAGGGATTTTGTTTGAAATTTTCTTCTTAGGGTCATATGTTATGTGATGCACCAATCATGTTTTATGAACTATATATACAGGCCCTTTGAAATGAAATATTGATAATTTATTTTTATTAATATTTTTAAACTTTCATTGAATTTATTATTTCTTGGTTATTATGATTAAAAAGATACCAATACATGTAATGTATTTCCATCTCACATTTTTTTCTATGATACATGTATCATGTTTACCACTTCTCTTAATTTCGGTGGTGTATATACTACCCATGAATTTCATTTAAGATTATTATTAGAAATTTTATGAGTATTTATATACCCATATATGGTTATTTATTTTATGTATCCTATAATTCAAAGGATAGAAAATTGTTAATAGTTTAATTTTACAATCTCATTATTTATTGGGATTACTTATGATTGGGATTCCAATGATGAAATATTATTATCCACCAATAAAGAACCTAATTTATTTTATTATACTATTATTATTTCAAGAAAATTCAAGTGTTATTTTAATTTTACTTCCTTAATGGATATAATAAACCAAAAAAATGTTTCTAATAAAATCATCATAATTTCTCTCTTTGGAAGAAAACTATTTCAAAATATTTGGTTTTTTAAAAAATTATAATGAATGTTTTTAATATTATAAAATGTTTGTTTTAAAAAAATACCCATTTTTGAACACAAAAAAGTATGAAAAACAATCTTCATGTTTTTTTTCAAATATGAACATTTTGTATTATATGGAAATTTTAAAGGAATCTTTGTTTTAACATATATATATATTTAATTGAATTTTCCACCGTAATGAATAATCAACGATTTATTAATTCTTTTATTAATTTCGCATGTAATGTTTTAAGAAAATAATTTTGAAATTTTTTGGTGATGTTTTAGTTTTAAAATGTTATTTCCAATGTGTATAGGAAATTTTCCTCAAAAAAGTCCCATGTTATCTTTCAAAATCAATTTCCATTAAAGATGACAACCTTTAATGTTACTTATGATTTAATAGGGATATTATACAATTGTACAATCATTATTATTTCTATACATGGTTTAATATTACGATGAAGTGATCTTAATAAAGCTCCCTTATTTTCCACCATTTATGCTATGATGAATTGATGAAATGATTATGAGACCCATTTCCCTTATATGGGTTATTCTATGATGGAATGTTTCTTAGACCATTTTATTTAAAGGGTTGTGATTGGATAAATGTTTTATGATCATTTTTCACACATATGATTAGTTTTCAGTAATTAATGTTGTTTATATTAAAACAAAGGATGGTGGTTATGTTATAACCAAATATTTTGGTTACAATATATCCAAGGAAGGTGGTTAAGTTATATAAATGTGGGTCATGTTATAAAAAAATATGGGTGGTAAATATATCTCCCCATAATAAATTAGATAATGATTTATATATCACGAGATAAAAATGTTAAAAATTACAAATAGATAGATCTACGATGGGAAAGAAGATGATGGGCTTGATCCAGAATGGGGAATAATTGATAAAGCATGATCCACTATGTTTTATTGTCATGATTGTTAACCTTGACAGATGAAATAGTGTCTAAACCAATGTTAGTGCCACAATTTTATAATATGATCTTATGGTTCATGAATTATGGTTATTTAAAACTCTTATAAATCATGTATTTTTTAAATGATAATGTTTTATGATGTGTATCATGTTTATGATCTATGACAGTATAGGTATTAACAATGTAAATAATTTTCATGATCTGATACCCTTATTCTTATCTTATTCTTTCAGGTGATCATAGACTGATATCTCCCATGATTACCATTTTTGATCATCTAATATCACCCTTTTTATGTTTCCTTTCCCCAAGTTATGAATAAATTTTTCAAGTAAGGTGTGTTTATGAAAAATGCAAAAGGGTAAGACCATTATTGGGGATGTTGAAGATATTTCCTTAAATAAGGGAATTGTTTACGTAGTCACCAATGAAAGTAAACCATTATGTTTCTTGGGTATGTATTTGTGAAATTTATTGAATATACATCTAAAAAGATATGGTACATATGTATGAAAATATTTTTTCATCATATTTGATATCTGAGTTATGGTTTTGTTATCCTTTAGAAACTATTATAAGAAAACATTTGTGATAATCCTAGGGATAATCCTATATGTAGGATAACATCGTAATGTTTTGGTTAGGAAGTGATTATCTAGATTTAATAAAAATACATCCCTATATGGATAATATATGTGGATGTGTATTTATATAGATTAATTTAGGGGATAAACCCCAAAATGAGTTAGTAGAGCATATATCGGCCACAATTCTTGTGATAAGTGATTTTCCCTTAATGTGAACCTATTATGATACTCCTAAAAGATATTATTTAGTTAATATACATTATAAATATGAACCATTATAAAATATTTGAGTAGATTATAATCATGGATAACCAAGTATAATCCTGTGTTTTAATATATTAAAATGATGATGTCCTAATTTATACATACTATAATTGATGTTTCAGGAATATGTGTTTTACCATTATGATTTTACTTTCTCACACTATTCGTTTTGGTATTAGTCCATGATTGGAATCTAAATGAAACATGTTACTACTAATTGAAATGCATAATTTGATGATTTTCATCATGAGAAACCAAATTTTAAGGGATATGGAATGAACAATATCATTTCTATTCTTATAACAAGTTCTCAAGATATAAATCATGCTAAACTTACAAAAGATTAAATTAAAGAACAATATTCTATTTAGTCTTTCATGTGGAAATTTCCATTTTGTTTTAGTGGTTCCAATGATCCACAAGTCAGAGAGTAGTGGAATGATACAAATAAAATTATATTTTCCATTATATAGTGTTTGAATAATGAAAAAATCATTTTTGTTGTCTATCATTTAGAATACGAAGAAGATTAATGGTGGAACATTATTTATAATATGGGTCAGGAAGGGGAAATCGTATCCATTGAAATGGATTATTTTAAGAGGATATTTTTAAATAATTACATCCCTCATATTCTATGAATAAGGATGGAGAAAGAATTTCTCAAGCTCAAATAGGAGGATGATAAATTTATTTGTACTTATGAAGATGATATTACAATAAATGAAAGGTATGCCTCTAGTTTAATAATAATCCTATAAATAAAATTTTATTATTTATTTTTTGGCATAAAACCAACTCTTCAAAAATCATTTCTATATTATATTTTATTATCTATAAATATAAATTCTATATAGACTGAATTTAGAAATGTAAATTGTATATTTTGACCACTCTCATGGTTTTCATATGAAAAGAAAGATCTATCCTTATGATAACTCATATATATCACAAGGTGGAAAGAAATTTTAGTCACCAACATTCTAAAAGTGTCTGAAGAATCACATAAGTGGATTCCTGAAAGGAAACAATAGTGCCTTACATTTGTGGGAATCTTGGCCATTGAGAAAAATATTGTACAAGTAATGGGAATGTGATAATAAATGAAATTAATAGAGATAAATATAAAAAAAATTAATCACCACCACTCTAGTTTTTAAAATGAAAATGGATTGGGAATTATTCAAATTGAGGCCCCAATGTATGAGATAATTAGGTTAATAAGCCTCCATAACCATTGAAGAAAAATGACAATGTTAATGATTATGAAACCTTAATATTTAATGTGAATCATCATAATTGGGGATCTTCATAGTGTGTAATTTAATGTTGGAATTTGTATTAATGATATCTATAAAAATATTATTATACCTCATTTAGTGAAATTTAATTTCATTCGAGAAGTTTATTTTTTCTCTCCATATATATTATAAAAAAATGAATTGAGATTTGATATCTTGAATCAAATTATGATCATGTAATGGTGCAATTAAGAACCAATATTTCCAATGTAATTGTTTTTTCATATGATAAGATATTATTTAATGATTAAAAATTTATTTAAATTTTGGATGTATATATGGTTTTATTTTGAAAGTTTTGATGTGATTAGTGTTTACAGATTTTGGTATAAGAATTTATTATTTTTATTTTCATCATTGAAGGATATATGATCAATTCATTCCAATCATTGAGATTCAATTTTAGTTATATTTATTTTAGGGGAGCCCCATGGTTAACTATTAATGGAACAAGTTTAATAAAACCTTGGATGTTATTGGATAATATCTTCTAACCACTTTTTTGGATTAATTTTTATAGTCTAAAGGAATAATTTAGGGATAATATAATTAATTTAGATATGTAGGAATATATAAAAATAGATATCAATATTCTTTTCAGGGAGTATGAGATAATGTGTATGTTAATTAAAGAATAAAAAAATATGAAAATTTTCATATGATGTAATGTAAAGGTGATATAAAGGTATTTTGGTACCATGGAAATTATTGATCATATTAGTACATTCTCTTACCATTTTAATCTTCCACCAAAAGTCTCTCAAGTTCACGATTTTTTTTATAGATCTTTTCTAAGGAACTAGATACCTGATCCATCACATATACTGATCTTAAAGGTCATAGTATAGGTTTATGATCATTCTTATTAGGAATAACCAGTAATTATTTGGGATCATATAGATACAGTTTTATGAAGCAAGACCACTCACCTGGTCAATGTTTTGTGGAAATACCACTAGCTTGAGGAAGCTACATGGAACTTGGGGATGTACCAATGCATAAGTGTCATCAGTTTTTTATACCAAAGTAATAAATTTCAAGGGATGAATTAATTTTTTGGGTTATAATGTAACACATTTATATTTTATTAAATGGTTTTCTAATTAAATTTTATTTCATCAATATCTTATGTTACATACAACACCATGTTTTAATGAACCATAATATAATATTTATATTATTATTTAAATTTGACAATTATAACACTATCATAAAAATTTTCCATTTGAAAAGGAATGAAAACATTTCAAATATTAATTATAACTATTTTATATCAATAAAACATTTTGTTAAGAATTACTTAATTTTTAGTAAATTCTATATGTTTTGAAAATATTAGTTTCTAAGAAAATATTTTTATTTCATTTTGTGAACAAATAAAAATGGTAATTTTTTAAAAGTTATTAGCAAGTTTTTTATAAAATAAAATTCATTTTTCAAATCTACATATCAATATTATCATTTAGTGAATTATTTAGAATTTTCTAAAAATATTAATTTTTTGATAAATAATAAAAAATATAGTTTTTTTATTAAGAATAGCCTTTTTTTAATTATTTACAAGATAAATTTCATTTTTTGATGTTTTAAAAGTAAATTTTGTTCTATTATATATTTATCAATAAAATTTAGGTTATTTTAATCAATTTTATATTTTATTTTTACATTAAAAATATCTATACTTATTTAGATTTTCATTTTGGTAAGCTTCTTTTTCATCATGTTTACATGATTGATTTTAAATTCCAATTTTTATATTATGTGAATGGAATTTGGAGAAATGGATTGAATTTTTGGAATAATAATAATTAATTTTATATAATAATTTGAACTTAATTATTTTTCTGAAAAATAATATTAAAAATATAAAAAAATTAATTAATGTGTTTAAGGTTATGACATGTTTACTGAGGGTTTAACTAAAATGACAAAGGGTAAAATAACCTCAAGAAATTTAAAAAACCATTGACATTAATTATTTAAAGCTTATAACATATAAGTTTTGATAGTTTCCAAATATGGATCATTTTTTCATCTAAAAACATGGGTAGAATTTATTTTTTTTAAACTCCATGGGTGTCCTCTCCCACACTTATAAAAAGACACCCAATTTCCTCTCATATTCACACTTAAAAAACCATTTGGATCAGACATTCCTAATACAATTATCATCCTAAATACAATACCAACATCTTGGAGGCATTATTTTGATTTGTAAACCTTACTTAGAGGGGTTTAGGTATAAAACTAAATATGTTCTCTGAATGAGAGGTCAAGTTCATAAACATATGTTACTGTTTTATTTATTCATCTAAATCCATAAAATTTTGGTCAAAAATTCTGATATAACAACATAATTATATCACATATAAGTAGATTTTATTTTTATTATTTTCATTACCCACATATAACTTGTCTTATATCTTGTGGGAAAAAAATTGTGGATCATGTGTACGACAGACTACCTTCTCACCAGTAGATGTAATTAATTTTCCATCACCATATATCATGGATGGATATAACGGTGGATTAAACTTATTTATATTGTATTTATGAAATTATTATACTTATGAAATTAAAATACCATACATAACTTCTTATATTCCATTTTGTGGAAATACGAAAATTTCATTCATGTGTTTGGTGGATTGTCGGCTCACGAAGCGATGTGATTTGTTTTTTCAGATAAAGATTACATAGAAGGTAATATGGATGCTTTTAGTGAATATATGTGTTTAAATGACATAATATTTTTTTTGAAATGCATAAAACATTAATTAAAAAGATCAGAAAAAGTATATGTGCACAACCATGAAGGGAAATTGTCCAACCAGCACTAGTTAGTAACAAATGGGCCTGAGGTCGCAAGCTGATTGGCCTCATTGTTTCCTTCCCTTTTGGTAAAGGAGAAGGTTCATAATGAGAAGCATTGGAGAAGTGAGAGAATTAACCCGATGATGATGCCAAAAGACTGGATTCCTCTATCGTTTTGATTAATAACATCGATAACAGTAAGATATTCAGACTCAATGATGATATCACCCCATCCACATTCTAAAGTGAGCATCATACCAGCAAGGATGGTTGTGGCTTCAGAAACTTATGGTTCCCAGAATGATTGATGTGGTTCATATTTAGTAGCAAGGATTTTCCCCAAATGATTGCGGGCAAGGAGGCCGAGGGCAACAAGCCCATCCTTTGGAAGATATGCATCCATGTTAATCTTGAGAATCCCTTCCGTTGGGGGATTCTAATGAGCAGGATGGGGGGGAAGTGGGGAGATACCCAGCATAGAAAAACCATTGTGGCCTTTCCAACACCCAATCCAAGAATTATCCTAATCAATCTAGAATTTGGGAGGTCTATGAGCTTGATGAAAAACAGCATCGTTACGCCGGACCAAAATAATCCAAGCCAACGTGAAAAGTGAACCAACATCTACTGAAGAGATAGAGGAGCACCAATGCGTCAGAAGATCGGGAAGGTCAGAGGCCAATTCTAGTGAATCAAATGAAGTCGAGACCTAATGATTCTGAATTTCCGTTGCTCCTGGGCAGTAAATGATAGCGTACAGAGGAGTTTCTGGAGTGTTCGGGTAGAACGGAAAAAATGGTACTAGTCATATGATGGTAAACGAGAAGGCTCATTGTTGGAAGAGTGACTATACAAACATGCCACCAAAATTGAATAATTTTTTGGGGAACTTTGAGCATCAAAATAGATTTCCATGGTCCCTCATCTCGGCCAACTGAGTAGATTCCAAGAGCAAGTCTTTAGCCGGATCTCACTGTGTAGTTACCTGAGATGTCATTGATCCAGAAGAGATGGTCAGGGCCTGCGTCTGGTACCCACGGAATGATAAGGATAATTCCTTGATCTCTTTCATTAAACCATTCTAGGATCTTTTCCAAACACCATCCCTATACCTGGTCGGAAAGGAGGCAGCTAACAGTGGAATCTTAATGACCTGGTTGGGCGGGGGATGTAGCTCGTAAACCATCTTTATAAATAAGCCAGGGATCGGTCCAGATTTTGACAAATGAGCCAGTCCTAATCCTCCATCCCAGTCCTTTATCCAGGAGTTTTTTAGCTACCCAAATGCTTCTCTAGAGGAAGCTAGGACGGGGACCAAGAGAGGAATCATGAAAGTCCATGTGCGGAAAGTACTTAGCTCGTAGAAATCGCGCACATAGAGATGATGGACGGTTAATAAGGCACCATACTTGCTTGGCCAATAGCACGTCATTGAATAGAGGAAGACTTCGAAACCCTATCCCACCCTATGATTTGCGTTATCATAGTTTCTCCCAGGACATCCAGTGGGATCGATTCCTTCCTTCATTCTCCCCCACCAGAAATTGGCAGTACGTGTGTGGATCTGGTCAATGATGGCCAACGGGAGCTTAAAAAGGGATATAAAGTAGTTGGGGATAGATTGTGTGACAACTTTGATGCGGGTCTCTTTTCTAGCATTAAAATTTATTTTGGGGGTCCATCCTTGAATTTTTACCTCAATCCGGTCCGCTAAGGACGCAAAGATTTCTATTTTGGACCAGCCAATCACTGTGGGAAGCCCTAGATACATCTGATGTTTATCAACCATATGGATGCCAGCTGATGTGCAAAGTTCATCCCTCTTATAAAGAGGCACCCCTACACTGAAGAATATTTCAGATTTACCATGATTGATTATTTGGGTAGACTCCCTCTCATACTGATGGATCTCTTGGAAGATCACCCGGTATTCATTAAATTTTTCTCTGGAAAAGAGGAGGCAGTCGTCAGCAAAGAAGAGATGTGACACTGGAGGGCTAACTCGGAAGAAGTTTTCCCCATGAATAGAACTAGAAGATATAGCCCTGTAAAAAAGATTAGAAAAAATGTCATCCACTAGTATGAAGTGAAAAGGGGATAGGGGGTCTCCCTGGCGAAGGCCTCGGGATGGGGCGAATTATCTGGTAAGCTCCCCCATTGACCTTGATTTTGAATGAGATGGTCGAGAGATAGTTCATGACCATATCTGTACATTTAGCACAAAGACCCATTTTCTGCAAGAAGACTCATAAGATGTGCCATTAAACTCTATCATAGGACATGGTCATTCCAATGTCCAGGCCATGGTACCTTTTTTCGTAGTGGAGCGTGATTTCATAGAATGGAAAAATTCATGGGCCACAGTCGCATTATTAGTGACCAGTCTCTTGGCCCTGAAGGTGATCTTATTTTTAGAGATAATATCAGGTATCCAAGGTCACCGTCGATTGACAAGGATCTTTGAGAAGACCTTGTAAGAGACATTACAGAGGATGATAGGTCAAAAGTCAGGGATCACCAGAGGTTTCTTGATTTTGCGGATGAGGAAGAGGACAGTTTCATTGATGACCGCAATGCTAGTATTACCATCCCAGATATTTTTAATCATATTGCAGATGTCAGGAACAATTATGTGCCAGTACTTCTTAAAAAATATGGCATGAAACCCATCCAGTCCCGGAGCCTTAGTGGGATGAAGCTGTTTCAGAGCCAGGCGTATCTCGTCATTTGTCACAACTTTGGTGAGCTTCCTATTGATCTCTTCAGTGATCACAGGTCTGATACATTCTTCCACCTCAGAAGACATGAAAGGGGTTCCTGTAGAGAAGATGTTCTAGAAGAATCCTATCAAGGCCTCGTGGATACCATTGGTGTATGAAACTTTGCTTCCTTCAGGTTTTGAGATGCAAGTAATAGTGTTTTTCTGATGCCTGGCTGATGCTTTCTAGTGAAAATACCAGGCGTTAGCATCCCCTTCTTTAATATGGTTGTCCCGCGCATGCATGGCCAAGAATCTCTCCTTGATACGTAGGGCCGTGTCCAGCTCTCTTTGTGTGGATCCAATCTTAGAGATATTGCAATTGGATGTGGGTTGTTTGAGGAGATTGTTCAGTCTCTTTTCAAGGATGCCAAAGTACCGGTCGGGGTGTCCGAATTTCTTATTGCTCCATGACCTCATCTCGGATGCGACCTGTTGGAGGATGAGGCAAACATCCTTGTGAGTAATTTTCCTACTTGATCATATCACCTCTTCGCATTCCTGGTCTTTTGACCAGAAGCTCTCAAATCCGAAGGGTCTGCTGAGTTTTCTATTTCGTTCACCATGTGTACAGTTGATGAGAATTGGACAGTGTTCCGAGCAGTTGAGGGCCATGTGGTCGCTATGGAACATGCTGAATAGATTAATCCAATCAGTAGTGCCTAGAAATCAATCAAGACACTCAGCGATACGGGTTCCTTCTATATTACCACAGAACCATGTAAATGGATTACCTGAGTACCCCAGATCGACCAGGTCCTCCCTAGAGACTGCATCCTTGAAGTATGACATTGAAGCTGATGGTCGGGTGGTTCCGCCCCTCTTTTCCTTATGGAACATAATCTCATTGAAGTTTCCTCCGAACAAAATAGTTCTCGGTAAGTCATATCGCAGCTTATATAGAAGATCCCATGAATTAACCTTATCATTATGGGATGTCTAGACATAAAAACCCACAACAGTCCAGGGTGGGTGAAAGTTAGTTTGAATAGTTGTTGCCACATGGTGCGAGGAAAAGGAAAAAATTTTGACGTCGATATTGTCCTTCCAAAGGATACAGAGTCCCCCATAATGGCTTTGTCTAGGAACCAGAAAGTAGCCTTGGAAGCTGCACTTCAGAGAAATACCGTTGGTGTCCTTGTTTTCCAGTATGGTTTCGGACAGGAAAACCATATCGGGGAGACTTTGAGCGCAGTTGTTCTGAAGCATGCAAACTATTAATGGGTGCCAAGCTCACGAAATTTCCAACATAAGGCAATCATTTCTCTAGGTGGGGATGTATCTCGCCTACTACCGCCTTTGGTTCCTCTAAACTTGATTCTCCATTTGTTGTTTTCTATCTTTTGGTATGGTTCCTTTCTGATTGACCTGTTTCATTTTGTCTTTTCCTTACCCCGGGTTTTGGGTCTTCCGTGTACCCATCACTCTCTTCTCATTGCACCATTTTCCATGTTTGACGGGTGAGTGGCCCCAGTAATGGATATCCCAACATTCCATGGTCCTCCATTGTAAGAATGCCTACTACGGTCGATAGTGGGTCAGGATCCATATCTGGTGGTTCGACGTGCATCAACATTGGCTTTGAGAAATGTGACGGTGATTCTTGTGGCATCATCACCATCATTGCCGATGTTGGAGTATTGTCCTTCAAGGGTTTAGGGTGAACTCTAGCTTCTCTCTGAGTGCCAACTTCTCTCTGAGTGGGAGGGCCAGCCTTTGGGAAGTCTGTTGGTCCAAGCATTAACGCTTTTTCAGGTATGGGTTTTGTCAAGCTGGAATGTGCCAACGTGAGAGGGTCACGGTCCTTTTGTTTTTCCGTCTCAGGGATGAATGCAGATTTATTCATTTTGGCATGGAGCCGAGGGCTATATTGGAGGGTAATGTTACCTAAACCACTCTTGTGTCTAGTGGTGGACATTCTTTCCAGATGGCCCAGGCGACCATAGTAAAAGCAGAAGATTGGGAGTTTTTCTAACTTGAATGATATCCAAATGTTGGTATCTTCAATCTTTAAGAACATTCCCCTCATTAGTGGCTCTGACACCTCAATCTCTTCCTTGATCCGAACCTCGGGGCCCCATTGTATTTGGTCTAAACTATCCCAGTCAATAAAGTGACCTAAACTGTCCCCAATTCCCCTCATAGAACGTTCTGTTCTAGCATGGAAGGGGATTCCCTTAATTCGTATCCTGAAGGGGGAACATGTTAAATTCACTCGCTGGATATCGTCCCCCCCCTTTGAATTATTCCATGGGGAGGAGTTGATTATCGATGGACCATGGTCTACCATGCAAGATTTTGTCTCTATCTTTCCCATTAAAGAACTCAATGATGAAGCGATTGGTCCCCGCTTCCCGAATAGCCACACCTGCTTCAAGTTGCCAGATGTGTTGTAGAGAGTTTTTGAGAGCCCCCTGATTAACCGATATTTTTTCCACAAACATTCCCACCACGAGCAAAGACAAGAGCTTTTCCAATAGTGAATCATCGTTCTTTCATGCCTCAATCATCGCCTTTTCTTTGTCCTTTAGGGACAACCTCATCCATTGATTTACCAAATCGGCATCCATAGTGCAAAAAATATTTCACAATCCTCCTGAATGACCGACACTCTTGTGGTCCCCACATCCCTTTATAAGCCAAGACCGTTCCAACAAGAGGGTCCCTAGAACGGATCCCCCAACATGACCTCCAACTACAATCCACCCTACTGGGACCGACTCCACAGCCTTCGCAGTCAACTATGCCCCTGAAGTGGTCACGCCCAAGAACCCACACCGCGGTGCACACCAGTCAACACGGATCAACACCCCTGGTGGGCCTTCGCAGCTTCACAACACCACAAGTGCTTTGCAGATACACTTGTTAAATGGGTCCGCATCAAGCCACTTCGCAGCTGAGCTTCTCAGTAGCAAAGAGATGGCCTCCCACCTACCAGTCACCACCTTCAACACAAATCACACCCCGCAAACGCGGAACCACACCCTACGGTTGAATCTTCACGGGGGCCGCTTCGCGATCTTACAATGTGGTGAAACCTCACGGAAGGTGCTTCGCGGGTCAAGAAACTTCACATCGGCCACTACGCGATCCCTCAGCACAGTGATACGTGACGGAAGGTGCTTCGCGAGTCAACCACGTCGTGGAAGAAACATCGCGAAACAGGGAGACGGCCTCCGCCAGCAGATCAACGCTGGACTTCTCGGAAGTAGGGGAACCCGAGAATATAAAGGAAATCCTCGAACTCAAGAATGACTCGAGCCACTCAGCTCTCTAATCTGAAGGGGATCAGAAGTTCCAAAGAAGAAAGAAAATGGATAACGGAGAATGGGCACCATGTTCCTTCACACCGATCAGACGACGATGAGGGATGACGGTGTCGGAAGGTGCTTCAAGACCCCAGGGTAAGGAACATCGCTTGGTGTCAAGGTCGAGTGAAAAGAAGAAGAAACCCAACTCCACCGGAACATATGGGATTCGGGAACAAGGGGAGGATAACAGGATGCACAGAACACATATTATTCACCGCAGTGGGTCGAGGAGCGACACAAAGAGGAAGAAACGAACCCCAGACCCCAGATCTGAAAAAGGGTGTACAACGCAGAACTGGAGTGGGATGCAGGAAAGAATTATAAATAAATTGGTAATAAAAGGTAAAAATTAAATCATATATGGCATGATAAATATGATTATTGTTCTTTAACATATTTATAATGAAATTATATTTATTATACCGGATATTGGAACGTGTAGTATGGAATTCTAGACTTAAGTAATTGATTTTTTTGTCAAATTTTCTTCTTTGCAACATATATTATGTTATGAACATATCTTATTTTATGATGTGTACATATAACCACTTTTACATGTTATATCATCAAATTATTTATTTTCAATATATTTATTGTTTCATTTAGTATTATTTTTTCAAGGGTATTATGATTCAATAGTTACCAAATCATTGAGGGGATTTCCATCTCTCTTTTGTTTTTGGGAGACACGTTCCATATTCACCAGTTGATTATTGTGTGTGTTTTATATAATTCAAATGAATAAATTTTATGAGGCTTCATATGAATTTTATATTGATTTATATATCCATTATGGTTCTTTATTTCTTGGATCATGTTATTGAAATGATACCAAGGTGGTAAATTTGTAATGTTACAATCTCATTGTTTATTGTGATTGTTTCTGACTAAATGATGAGATATTATTATCTTCTTAAAACACTCATTTATTTTCTCCCCCTTGAGTTATTGAAATATAATATATGTTTTCATTTCATTTTCCTCTATTTATGTATTTAATATAGAAAAATATTTTTTTTAAGAAAAAGTTTCTTTATTTTTATCTTTGGAAGAACACCACTTTTAATCCATAACTATTCCATCATGGAATGTTCCGCAGAATGTTTTTTGATATTCTCTAATTATTGTTAAAATTAATTTCTACCCATGTTCCAATTTTTATAAAATATTGTTAAAATAATACTCATGTCAATGTGAAGACAAGGCCCTTTAGTTTTTTAATGAAATGTTAAAGGAATCCTTATTTTAATGTATCTGAAATGAATTGAATTATACATCACTGTGAGTGATCAATTATATAAAAATTCCTTCATATTTCCCAATTTAATTTTAAAAGAAATGTATTTTTAGTTTTTTTTGTAAAATATTAGTTTAAAAAATTGAATTTCATAGTGTAATGGATATTTTCATCAGAAAATGTTACAAGAGATAATTTATAATAATTTCACATTTAAGATGATATACTTTAATGTTACTTTTTCTTTATTAGGGATATGATCCAATTTTTTCATCCTTATTCTTTATCTGGAAGCTCTGGGATTATGATGATGATATTTTTATGAAACCCGTTCTTTTTCCATAGGCTATCCACTGATGAATTAATAAGAAGATTATGAGACCCAGTTCCTTTATATGGGTTATGATACAATGCAATGTTTCTTAGAACCTTATTATTTTAATGAGTAATAGTATGATGCATGTTATATGATCATGTGGAAAACATATATATGTTATTCATCATTTGATGGTGGTTACATTAGAACTATGGATGGTGGTAATGTTATAACCAAGGAAAATGGTTAAATTATAACCGAGGAAGGTGGTAAAATTATTTTTGAAGTTTCTTTCCTAGAACAAAATTATGTTTACTTTATGATAACATTCATTAATAGTTTTCAATATGAATGAACATATTTTCACATCATGATTATTCTTATATATAATATTGTATGTGATAATGTCCTAAGAATAGTTCTCATGCTAAAGGTCATAACAGTTCCCAACTATGTGGAGAACTCAAAAGTGCTATAACACTATTCTAAAATATATGATATATTGATAGATAATATCATTTGAGTGACACAAATGATACAAACTATCATGGGTGGATACTCATTGGACTTTGAGGCACCTTTTCCCAGTGTACACCCTTTGTAATATATAGTGCATGACATTATGAGAACAAAACCTGCCAGTAGGAAATCAACATTTATATGTATCACTATATGTTCCTATATGTGGATTTAATCATTGACCCTTAGTATTTATAATTATTATTAATGGGTATTATAATATTTTTACTCTGATGTATTGAAAAAAACCATGATTAAATATGTTCACGGTGGAGTAGGATAAGATGGGTGTGTCATAAGTATTATTGAATTAATGAATAATGAGAGAATGTATTTTTCCCTTCCATTATTTAATAGATGTTTATATCTAAGTCCCTATGTTAGAAATGATATATCCTAAATGAATCCATATTCATGGTGTCTAAAAAGAACGTTTTAATTCTATAAATTCAAAGAAAGAGACATTGAGTACATAGGTTGATGGAAGTAACCTAAAACCTACTTGATTAGAGATATCATGAAAAAGGGATTATATTACACATTAAGTATCCATATGAAGTATTATTTCATTTAATAATTAAATTCATTCTCTCTGGGTGATTTGGCATGCTATTATACCCTAAACATGGACTTAGACTGCTTCTCTTAATTCCACTGAGAAAGAGGTCTACATGGTCACACACTAAGTGTATCTATAATCTCAGTTAAATAATATATTGGTATTTATTATTTAACCAATTGAATAAATATTCTTCCCACATATGTTTTACTAATTATTCATGTATGATTGATCGCATATATTCTATCACTAGTTATTAGAGAGATTATTTTTCTAGAAGAATATTTAAAAAACATTTATCTACTATTCAGTGAGTATAATAACTATTTATTTTGGAAAATAATGTAGTGATAATTTTTATTAAATAATGTTTCATTTTTAAGGCCCATTAAATATTGTGTAGTAATGGAAAACTGAGTTTCTAGTTCCGGTGATAAATAATATATATTGAATAGTGTTTGATTAAAAAATATTTAAATTAATTTTCATGTTAAGTGAATGCTAATGAAATAATAATATAACTATTATTTTAGACAATGGGATCTACATGGTATTAAATAAATATTAGAGGGAAATTGTGAAAATATTTATTTTTAAGCACTAACATTATTTAAATCCAATTATATTATTCCTCCAATGTAGACAATTCATTTTTTTGGGAAAAATGATAACTTGAGAGAATCCCCCCATGTCGTAGAGAGCTACCTCTCCAAGAAAGCCCCCATGAAGGGAGAGCGATATCCCTCCACCTCCCACTATAAAGTATAGATAGATCAAGGAGAACACATTTGAAGTGATTCTTATTGTGATAAAAGGTAGAATATGAATGTGATGGGATCTTCCATGCTAGCACATGGATATTATTATTGCAACGTTATGTGATTTTTAGAACATGTGTTGATCATCGCCAGAGGGAATCTACTTTTTATTTATACAACACAACAATTGTATAATATAGAACTATTGTAAGATCTATCAAAAAAGAAATAATTCATGAAAGGTAATTATGTAACTAATTTAATTAATTATAAATAATATTTTATGATCCAATGTTTAGTTCTGTAGTTCTATCCCTTGTGTATTTTCTTTGATTCAATTCCATTGATTATAATGTACATCGTCATATAAAATCTCATATTAATCATCAATCATGAACAAAAGAAAAGTTGGGCATGACCCAACACACACTTATGTTCGGAATAGAACCTACATGTAAATTAGAGTGGTTCAAATAATTTTTTATAATTTATTTTAAAAATTATTTGATTGATTTATAAATTTTTCATTTATTTTTCAATTCATGTTTAATTGTTATTAAAACCGAATTGTGTGATCTATTTGTTCTTATTTAATTTCTCATAAATATACTAAAATCATTTAATTTTATGAATTAAATAATATCGAGGAGATCATTTGTAGTTTTCTAGGATTCTATATAGATAACACAAGATCATGTGGCGTGCAACCATGACTACATGATATGTACTAGTGTTAAATTAACTAGATATTAATTAATAATTAATTCAAACTATTTTCATTGAATACACGTGGTGTATTTAAGTTTACACATCATGTTGTCTAATCCATTCAAGTACATGGTCATCTAGATTATACACTATATAGCCCATATACTTGAAATGTAGTCTTATATTCATGGATGAAACATTTATATGTTTACAGGCCTAATATATTTGTTACTATGTGTCATGACCCGACTCGACGTGGTTTCGGGATAAAACTCCCCAAGATTGCCTCCAATAGGCCTAGGGATGAAGACTAGATTCAATTAGGCATATCATTAAAATGTGTGGAATTTACAATGTACCTGTATGCACACACACATCTCCATGATAAAAAAACCATAAATGTAAAAAATGAAAGAAACCAATGCACTCATACATCTATATCCCACAACCACAGTTCAACATATGTACTCAAAGTGAAAGAAGTGAAAAACAATTCCCTCCAAAGAAAACTGTAAAAAGTGTCTCACCTACTCAAAAGGAGGGGATATCTATCAACTGAAACTACTGAGAAGCTCCTCAACCCAGGTCTGGTAAATACCTCAGTATGTCTTGATCACATAGTGTTTTCTTCCTTGTTACCTCTGTAGACTCTATAAAAATTCTTTTGGCCATCAGAAGACAAAAACATGTGCAGGAAAAGCCCATGCAGGGGTGAGTATAAAAATACTAAATAGGTATCCCAAAACCCCAATATTAAAAGGGAGAAACTAAATAGAAAAATACTGCTTGACCTATCCATATGTAACACCAATCGAGAGAGAAACTTAATCTCAAACCATCCTCATATGTACATGACAAGTTAGCTCGGTCGACAACGGGTGTAAACTCTGAAATGTGACAACACCACAATGGTTCCCAAAAATCAACCTAATATAAACATCTCAGACCCTCAATTTCATGACTTTCCAACCTCATATTCATCAACAATATTCTCTTCATTTCTATAACTATAATATGAAACTATGAGAACATACTCCATGAGATCAGATATCACAAATGACACTTTTCTGATAGATGCAATCCATAGGGAACAACTCTACTATTCTTAATGGTATGTCTAAGATAATATTCTCCATCACAAACATCTTACTAGGTCTATATCCAGTTCCCAACACCAGAGTTCATATTGTTGTCACCTTGTGCCTAGTGCAAGACATGGAAACCCAAGTGACGAGGACCACCCCTAACCACTACACTTATTTAAGGGGTCACAACACCAGACTATGAACCATGTGAATCCTCTCTAAAAATATAGAATGGATGGACCCACACCTCGCCACTACCCCCACAGTCGAGTAAGTACCTCTCCTGAATAACCTATGAAACCTCCATCTCACCTGTATGGAGTGTCCCACAGATCATTTAGTTGAGGTAACACTAACTCATATCTATGTATCATTTAAATATAGGGGAGAGTAACCTTCTTGGTAACTATATCCCACAGCCTTTGGATATCTAATTCTAATGCTGGACTCACTCCTCGCTGCTACTCAAAGATGGGGGAGTATTACTCCATAATTGAGGACCCATGCACTGATCCAATAGGGGAGTACTACTCAGAGAATGGAGGACATGCACCCTGATATTATTGGGAAGTAACATTCCATAGATCGAGGACCCATACCCTAACCTGGTAGGGGAGTACCAATCAGTGGCTAGAGTACCCACACCCTAGTAAGACAGGTGGTACTAACTCTTCCATCTTGTTCACTATGGGGGACCGACACCCTGACATGGTAGAGTGTACTAACCCAAGGCTATAGGATCCACTCTATGACACAGTAGTGGAGTACTGACTCTTCCAAAACAACACATATGGAGGACTTGAACCCTAATCCAATAGGGGAGTACTGACTCCTGTGATAGAGGACCCACTCCCTGACATGGCAGGGGATTACTGACTTTACCTACACATCTTATATGGAGGACCCATTCCCTATAACGATAGGGGAGTATGGTCAATGTTCACTAAAATCTTGAGGAAACCTAAAACATAGTCCATTAGTGGAGTAACAACCCTGGAGGAAACTACACAAAGGTAATGAACCAGCACCTATGACGTGGGGAGTCCCATATCTACCTAAGCTTGGAGATAAGGAAAATCAGCACCCTAATCTATTGTGGGAGTACCATTCCCATCGTATCTCTATACAATCCTAACTGATCTCCAACATTGGCTCAGTATCATTTCACCAATGTATTTATCAATTTACAAGACCTCATATCTCATAAGAGGTAACATAGGCCACCATTACATTCTATACCAAAAACACTCATGATAGGCTTCTCACAAGCCTAAATATGAATCCTGGATAAGAAGATATAGAAGGTAGAGTATCCCAGGAGGATCTCTTAGGAGTACACGACATGCACCATAGCACACACAACATTTGAGACCGTACGAGCACCTAGTTTTTTATCCGTTTTACATGGTTTTTAACCCATTTAGGGGTAAAAGGCATGTAGAATAAGTACACACCGAGTCCCTCATCACTCGACCCATTTTTATGTTCCCCTTCTACCCGAACCAACCAACAATGCCCCTTACACATCGTGTATCCCATAATACATGTAATGTTAAGGATAAACGGTCTCCTATCCATGTGTTTTTTCCATGTCAATTTACGAGACCCAATTTCTATGTTTCTTGGCCATGTTTTAGTAAATGACCATGTGTTTTCACATGGCTAACCCAATCCATGTCCCATAGTCACATAGTTTAGGGAACTCCAAGTCATGTAACCCCTATGCATGGCATGTAGTCCCAAATTTTCATCTTCCCAAAAAGGAAGAGCTACACAGCATGTTTCACTAAGATATATTCCTTATAGATGGTAATTCTAGTTTGGAATCATCTTTAAACCCTCTGATTTGCCTCATTTTAACACAAATCCTGTAGATCTAGCTAGAAGGTATCTCTAGAAAATGTATTTGGTCTCTAAAACCATAAAAAATGCATAAACAAGGGGATCAAAACCAAAAATAAAATCCTCCAACCTCGTTGTAGAAACACGAAGTCTTTGGAAGAAGAAATATGCATGGATTGGTCTTCTCCTCGATATAATGATGAAATGTGTCATAAATTGAGATCGGAAGCACCTTGCTTGGTCGATTTGGCATCGGTTTCATTCATCTCAAAAAGGGGAGAATAGGGAGGGGAGGGGTCTCAACTCATTTTGTAATGCTTCTAAGGGTTGGGTTTGATAAAGAATTGGTTTTATTTAAATTAAAAAAAATTAATCCCACTTTCATGGAACATCACCAGAATGACCCCTGATCAAATATACCAATGTGGATGACCTTATATCATGCCTAGGGTAAACACAATATTATGAACTCAATAATAGTCTTAGAAATATGATTTGAGACTCCAAAATATTATTTATGTTCCAAGGGAAATTGTGCAAGCATGAATAAATATATTTAATATTTATAACATCACCGGACCAAGGCTCCTCAAGACACTTGATTTGGAAATATTCTCTAATGAAATCCAATGTTTTATCGGTCAAAACTAAAGTCATTGCATTATACCCACCATATGTATTTAAATCCCTAAAAAGAGAAATCTTATGCACACATGAAGGAAGTGAGCTTCCCATTGGACTCCCATGCCTGCGAGATCACCAAGGGTTCCTATGCTGCTTACAAGCATGAAATATGGGGAACCATCAAGATCAAACCACCCTTAATTCCAGATTCTACCACGATAACATTATGAAACATATAGGAACATGTATCCCTAGATTCAATATGTGGGAAATCACTAAGCACCATGGTCTATCGCAACTCATGAAGTCAAGTAGAACACCACCTCACTAACCTAACATAGATACTGATGGAACCCCATAATTCTAATCCACCTCGGGATGGAATTTACAATATCAACCTTAATAGTTTTTCATTCATGGTCTATGTTGAACATGAGAGAGTATTCACAGATGAAATAGTGCTAACCAAGAGTAAACAGTGGGTCTCACTAGGCTCTTCCTCTACAAACCCTAAGCCGTAACACAACACACCCTAACAGAAACAATACCACACAAACTAGTAGCATCCTAGATGATTATGGATGGTAGGAAACGAATCCACACTACAAAAAACATAATATGGTCTAACTCTTCCACTATGGAATTATTCTAAGAATGGATATCCATCTCCCATGGACACTAAGCTAATGGGGTCAAACAGGGAAACTTCACAGCAAATCCATGACCTTCTCTGAAACATCATCACATAAACTCACCCTTAACATTAATGTCCAAGGAACTCATTCACCATAATAAGATATTATCTTCTTTGGATGGAAATAACTCACTCACATGGTTTTGGTCATGTCACAAAAATACGTCTCAGTGGGGAAAGTGTCCCTCTTCCTCGTGAGTTCAAACCTACGTCAAACTGTACCACATCATCCTTAAGTGCGTTGTGTATAAGGATGAAACCAAACACATGAGGTTACTAATGAAAAACCAAGGGATCCATATATATACACTTAGTATTACTATTCTATCTGATGTAACTACCAGCATGGGGTTCTACTGATGCCCCGCATCATCCTGGTTAATCCTCGAGCAAAAGAGGAAAGAGTAGGGTACCCACAATAGTGTCTAACAATTTATACTACAGAAAGTAAAAAAGGACACATAGAGTACCTCTATTCATCCTTGTATCTTCCTAGTCAAATACCTCTACGGCCTATAGTTTTCCTTTCCCACAACATTCATCTCCCTAGGCCTGGTGTGTAGCACCTGGGGGTGGTGGTGTAAACAACTCAAACTGCCTTCCACCTTCTACTGCTCTTCCAACTCCTCCAACTCCTGGAACTCTCTTCTCCATGAACTGTCTCTGCAAAGGAGGCTCATCATCCAACTCCCTTTCAGCAGCACGGTGGGTCGGACAATCTCTAGTGATACATCCTTGGATATCTCAAGCATAACATTACATCTCTTACAGTTAACTAGATCTCCAATAATACTCTTACAACACATACCCACATGTCTGTGATTGGGAATGCTTATTCCACATGTTTCATGATCCTATTACTGTTTTTATTCCATCTCTTATAGACACCTCATCCTAGTGACCACTATTTTGGTTCACATCCACCTATTCCTCAGCTAAGAAATTCCACACCACCAGAGTTTTCTCTAACAATCCATCATAGGTGGGAGTGAACACTGGAATAAATGAAGCCCAAATATTCTAATAAAAAACCTAATCAAAGGACAATTTTCTGAAAAATGGATTCCAAACCCTATCCAAAGATCATCATGACAAGTCTATAAACCTCACCAAAAAACTCCACCACTATCATGCTACCATTCCAAAGTTGCAGAATCCCATGGATACACAATGATCTCAACATGGTTGGGTAAAAAAATTTCCTGAAGAGTTTCTCGAACTCCTCCCATGAGATATTCACCTCATCATGATATTGTATCACCAGACTCCACCTTCACCCAGTTGAACCCTATAGAAGGCTCACCTCTAGGACCGCCATCTGATCAGCAGGTGTTCTCACTAAGTATAAAACTCGTGTAAATGCCTCGAGCTAGTCATCTACTACCTAGGGGTTTGGATCACCGCAAAACCTCAAAAGTCTCGGCCAATGGAACTAGTGTAGTACACTCACCCTACACACATCCTCGACACAAACTTCTAATAAATACTTCTACTTAATAGGCAGTGGCACTACTTGCATACCACCTAGATGTAATGTCTCAGAATTAGATCCCTATATTGATGCCTCATCATAGGATGTATTTTCATCCCAATCATTCCATAGAATCCTATCTGGAAATCAACATAGTGGCATCCAGAAATAGAATGAAGATATACCATAGTAAAATTGTGTATCTAGGGAGATAACTCAAGAAGGATAAGAAAAAAACAAAAACCCAATTCTATATAATGCATGTACAATTTATTTCCCAGTGAATAGTGTCTTAATGTACTGAGTCGAAAAGTAGGTTATTAGAGTCCGGGTGAATTGATACGTTAGACACTGCACCAATACTAGAACCTCTAGCCTAAGATATAAACTCAATACATCTTGAAACCATCACTATGAAACCCAAACCAAGATCACGACACTAAAGTCCCAATGTAGAAATGACCATCTCTGATACAACTTTTTCACGACCTGGCCCGTGAGGGGTCTAGGCTATAACTCACCAAACATACCTGTAATAGGCTAGGGGCTGGAAACTAGCACCGAGTAGGAATATCACCTACATGGGAGGTATTTTATATGTACCTGTATGCACACACACATCTACAAGCTCACAAAAATATGAAAATTAAAAACCAAAAGAAACCAATTCATGTATACATATATATCCCACAAACATAGTACAATAAAAGTACTAAAAGAGAAAGGATATAAAAACAATGCCCACTAATGAAAACTAGAAAAGGTGACCAATCTTCTCAAAAGGAGGGGATCACTGTCAACTTCAACTACCATAAAGCTCCTTAGTCCAGCCTTAGTAAACACCTTATTCTATCTAGCTCACTAAGCCCCACCCGCCTTAGGATCTTTGTGGACTGTAAAAATTATTGTGTTTTTCACAAGATAAAAAACATGTGTGATCAATGACCATGAAAAGGTGAGTTTAAAAATACATATTAGGTGTCCCAAAACCCCAAAAGAAAAAGAGAGAAATTAAAAAGAAATAGCTCACTCGACTTGGCCATAGGGAACCCTAATCGAGAGAGAAACTCTTTCCCGAACCATTCTCAGTTTTACATGAATATTTAGCTCAGTATACAAGGGGTGTCAACCCTGACATTTGAAAACACAACAAGGACTCTCGAAAAACACCCACATATACTCATATCTGGCATTGAGTCTCATGAGGTTCTAAACTCATAGCCAGAAACATGATTCTATTTTTTATATAACCTTAACAAAAAAACGTGGAGAATACCCTCGATGAGCTCATCCATTTAGATGGGACCCATCTGAGAGATGTACCCCATTTGGAACAACTCTACCATTCTTAATGGTAGGTCCAAGAAAACGTGATCTATCGGGAAAATATTTCTAGGACCATCTCTAGTGCTCATCACAAGACTTCCATTCATCATCACCTTTAACCCAACACAATCTAAGGAAAACCAAGTGATGAGGCCCACCCCTCACCACTACACACATTTGAGGGAGGAATTATCCAGACAACACACCATGTTCATCCTCTCTAACGAGAGATAATAGACGGACCCACGACTCCCCACTACCCCACAATCGATAGAGTATTGCTGCTAACTAACCTATGAAACCTATATCACACCTGTATAGAGTGGTCCTCTCCTCAGTTCAATGATGGAGATCTAACACATATGTAGGTATGATGCACATCATGTGGAGGGGCCTGCTCCTCGTAACTTTATCCCACTATAGAGGGATCTCCAACTCTAATGGAGGACCAGCTCCCCATTTCTACTCAAATATGAGAGAGTACTAATCTATATGTGAGGACCCACACCCTAACCAAATAGGGGAGTATTACTCAAATAATGGAGGACCCGCACCCTAATATAAAAAGGATGTACCACTTCATGGATCTATCAACCATAACCTAACCTGGTCGGAGAGTACCACTTAGTGGCTATAGGAATCGCACCCTGGTAAGATAGAGGTACCGACTCTACCAGCTTGTTCAATATAGGGGACCTACACCCTGACCCGGTAGGGGTGTATGGCCCCCAGGATAGAGGACCCACACCCTGATACGACAGGAGGGTACTGACACTTTCAGAACAAAATCTATGGAAGAACCATGCCTGGATCCAATTGCGTATTATTGACTATAAGGATAGTGGACCCACTCCCTGACACATCAAGGGAGTAATGACTCAAACTATACGTCCTATATAGGGGAAATTCACCCTGGAATGATAAGGGAGTGTAAACTATCTTCCCGAACATCATGGGGATACCTGCACCCTAGTCCATCATGGTAGTAACACCCCCAAAGGAAACTACCCAAAGGTAATGAACCCATGACCATGATGTGGGGAGTCCCATATCTATCTATGTAGATAGTTATGGAAAACCCATTCACTAATCCATCATGGGATTACCAGTCCCAATGCATCTCTACATGATCAACACCGATCTCCAGTATCATCTCTGTATAACTTCACAAGTTCCTCACTCGATTTACACCACCTCATATCTTGTAATCCATAATGGAGTCCACCATCAAGTTCTATGTTGAAAAAACTCATAATAGTCTACTCAAAATCCTGAATCCAAATCCTAGAGAAGAAGATATGGAAGGAGGAAGATCCCATGAGGATCTCCACGGAGAACACAACATGCACTAAGCCACACACGGTGTGTGAACCCGCCTGAGAACCTTTTTGTGTATCATTTATACATAGGTTTGAAACCAATATATGGGTACACAAAATGTATAGTAAGTATACATCGTGTCACTCTTCACTCAACCCATGGATGTGTTCCCCTTCTACACGGACCAACAAATTGTGTCCCTTAAACATCGTTTGTCCCATACTACGCAGCATGTTCTGGCTAAATAGCATCCTACTCGTTAGTTTTCCCATTTCCATGTACCAAACCCCATGTCCATGTATCTTGGTTGTGTGTTAGTACACATCCATGTGTTTTCACATGGCTAACCGAGGCCATGTCCCACGGTCACACGATTTATGTAATTACATGGCGTGTAACCCCTCTACACGGTGTGCATTCACAAATATTCATCCTCCCTAAATAGGAAGAGCTAAATGGAATGTGTCACTAAACTAAATTCCCTGTAGATAGTTATTCCAATTGGTAATCACCTTTAAAACCCTATTATTCACCCCAATTTACCCTAAAACATGCATATCTACCTAGAAGGAATCTCTATCAATTGTATCTATAATGTAGAACCATAAAACAATGTGTAAACAAGGGAATCAGGACCAAAACTCAAATCATCCAAATTCATTGGGAAATCAAAAAATATTTGGATGATTGATGACTCCCATATCGTGTTGCTCATTTCTCTGATAATGATCTGAGTTAGAAATAGAGATCAAAAATACCTCGAATCATTGATTTGGTATCAGTTTCATTCATCACCAAAGGGGACAAGAGGGAGAAGTGTTGGTGAGGTTCAACTCCTCGTTGGTGTAAAGAACATATAAGGGATGGGGAGAAGTATTTGGTTTTAATTAAATTAAACCAATCAATCCCCCTTTCATGCCATGCCACCAAAACAAACTCTAATCAAAACTCCCAGCGTGGACGACCTTATGTCATGCCTAGGGTAATCATAACATTATGGACTCAACTACGGTCTCTGAAATCTGATCAGAGACCGTAAATGGTATTTATTTATGTTCCATGTCAAACTATGTATAGGTGAAAAATATATTTAATATTTTTAATATTACCACATCAAGGCTCTCTGGCCCCCCCACTTCCCACACGGACTCAGCACCCATCTTTGAAAATATTCTCCAGATTATTCCAATGTATTATGGGTTAAAACTGAATTCATTACAATATGTAACTCAAAGAGCACACAATGTGTAGCCCTTGTACAATCTTTGTAATCCAATTTTTCTGAGGCATGGTTTACATGGATACTTCATATGTGTGTACCTCAAATAGATAGTGATAAAAGTACACACCATGTATCACATTTTTACATATTGTTTACTTATACCAAATTGAACCTATATTTAAAATTAATTCAATATACTATGTGAAAATTATCTACATGTTATTTCATGTGGTCATTAATTTTATATGACACACCATGTGTTGGGTTTTAATATATTTATATGTGCCTGTGTCTGTTTTTAATTTATTTTTTCATAATGCTAGTGTCTTTATATCATATGTGAGTTGTACTATAGTTATTACTATACGTGAATTGAACCATTACACGTGGTAGAAAAATCATGCAATTCATGTAATAATTATGTCGATAGTTAATGTCATTAAGGTACGTGATAAGTATTTTATTCCATATATCCCAAGAGTAAATAGTATGTGATTATAATACATGGTTGGTATATTTGTATGAGTATTCATCATGTTGCATCCAAGGTACAATTTTTACAAAATTAATTATAATTTTTTTTTTTAATTTTTTTAAAAATTATTATAGATGATCATCTCATAGAAATTACGATGAGAATTAACATAAAACAATTGATTAAATAAAGGATATATTTAAGGAGTTCGAGTGTGAATTATCTTAAATACGAAGGATTAATAATTTAATGATAATTTTATTAAATTAATAACTCTTTCCATGAATTTGGATGATCATGAACATAGACGAGTCCTTTGTATGTGATTGGTTTAATATAATTTTTTATTAAATTAAATTAAATTCTTTTTCTAGCCTGCATGTCATATCTAATATCATTAGGTAAGGACTTGTGTGCCTATGGTTTCTTTCATGTAAACCCCTTTACCATCACCTCCATTTGAGTAAAATTATATGTAATGTATGTAAATCCCATTTCGGTGGAGGTGGATCAACTTTGGAGTTGAAGAAAAACCAATCCAAGCAAGATACATAGGTGGATAGGTGGAAAACTGTAATACAAACCTTAATTGGATCATGGTCCCTCCTAGGTGAACATTTAGTTTATCATATCTAGATAAAAACCATTAGTAAAATCTCATGATCATACCACATTATTATTTTATTTCTATCAGATTTCATGGTTATTTCATTATGTTATGATGACAAGAATTAATAAGAATGAAAGCTAGGAAAAAATAAATTTTCATATGCATAAATATTATCTAAGACATGATTAATAAATTAATTAAATCCATTTAATATTAATAATAATTTACTAAAGATAATAACATAATATTGATTCATAAGATGATAAAATTCCTCAATAATATATATTATGTCGATATATCATTCAACTACTTTAGTTAAAAGCGAACCATAGATTCATGTACTTGACCTGTGAATGTTGGGGTTCATTCAATTATTTTGGAATTATAACATATTATTTTTTGTTGATTTAATATAGTTCACATCAATGGTTGATTTCGAAAGAAATACCTAGTGTAACTAATAAGCAAGGGTTGATGAAACCAAATTTAAGGACTTCAGGATTGGGGATCTTACAAATCAGATCAAGGAACTGTCATTTAATGAAGTTGTAATTTACTATGTATACCTAAACTCATTAAATATTCTTGAATTTTTTTTTGGGAAATGATAATGGAAATATGGATCCTTGACACTAGAATTTATAAGCAAGAGGATCTTATAAAGGGAATGGGGAGGGATAATCGGTTTCAATAAAATAGTGGGAGATTAATAAATAAAATATTTATTTATTTGGATAAATTTTGTCAAATAAAAAATAAAAAATATGTTTGTATTATTTATATAAAAAAATAAAATGAATTCAAACGAATAATTATTATCCATACATGAGAATAATAATTTACTCACTTGTATAAATCACCAACTGTTGTAAATGTGCTTACCTGTTATCTTTTTCCATGAAATAAATTTGTATATGCTAGAAGAACATATTTTTGATGGCCCTGTTAATGTGAAAAGTGATGAAGAGTTGTATATCTATGAAAAAAATTAATTATTCCATAGATGTTCAATGTTTAATGTTATCATCCATGACCAATGATATTTTGAAGCAACATGAGGACATGGATGCATATAGCATGATGTCTCCCCTATGGGATCTCTATAAGAGTGGTCAAGCCAATAGAGATACATGATCTCCATTGTTTTGTTTACAAATAATCTTGGAGATTATATGCCAACTAGGCCAGATTTAGTCAAGATATTTGGCTGAATTAAATTCTTAGAAAAATTAGGGATTAAATTCCCAAAGGATTTTCACACAGATCTCATAATTCATCACTTACTAAGACCTTCCCCAGTTTTATTGTTAATTATAATATGATCAATAATGATAAGAGTCGTTCCATCCTTATTAATTCAACTCACCAAGTGAATATTGTAATGGGGAATAACGCACCCACAGTCTTTATGGTGAATAACAAAAGGAATAATAAGGAAATGGGTCCCATGATTCAAAACAAGTCTAAATCTCCCACTCACCATCCTTACAAAAAGTAGGGTATCATGATCTAGGGTATATAAAAGGTGAAAGTATATTTCCTATTTAGAAAGGAAAGCCACGAGAAGAATAACTTCACCCAAAATAAATGGGAAGATAATTGTGTGTTCATTATCATGTATAATATTTCAATATCTACACAATGGGTATTAAATACATATTGTGGTGCTCAAATATCTAATTATAGGATCCAATTAGATTATATAGGATTTCTAGAGGGTATGTGGATTTGAGAGCTACCAATGGTGTAAGGCTGTCTGCTCTAGGCATTGGTCACTACCACATTTCATTACCAATGAGAATGATTTTGGTTTTAATGGATTGTTATTATGTACCAACTATTACCAAGAACATAATTTTTATATCATTCATAGATAAATAGTGGTTTATTTTGAAATTTGGAAATAAATGTTGTTTATTTTATAAATAAAACATATTTTATGGTGCGGAACATTGAAATAATAGTATTTATGTATATAATTGAAAAAACCACATATTATAAATAGATAAAGAATCATGTAACACCGAGTTATGGTGCCACCATCTTGTTCATGTAAACAAGAATCGTTTGAAAAAGATTTATTGATAAGGATATTTGGACTCATTTGATCTAAACCCACTTGAAATATTTCATGATTGTTTACAAGGATAATTGACCAAACCACCATTCAATGGACATTGTAAATGGGACACCTAGATTCTAGGATTGGTACAAACTGATGCGTGTAGTCTATTTCTAGTATAATTTAGAGGTGGTTATTATTACATTATAACTTTTAATAGTTACTTGATTAGATATGGTGATGTCTACATGATGAGGTATAAGTTAGAGTCCTCTAAGAAATTAAAATAAATCAAGAATTATGTATATAATAAACTTGGAAAGAAGATAAACATTATTCGATTAGATTGAGGTGTTGAATATCTTACCAAAGAGTTCATTAACATTTTATTGGAATTTTGGACTAAAACTCAACTCACACCACCATACACACCATAGTGTAATGGTGTTAGTGAAATTAGGAAATATTCCTTGTTAGACATGGTATGGTCGATGATGAGTACTATATATCTTCCATATCATTATGGGGATATGCATTACAAACTACGACATACACATTAAAATGAGTACCAACTAAAGAGGAAAATAGAATTCCATTCTATTTATGGAGGGGAAGGAACCCAATTTTTTTGAATACATGTGTATGGTGTTGTGATATATTTCTTAATTACTTATTAGGAAAAAAATAACAACCTATTCGCAATGTGTATCTTTATAGTGTACCCTAAGGAAACAAAGGAAAACCACAAATACAATCCCTCAGAAAAGAAAGTGTCTATATTTAGGAATGTTGACTTTCTTGAGAGGGATCACATCCTCAAAAAGGATAGTGGGACCATGATTGAAAATTATTAAATTAATACTCAAGATACATTAGAGTTGGTATAGGAATATATCTCGCTGGTCCCCATGAAATAAGTAGTTCCTAAAATAAAAGTACTAAATAGGAGGCCAAGAGAGGTAAGAAAAAAAGAGAGATATGGTATTCAAGTCACTGAAGTTAGTGAATCGTTATCGGTTGAGAATGATAAACCTCTCTCCAAAAAAGAGAAATTAGGGAGCTAAAATGTTTCAAGATTGAAATAATCCATGAATTCTATGATTTATTCCATGTATCAAAACCAACTTTGGGTTCTTCTTGATGCACCAGTTGATGTAAATCACATTGGGTAAAAATGCATATTAAATGGAAAACTGGACACATAAGGTAATTTTAATAACTATAAATAAAGGCTAGTGGCTAAATCATTTAAAAACATAAACTAATTCAACATGATGAAAAATTTCACTAGTTTCGATGTTTAAATATATCCAAATTCTAATTTCCAAATAATCTTACCATGACTATGAAATTTAGTATATGCATTTCAAAACTACCTTCCTTAATAGGAACCTTTAAGAATATTTCTATATGAAAAAACCATAAGGGTTTATGACTCTAGGTTATTCAAAAATATTTTCAAGTTATAAAGATCCATTTATTTATTGAAGTGAGAATCCATGTCCAAGAACATTCGATTCAATGAAGCTATAAAATAATTTGGGTTTATTAAGTATTAAATTGAGACATTTGTCTACAAATGGTTTAGTGATAATATAGTCATTATCCTAGTATTATATGTTGATGGACTATTATTTATGGTAAATGACATAGAAGTCTTTTAGTCTGTTAAGGATTGGTTAAATGATTATTTATTTGTGATGGATTTATGTGGAGAAACCTATATTATAGGGATCAAGATCAGTATTTATAGATAAAAGATGATACTTATACTAAGTCAAAGTAAATAAATTTACCAGATACTAAATATAGTTAGTATGGAACAATTAAAAGAGGGGATTGCATCTAGTGACACATGGTTTACATCATTCTAATAAAATTTGTCCTAAAACACAACATGAGAAGGAATTAACAAGTAATATTCAACATGATTTAGTGATATGTTCAATAATTTATTCCATGTTATGTACTAGTATTGATGTTTCCTATATATTGATCATTGTATGAAGATATCACACATATCCAAGAGAACAAAATTTGGCTATTGTTAATGGTATCCTTATGTATCTGACAACAACTAAAGATATATTCCTAATGTATGGAGGAGATGAGGAGTTGGTCATCAAGGGTTATACTTATGATTGTTTTCAAACTGGTCATAATGAACTGAAGTCACAATCATGATATGTTTTCTATCTTTATGGTGGAGCTTTGAGCAGAAAGTGTTCAAGGAATCCAGTTACCATTGATTCTATAGTAGATTATGAGTATATAATGACTTATTATGAAGCTAAGTAATCCTTATGGATACAAATAAAATTCATTGAGTTTTATATGGAACCTATGAGTAAATAATCTATCACATTGTATTGTGATAATACTGAAAGTGTTTATCTTGAAAAAGATCCAATGTCACACCAATGTACAACAAATACACTCTGATAGCATAAAAAATTGAGGGATTTCTACCATAGGGGTGATGTTTTAGTAAGTAGAGTTACCCCAGAAGATATTTTGGTGGACCCCTTGACTAAAAGACTATTTCCTTGGTATAGTTAGTATGATGTGAGAGCTATCTAACTAAAGGTTATTTGAATATGGCTCTAGTTCAAGTTTGAGTTTGTTGGAGTTGGATCCCTATTACTTGCTTATGTGTACTTTAGGATAACATTGTTTAATTTTCTTATTTCTAATAAACTTCTTATCACAACATGATGATTATTATATATAAGATAGATTATGATAATTTCCTAAGAATAGTTATCACACTAAATGTTCATATCAGTTCCCCACTATGATGAGAGCCCATATATGCTATGATAATATTATTAAATATATGTTCTATAGCTGGATGATATCATTTTAGTGAAACAAAAGATACTGGATATTAGGGGTGGAGACTCATAGTAAATTGAGGCACCTTCACATTATATATGATCATGGTAATATCCAGTGTGAGACATTTTGATAATGGGACCTGCCAATAGGAAATACACATTTATATGTTTCATTTTATTTTAATTTATGTGGATATGTGTATTGATCCATAGAATTTAATATTATTATTAATGATTATTATAAGTCACATAATTTGATTTATTGACGAAAAAAATATTTCAAATGTTAATGGTGAAGGAGGATATATTGGGTAAATCACAAGTAAAATTACATTAATGAATAATGGAAGAAAGGATGTGTACCTTCTCTTCATTAGCATAAGTTTATATCAAAGTCCCATTGATGTAAATGATATATCCTACATAAATCCATGGCCATGGTGTCCTATAGCCAAGTTCAGTTTTTGGGAAGTTAAAGAAATAGATATCGAGAACATAGGTTGATGGCACCAACATGAAACCTTCTTGATTAGAGATATGGTATTAAAGGAATTATATTTTACAATAATCATCTATATAAGGTATTAGGTCATTGTTCCATTAACTTATTTCTCCATGGTTTCCTTAGCATGATCTATGATTCTAAGCATGGACTTTAGGCTACTTTTCTTAATGCCACATTGAAAGAGGCCTAGAGGTTCACAAACTAAGTGTATCCAAGATATCAGTTAAATAATATATTCTTATATATAATTTAACAAATTAAATAAATATTATTACCATACATGGTTCAATAATTATTCATGTATTCTTGATTGCATATATTTTGTCACTAGTTATTCGAGAGAATATTATATGAGAATAATATTTAATAAATATTTATTTTTTATTTAGTGAATATAATATTTATTTATTTATTGAGGAATAATGCATTGATATTTATTTGTTAAATATATAGTCACTATTCATGGCCTGATAAATATGTTGAAGGATTCGTGGACTGAGTTTTTAGCTCCAATGATAAATAATATATATTGAATATTATTTGATTAAATAATATTAAAATTAATTCCGAAGTTATGTACATGTCAAGGAAATAATAATAATATTATTATTTTAGACTTGGGTTTCCATACGGTATCAAATAAATAAGAAAGGAATCCTGTGAAAATGTTTATTTCTAAACCCTAATGGTATTTAAAACCAATTATATTATTTTTTCAAGACATCCAATTCAATTTTTTTATGCATAGTGATAACCGAGGAGATACTTATCAGGCCCTAGAGATCCCCCTCTCTAAGAAATATCCCAATAACTAAGAGTGATCTTCCTCCACCTCCCACTCTAAAGTCTAGAGAGATCAAGGAGAACTCTTTGGAAATTATTCTCATGGAGATCAAAGTCAAATGACACAAGAAATAGGATCTACCCTACTAGAAGCCAGATATTTCTATGGTGATGCTCGATGATTTTTGGAACATGTGCGGATCACCACTAGAGGGAATATACTTTTGATTTCTACAATACAACGATTGTATAATGTAGATCTATTTTTAGATCCATTAATGAAGAAATCAGTCACAGAAGTTAATTCACTAATTAATTTAATTAATTATAAATAATATGTGATGATCCTACACTAGGTTCCAACATTCTATCCCTTGTATATTTTCTTTTATTAAATTCAGTTTATTGAGTCATTCTTCACCATGTAAAATCATGGATTAGTCATAGATCATGAAAAAATGAAAAATTGGGAACGACCCATCACTCACATCCACTACACAAAGAACCTATAATTATTACCAATGATGGTGGTCATATTATAACCAAGGGTTTTTGGGATTTAAATCTCCCTCCAATTAATTGGATAAATATTTATATATCCTTAGGTAATAATAGGAAACATATTGATTGACTTTATCCAAAATGGGAAAGAGCTCAATCGTCCTAATATATAATGGGGGAAAATGTGATGGGGCCTAATCCACAATGTTTTATTCTCATGGTATTTATCCTTGACAAATTAAAAGGTTTATATACCAAGTTGGTACAACACTTTAATGATATGATCTTATGGTTCATGAATTACAATGATTCCATAATCTAATGAATAATTTCATTTGGAATGATAATTCCTTATTCCATTACTCATAGTTATTATATATGATAGCTTAGGTATTAATATTGCAATTTATGTTATAACCTCATACTCATATTATTTTTTTATGCTTTTATGTAATCATATAATGATATCTCCCATGATTACCCTTACTAAAAATCTATAATAACCCTTTTGTTTTGTCTCCTTTCCCCATGTTCTGAAAAATGTTTTAATTAGGCTATGTTTATGAATAATACAATAGGGTAAGATCCATGTGGGTGTTGTTGAATATATTTAATTAAATAAGATGATTGTTTACCTAGTTTCCAAATACACTAAACTATTATGGTATTGGGGAATTTAGTTTTGAGATTTATTAGATATTTATATAAAAATGTGATATTTATGTATGAAATTAATTCTTAATAGTAATTTTTTCCCATTTCATGAAAATAAAATTATTGGGATCTAATGAAGATTCAAAAAGATTATTTTAGTAACCATACCTTTGAGTGAAACAAAAACTATCATCTTCCACGTGTTAGAATTTGTGGAGTCAAGACAATAATGCACTAATCATATCAAAGTTTTCATCTTTTATAAAAGTAATTAGGAATATGAATCCATACTATAGAAAATTATGAAATATTTAAAATAAAAAAAACTACTTTGATTAAGTATTTGTAGAAGGATCCCAGTTGAAATCCTGATAAGGTAGACTGTAGAAGAAGACAATTTAAAGAATAAATTTTTTAAACATTGTTAATTTTGAAACATAATTTAATGTTCTAAAGATTAGAAATTAGAGTGCTAAAAACATTAATGATATCATGAGTATAGTGGAATTAAATATTTGACTTTATAGGTTGGTCTATGCAATGGGAACCATGTGATGTAGTAGCATGGTAAGGAGATCTAGTTATATATCACAGTCATCGAACAAACTACACATTATTGTGCACCATCACTAACATGTTAATCAATAGGGATGATCATAATGATGTATGTAATGGTAAAAACTGGGAAAAAACTGATTCAGCTATAGGGGCATGTGTAGTGGGTGGAATGGGTTTTTAGGGGGCACATGTTCCATGAGTAGTTAGGGGAATAGAGGACCCATGGCTGACTATAGAAAAAAATAATTGAAAAATACTCTAAAACTAGCTATAAAATTTATATCAAAATCTATTCCCTTAAAATTAGGTTAACATATTTATTTATTGGAAAAAATTAAAAAATATATGTGGGAAAAATATCTAAATTCCAAAAATGATTTGAATATAGGATAACAAAATCATCATACATAATACCTGAATGGCCCGAAGGCCTTCATTTTTACTGATTTCTGATAAACCCTCTTTCAAGGGATGATGGGGAACCCTTACAAGGCCTATAGGCTTAGTGATTATATGGACCATATTATTAAGAGACATTACATGACCCGAAGGTCTAAGGGAATTAAACCAAACTATAACTACAAGGAACTTCACCTCCCCAGCATTTGCATCATGATATTAGATCTCCACCTTCACATGGCCATCTGTATAAGTTCCCAGTACAAAAACAAGTTAGTCCCGAAGGCATATCCATACCCTCTAATTCTTCCAAATCCGTTGGTTCTGCTTTGGTGAGTTCACCTTATCTGAATCCTACTATAGGCTGCTCCTTTTTGTAGAGTCTATCTAGGGAAACTGCATCTAGCCCAAAGGCCTTAATGTGGCCTGAAGGCCTTAAAGGAGGCCCGAAATCCCCAATGACCAGATGGCTTGGGTATCCTGAAATCCCTAAGGACACCAAGCCCAATATTGTGGCCCAAGTTGAATAATTTCAGCTACTACTATACCAAACAGTACCTACTATAGTAACTACTACAGTACCCGCTATAATAGCCATACAATGTGCAACATTACAATAGTACCTGCTACAGTACTGCTACAGTGTCCTGGAAATATGCCTCTACCTTGGTTTGAACGCAAGTCTAATAGATTCACTTAATGATTCCTCACCAACTAGGCTGAGGGTCATGTTCTCCTCATAGATAATACATATAAGAAACTACAAGAAAAAAGAAACTCACATTTTTATACATTCTTGTTATCATTAATAATTTAAAAAATGAATCATTGATAGGATATGAATATTCCAAGACATAATATCTCGAACATAGTTTCAACAAAAACACATCAGATTTGGATACATTCTTACTATTAATCAATTAATCGGCTTCTTTACCAAATGAATTAAAGGATCTTAAGTAATGTATATATATACCATGTTGGTGATTCAAATCATTTATTAACAAGTATAAATAGGTTTTTGAAGTCTATTTCTCTATTTTTCATTGGACTTTTATATTTCAAACTGGATGTGCCCCATCTTGAGAATATATTATAATCGTTTAACTACACTATTACTGGGATGCATTTATGACTTATAATTAAGAAATATAATATCATTTGATTTCATAATGTATCTATTTTAAGAATTTATTCAGAATAGATGAACTCATCCTAATAATGATGTAAATCAAGAAAAATATATATTTAAATTTTGAATCAGACATGGAAACAAAACTAAAAAAACAAAACATGAGTTAAATAGATTTGGGTTTTGGAATAAAAGATTTTGGGTTGTAATATTGTTGAGTAATTTTACATGAATAATTTTCTAGTAGAATTTATGGTTTAAATTCACAAAATCTTACAATTAAAAATATAACAAGTATGTAATATATTATGAATATAATAATAATTAATTATTTGATATATTTTATTCTTTTAATAAATATAATTTTATGTAATTAAATTTTTTTATGAAATATTATTTATTTTAAATTATTTAAGTGTGTATAATAGAAAAAAAAAAGATAACATATGATTTATGTAATTACTTGTATTTTCCATTTATTATTTTTTTAATATTGTATGGGTTATTTATGAGAACAGGTGATGATACAGAATGTGATTCCAAGGGCCATTGTGCCCAGAATAATTGTTTCAAATATATAAAATATATTAAGTAACATGTGGGTATAATTTTACAGAAAAAAGTGGAATAAAATTTAAACAAAGGGGTGTATTAGAAATATGATAGAATCTTTGATTTTAGAATAATGGTTTTACCTTTGTCATGACATAACATTTTTTAGTATAGATAGTTTTTGAAAAATTCATTGTTGGCATAATAATGAATAAAAAAAACTAAATAAATTTATTTATTTTGTTACATATAGACCTAATTTAATTTATAAGTAAAATATTTTTAAGGAATTATAGAGTTATCTTCATAACCCTAGAGCCTTTGGAGAACATGGAGGAAGATCCATTGATGAATGACAACCAGATCGAGGTTCCACAATCAGTGTGTAATGGAATCAGATGATATCACCAATGACAATGACATGGATTCATTCTTCATCAGATATTGGTCCAAATCGATGTGTGTATTTTTTTATTTCTTCCCATTGTATAATCACTACAAAAGGAATGAATCAATACACTAACAAATTGATTTGAGGATCATATGTATTGCTGTTACTGTATAGTTTCATCTAGGAATTATGTAAATTTATTATGATTAATTGTTTACCTATTTTTTCATCATTATAATAGAAATGAATCAAGTTCGTCACTAAAATTGGATAAGTTTCATTCCTCATGTTTTCATTTTTATTCCCCGTTTATTTGTTAATCTTGAGAAATCCTTTGACCTGTGGTTTGAAGAAAACCAAGAAATCGATCATTTCATACTTGTTTCATAGAATAATGATTTGATGTCATAGATTCAGGATTACAAGAACATGATGATTGGTAGATGATATAAGATGAATCAGATTAGATTATTCTAGATACATAATTCCTTGTTCTTTAGGGTGTGATAGAGAACGAAGTGTGAGGATGACTTACAAGTTGTTTTGGTGGCTGAAATATGGTGATTGATGGTAGAAAGGTTCATCCTAAGTAGATCCATGAATCTCGGTGAGGTTGAGGATAGAATATGAGGCAACGATGGTCTATTAATATATGGGAGGAATAAATTGTTTTATGGAAAATCTCAATCAACGTGGAGTGTGTTGTGGATCTACGTGTTGTGTCGGTCTATTACAGTGATTTTTGGGGTTTTGGAATGAATTAAATGATCACACATTGTGTGACCCCTATCACACAGCATGTGACCCCTTTCCAATTAGAACAACTTATACCTCATAAGGTACACATACACGGATAGAAGTACATGAGGATGGGCACACCGTGTACTCTGACAGGGACACAACTATGACAGATGTACATGGTAATGGTCATGTACTTGGACATGAGACGAAGTAAAAAATCATTGGAATTTCTTGTACTTCTACAAAAACCTAAGAATAGGTTGTTTACATGGGGATGACCCATTTCCAATGGGACACATTGTGTACCCCCAGTAAAAACATTGAACCCCTTCCAATGTTGAGTTAGGGAACCTATACTCTATATCATGGAGAAGGTTAGTTATGGTATGTTCACTATATCCATTCAAGGATGACTAGTATGGTATCACATCCTATACAAAAAATATTGATCCATTTAGCAATAATTCTTGGATGGAGTTTTAGAATCCTTCCATGAGGCCCTAAGTGAGATCCAATATCATCTTCTTTCCCAAGGTGGAGTGCTTGGTATCTTCATAGCCAACACAAAGTAGGTATTGATCCACTACTTAGAGGGTTAATCCAAATTAATTTTTATTTTTGACCTATGGCTTTTGGATTGATCCTAATTTGTGTATCATATATCTATATACATCTAATATATCCTTTATATAATGATACAAAAAAATTCATACCACTATGATAGAACTCACCAGTGTTATCTAACTCTTGGAGTGTGTTCTTAAAGACATGTTTTATGTGGAACATTCAATCTAGAATCTAAGGATGGAATTATGGTTGTGAAATTACCATGAGATTTTGTGTATTTGATGAGTATATCTATATATTTAATTTTATATGTATTATAGATGTATACCTATGTAGATATGATTGTAAATCTTTTTTATATGCTTTTTGGTTTTGGGGTGTCTAACAGGGTATTGTTATACTAATCCCAGGATGAGATTTTCCTACATGTGTATCAGTTTATTGAAGATGATAGACCTTCTGATAGAGTCCTAGAGGGACTAGAAGAAGGAAATTATTATTGATCCAAAAAACCATGGTGTGTACATGTTGTATCAGGGCAGGAGTCCCCATATTTAAATTCATGTTTGAATTGTATTTAGTATTATTGTGGTGTTCTTGTATTTGTACATGCTTAATTTCCATTATTTGTTAATATAATCTTGTTTTGGGATAAGATGTATGCATTAATGGTTCCATTCAGTCGTTTTTTACATTTTAGTATTTTATGGTCTTGGAGAAGTGTGTGTTTACAAGAAATTTATCCTAAGACCTCCCATGTTTCTGATATTCATACTCGGTTCTAGTAATTAGACCATAGACTATTGGTGGTGGACTGGGGAGTTTCCACATGGACCCCATTTGGATGGTTCATGATAGAGTGTCATCAAAGTAGTTAGTTATACCTTAGGACTAGAGTGAGTGGGATTGGTATGGGGAAACAATGTTAAGTGTTTCGATTTTCTTCTTTCAGGTCATGTAACCCCAATTTTGGTGTAGAGGCCAATATATTATTACAATATAACATTTATCACATGTATTTTTACTCCATACATGATAAAACTGGTTGAAGTAAAATAACGGTACATTCATAATATATGAATTGGTTGTGGATTCCATGACTTTATTGATTCATATTACCAAATATACTCATTGAATGTGGTATATATTGTTTGCTTTTAGGATCCCTCAATGATGTATGAAAACTAATATTCCACATCTAGATCATAAGGATGATTTCCTAAGTGACGAGGCATTGAAACAAGGACCATCTCCATATGTGTTATCAAAGAGTGGTGCACTAGAATATCTACCACATATTGATAAATATATTCTAACTGAAATACCAATAGATGAGGTGTAAAAGATGATAACACTTCATGAGTTTCAATGAAAATGAACCCTAAGGTTTTGAGGTGATCCTTATCCATAGGTGGATGAGAAATGGATTGAGGAAATGATGTGAGTTTTTGTTCTAGTCAGGATAGTGACATATCATATGGTGGTCCTCGTGGTGATCCTTCACCCTGACTCAACAGGATGATGGTGGTGTTTATTAAACTAGTCGTATTATGAGGAGAATCTAGAATTGAAATATTTCATTTTCCCTTTTATGGAGGAGTTCACTTCATATATACTAAGGTATGTGCATATAAAAATGCTTCTATAAATTCATTAAGGTAGTAAGATAGTAGGTGAGTATTCACCAAGTTTCACCAACCACTCCAGGTACATGATGGGTATTATATGGGATTAGTTCTTCCAAAGTCAACCCATTGAGAAAAGACTACATAGAGACATCCATGACATTGTTATACCTCTGTTCATTCCTACTTATGATGGGGTTATAGAGTGAGATTCAGTGGTTTAGAGTTTCCTAGATGAGAAAACGTAGAAAGTAGTTGTTGACAATGGGTATACGGGAGTAGATAATTCAGCAATAGGGAGATGACATCAATCTCATGGAATCGACCAAGTGAAAATTTTTAGAAGGCGTCCTAGGATATAGGGATTGTATTTCATGACTCATAGGATGGTTCATGTCATCCCGGGGAGATGCGGTACTACTGTTGATATCGCAGGGGAAATATTTCATGATATTTTCTAACCATCCATGTGTCTAATATAGAGATAGTGTATTTTCCACTAAGTTAGAGACAATCTTAGAACAAGAAAGGTCCTTATGGTGGTGGATGTGGAAAAGGATATGTGAGGGAAGATATAGGTACTAGAATATTTGTATTATTACCACCACCACAATCCCTAGGTGGTCCACTCTAGGATCAAGGATTTCATGGATAGGGGTGGGGTAGCCATAGGCGGTTGAGGCTTATTACCCATAGGATTCATGAATGGTATGATCTATGTATTTTATAGATTATATACATTATTCACAGACATAGGTTCAAGTCATTAATTTATGACCTCATATCTGGTTCGAGTCTTAGAGGTTTGGGTTGATCCCTTAGCTCAACCCTTGTTCTTGTAGACTACTATTGGAGAAGACTTAGCGATCACACACTTGTGCCGACAGTGTGACCTAACTATTGGAGATGATTTTTTGTATATATTTTTAGCTGTAACGAGGCCTTAAAACACAATTTTTTGTATAAACTATTTATTTACATTTAATTCCTAGATTGAATATTTCAGGGGAGAGAATGTGGTGTTTCCACAGTGATTGTAGTAGGTTTCCAGTTGTGGGTGAAAAGGAAACTCAGTCAGCACAAGATGGAATCATGCATAAGAGGGTATAGCCAATTACTCATCAGTTGGATAGAATGGCCATTAGTGTAGGGGATGTTATGAGTTTTCAATTCCCCACATTTGTCGATGAGTATGAATATGTATTTCCAAAGGAGTTTACAGGATTAACTCCATGACGAGATATAGAATTTTGTATTTATCAACACCCCAGGATGACACCGATATCTGAACCATAATATTAGATGGATCCTATATAGCATCATGAGATGAGGGTGCAGATGAAGGATTTTCATAGGAAGGGCTTTGTTTGACCCAGTGTTTCACCTTGGTTAGACCCAGTATTGTTCTCTGAGAATATGGGAAGGAGCTTGGGGTTATGTGTAAACTAATAGTGCTTGACCCAAGGGACCATGAAGAACCAATACCCACTACCAAGTATCGATGAACTCCTTGATTATAGGAGTGTCATGATGGTTCCTAAAGGTTGAAATCAGATTAGGCCATTACTATATGTGAGAACGAGATGAGAATATACTGAATATGGTATCTATATGTCTCTACAATCACTATGAGTACATGGTTATTCCCTTTGGAATGATGAAAACCATAGTAGTGTTCATGGGACTCATGAATGATATATTTCATTCCTTCTTAGAATGGTTTTCGTAGTCTTCATCAATGATATCCTTTTGTACTTATTGTCCAAGGAGGAGAGTATCATACACTTGAGGGAGGTTCCATACGTACTCTGAGAGAACCTGTGTTACAGGAAGATCTTGAAGTTCCATTTATTTATTAATAAGGTTCATTTTATGGTACATGTTATATTACAAGATGGTGTGGATGTGGACCTAGATAAAGTTGTGGTAGTTCTATCTTGGTAGCCACCCAAGAGTGTGATGGAGGTGCAGAGCTTTATTGGGTTGGTAGGCTATTATCAGATATTCATATGTTATTTATCTAGGATATCATATCCCATAACCTCATTGACCCAAATGGTGAAACATTTCATGTATAAAGATAGGTGTCATAAGTCTTTACAGGAGTTAAGGAAGTCATTTATTAGTGCACCCATATTGAGATTATCAAATTAGGGTGTCTAGCACATATTTTACTGCGATGCATTAAGAATCGGGATTGGTTGTGTTCAGATATAGAGGAAGGTGGTGATTGCCCATGGTTCACATCAGTTGAGACTACATGAGTATAACTACACAACCCATGATCTTGAGTTTTCAGCAGTATTCTTCGCAAGAAATATGTGGCGACACTAGTTGATGGGTGATTAGTTTATCTTCTATTCTGACCACAAGAACCTCAAGTATATGCTCTCTCATAAGTATATCAACATGAAGCTAAGGTTATGGACATAGTTCTTTTATGATTATGTATTTGATATTGTTTATACTACATGGAAGGGGAACATAGTACTAAATTATATCAACAATGGATCTTTTTTTCAATCATTGAATGAGGTTTAAGAGAAGTTGGCCTCATTTCTATTATCCTTTGTGGATGGAGTTGGATTTTATTACCTATAGTCGTTTATTTTTACCACTATGAATTTATAGAGAGTCAAGAAAAACATGGGTATTCCAAATATGAGAGCCTACATAGTCATATAGCCACTGGACATGAGCCAGGTGGATTTTAGGAAAGTGGGTAGCATTCAATTCATTTCAAAGGATGCATGATGGTACCAATGGTGTCGTGGTATAATGTTCTAAGATATTTTCATATATATCCTTTGGTGGTACATCCAAGTGTGAAAAAATGTACCAATACCTCCTAAAGATGTTTTTATGCCTAGGGATAAAGAAGGGAGTTGTAGAGTTTTTCTATTGATGCCTTAATTTTAGTGAGTGATGAATGAGAACTATGTTATAGTGGGTTTAGGTCAATCCATTGATGTAGAAGAGTTAGAGTGGGATGGGATATCCATGTACTATGGGATGGTATTACGATGTACATCAAGGGGATATGATTCTATCTGGGTGAACATAGACCAACTCACCAAGTCAGCCCACATCATAGCTTTGTGAGATAAGAGTTTAGTGAAGAGATTAGGACACCTCTACATGCATGATATATTACAAATCCTTGGAGTTCCATCACAGATCATTTCTAACCATGTCTCTTGATAAAAATCTCAGTTATGGAAGGGATTTTAGTAGGAGTTGGGGACTTAGATGCATTTCAACATGACTTTTCACCCCAAGAATGATGAACAAAATGAGAAGATCATTCAGGTTATAGAGGAAATACTTTGAGTTTAATGCTGGGTTTTGTACATTGTTAGTAAGATCACCTACCACTGGGGGAGTTTTTATACAACAATATCTATCATTCCCCCATTTTTATGGAACCATTCAAGGCCTTGTACGGGAAACCCTATAGGTCACCATATTGTTGGAACAATCGAGGATAGTCAGTGCTAATGGGCCTAAAGCTAGTGAGTGATACTACCTAGAAGGATTCGATCATCTAGAAGAAAATGTGGACTACATAGAGCTATGATATGACTTATGGGGATAGATGACTAAGTCATTTTGAGTTAGAGGATAGATACCATGTCTTCCAACGGGTTTCACATTGACATGGATTATGGTAATTTATTTGGGCGATATGTTATCTCTGAGATTCATTATCCCTTTTCAAATACCACATAGAGTTGGTTAGGTGGCATAGCTCTTAGCTCTGCCTCTACAGTTAGACTGGGTACACGACATTTTCCACTTGTCGCAGCTGAGGATGTACATGCATGATTTTTCACACATTATTGACTGGGGTGGGATGGAAATCAAATAAGAATATTACCTTGTTGAGTACCTAGTAGTGATAGAGGATTACCTGGAGATGATCTTTCATTGGTGATATATTCCTTTATTGTGTGTTCGGTGGAAGCATGGTAATCTTATGAGATCACTAGGTAGCTAGAAGATCAGATTTATGCTCAATACCCACAACTCTTTATGTAACCATTTTTTTTATTTTTTGGAGGTAAATCCCTCGAATTTAATGACTCATATTTTCCATATATTATTTTTTTGATATTGTATAGATTATTTTTAAGAACATAAGCTATGAATATATCTGATTCTGAGGCCTGATGTGCATAGAATAAAGGTTTGAAATAAATTAAATATATTAAATAGTTCACACAATTAATTTTCTTGAAAAAGTAGAATAAATTAGAAAATAAGTCCCATATTAGAAATATATGGGCACTATTGAGTTTATAATGTGGGTTTTACGTTATTCATAGAAAAAAATCAGTCATCTCAATGATTTTCTGAAAAAATCATCATTGGGGTAATAATGAAAAAAAATAATAATAATTTATTTATTTGTTAATTGATGTAGTGACCTAATTTCATCTATATATAAACATTTATTATGTAATTATAGAGTTATCCACATAACCATGGATACATTATAGAGGATGGAGGAAGATCCATTGAATAATGATAATCAAATCGAGATTCCATGATCAGTGTGCAACGAGGTCAGAGGATCTTGCCAAAAAAACAACATACCTTAATTATTCATTAGCTATCGAGACGAATTATGGTAGGGAATTTTTTTATTTATATTTTACTATATTTTATTCTTTAAATTAATTAAAATCAATCAAATAACAAATTAATTCATATATATTATTGTTATGGGCATGAGATCATTTGATCTGGGAAATGGAAAAAATGGTGGTGATTACTTATTTATCATTTCATTCATCATTATAACAGAAATAAATTGAGGAAAAAATAACATTGGCTGAGGTTCATTCCAAATTTTTGTTATTTGTTTCTTTCCTCATTTATTTTTTCATCACAAATGATCCTTTGTCCCATGGTTCATGAAAACAAATAAATCGAATGTTGTGCACCTATTTCTTAGAAAAACTATTTGATATCATATATATGTGCTCCGGATGACATGATGATTTTGTAATGATAGAAGAGGTAGTGGAATAGATGGTTGTGGATACCCATTTTTTCATTCTTTTGTATGTGCTGGTCGATGACACATGTAGATTATTTCTGAGTGGTTTCAGCAGCCAAAATCTGGTGATTGATGGTGGAAATTTTAGGTTAGATTAGATCCATGGTTCCTAGATATATTTAGGTGAAAATATGAGGAAATGGAAGTGGATACATATTCGGGAAGACTAACATGGTTTTTAAAAATTATCAATCAACACAACATGTACTATGGAGCTACATGCCATGTGGGGGAGTCACCGTCGTGGTTAGGTTTTTGGGATGAAGTTAAGGATCACATGGTGTGTAACCCTTATCACACAATATGTGACCCCTTTCCAATTGGATTGGGGTGTACTTGGAGGGTACACAAACATCTCCAGGAGTACACAAGAATGAGAACACCATGTAATCTGACAAGGAAATGGATAGCCCTGATGTACAATGGCATATCCATGTACTTGGACATTGGAATAAGTAAACAGGAATGGGAACATAGTTTACTTCCACAAAAACATGATCATGGGAAATTTAGAAGTCCAGGTCCCAATTCTGAGGGGAGACATAGTATACTCCTAGTACACATTGTGTAATCCTTCAAAGATGACTTGGATCCCCTTCCCTCTGAATCATTGACAAGTTTCATTCGGGTCTGTTCCAAATATTTATTTCTTAAGGGTAAGTATGGAATCACATAATACACATAGGATAGTTATACCTATATCCTGACTTATTAGATAGTGTTTTGGAATCCTTATATGAGTCTAGGAGTGAGATCCTCTAGTATATTATTACACTCTGTGGAGTTCATGGTATCGTTGTGACCAACACTATGTGGGAGTTGATCCTCTACATAGTGGGTTAATCCAGATTAAGTTCTTAATATACCCAATGGACTTGGGAGTGGTACTCATTTGTGCATCAAATCTCTTGATACTTCTAGTGTATACTTTTTATAAATATACTAGACAAGAACTACCTATATCATAGATATAATCAGTGTTATCTGAATCATAGATTATGTTCTACTAGACTAGTGTTATGTGGAACATTCAAGTGGGAATCCTGTAATAGAATCACAGCTGTTAAATTACCTTGAAACTATGTTTATTTGTTAATTATATCTATATTTTTCTTGTTTTATTCATTATAAACTAATACCTATGTAGATCTGAATATTATTCTTATGTTTTATTCTTTGGGGTTTCGGGGGTGTCATACTGGGTATTGTTATACTCACCCCCACATAGGATTCTCATGAATCTGTCATGTCTTGTGCAGATGATTGACCTTTTGATAGAGTCCTAGAGGGACCGGGTTTGGGTAGTGCTTTGTTAGCTGGATAGACCATGTTTTCTTTCTACGGTATAGTGAAAACAGTCCCCTTATTTACATTAATTATGTAAGTGTCTTCATAATCTTTATGGTGTGATTATATTTGGACTTATTTTCTTTCCATTACTTTTTATCATACTATTTTTTGTGTTATTAGATATATGCATGCATGGTTTATTTCATTTGTTTTTTAAAAATATTAATTTTATAGGTTTTATGATATTTGTGTGTGCGTAGTTAAATTAGGATAAGTCCTCCAATGTTTTTTATATGCCTACTTGGCACTTGTTGTTATCCCATATCCAATTGGATGTGGGATTGGGGAGTCATGAAACATGTCCCATTGGGATGGCTCATAACATGTTATATTAGTTATGAATTTTTTTTCTAAATGGGAAATTAATTTTCTTATCTCAATAATTTTATTTGTTGTTTACTAGTAGAACATGTCTTGATTATATCTATTGTATATATTTAAATTCAAATGCATTAATGTGTTTGGTGAGATTTGTATCATTCATAAATTGGTTTGGTTAGGTAAAATAATTTAATCAAATGGTCTAGGTGATGGTGGAGCTTAAATGGGTTGATAGAGTGGCCAAATCAACATGGACCCAATAGAGGAACAAAAATTTACAAATTCATGGATAATTTTACCTTTGAACTTTTTATAAATTGAAATTTTTAAATGGATCTTATTCCCCCAATTAAAAGAAACATAAATTAGTAATTCATTATTCATGGAATAACCATGTAATTAAGTTAAATAATCAATAATAATATTAAATGAATTTTGATGGTTCACCCACCAATGATATTGGGATACATTCAAGGCACATGACCAACTCACAATTGTTATATAAACATAACAATACTCATTGTATTCAAGGTTATAATGTTTACATAGGGACACTACTCATTAAGAATCACTTCCTTTTTAGATTTTAGAGATGAATCACTACCTCCCAAGGGTCACAAACTTTTCCTCTCTTTCTACTATCAATTCCAACTAAAAAATTTTATATTCTTATTCTTATTTCACACATTTTATAGAATTATATTCCATTAAAATTACTTTTTTAATATAAAAAAAATAAAAACATAACTCCAGATTAGTGCATCCTTATTATTGAGTTTCCTCATCAACTTATTCTTCCTTCGAGTATTTCACTACCTCATTAGACAGACTTCTCATCATTCTTCATATTTTAAATATGTACACATTCTTCATATATACCATTAAAAAATAATTTTTCTCTCCCTATTATCCTATTGAATCTTTATTCATTATTTATATACCATCATTTTTCCCTTCATCCAGATAATATATTCGATCATTTTATTTTGTTACCTTTTGTTTCTTGAAAATTATTATTAAATCACATATTTCTATCCACAAACTATTCTCATTCAATTAGAAATTTTTTTACTCAAGTAAGGAAACATCATTAATGATGGCAAAAAATTTTTAAAAAAATATATCCATTTTTCATTGAAAATTAATCCCATAATTTATCAAAACCAGCCCCCTTAAGCATTGGTTAAATATTTTCCCTATATAAATAAAACCTTGTTCATGGGATAAAATGTATTTAAAAGTTTCAACTCTATTTCAATGAATAATAAAACCCAAATTGATCAAAACCTTAGTAATCAAAACCTATTTTATAATTTTATTAATTTTGAATTGAAATGTAAAATGGATTAATAATGAGTTTTAAATGATTTATTAGTTTATTGAAATTCACTAAAATCTATATATGGATTTTAATAATGATATTTTCTTGTTAAATGTATAATTTTCAAGATTTGTAATTATTTTTATAAATTCTATAATTTATCTAAACAGATCCTATAATGAGAATTTTGATTTTTCATTTTTCGAGGTCTGAGAATAAAACAACACCAATGCATAAGATGATTGTATGAATTTAGTGGATTGATCATATAAATTCACCTGGCTCAAAAAATATAAAATTTATGGGCTGTAGTAGAATAAATAACTTCACATCCAAGAATACAAATTCATCATATCACATTAGAATAAGGCTCCTTCTGTATCATATAAATTCCATCATAAGACATCAAAACATATCATAATCCTTGTTATTTTATGATACATCAAGGTACTATTGGGCATGTGTATAGGTAATGGGAGCATGTGTGTGATATATAGGGTTAACATCATGACTCAATGGAAGTTATGTAAGGTTAAATGGAACATTACATAGCCTATAGAAATTTTACTGACCACTATGTCAAGGGGATTAAGAGACCACTGTTTGGGTAAATCCAAACCTTTGTAAATGTACAACTATGATCAAATACCTACATCATGGTTCTGAAGATACTATGTAAGGGTGAAATTCAAGCTAATAATCTACATCATGGTTCCTTAGGTGTTTTATAAGGGAACTCCATTGAAAAATAATGTTTTATATTACCAAATTCGTTGATCAAATCTACTTGCACATGGCCTTCGTGCCTGAAAAACTTGTATGAAAATAATATCCTTATTCATTCATAATTATAAAATTTTGTAATAATACTTTTTTTATTTCCACACTATGAACATAAATTCAAGAATGGAACCAAGTATCATGGAATTTATCAATAAAGTGATAGAAGAAAGTGGTTAAATCTAAAACCTTCTCAAAGATATTGATATAAACCAAATTGTAACCTACATATAGTGAAATCTAATGATTCCATATGATCATAAATTCCTCTTAAAGGGATAAGAATATTATTTTATAGAGAGTTAGATATTAGTATAAATTTTTGATATCCCACATTAATTATTTATATTTTTATATTTAAATATCTAAATATTTCATCATAGGATGTTATAGCCTAATGAGGATAATTTCTTCCCCCAAAATTTTGAATTTCAATGAATTTAGATTTATATTTCCCTAGTGATAATTTTTATGAGATATGGACTTATATACAAAAATATTATATGATAATAATTATGACTATTTATTTCACCTTGGTACCTTATCATAATTTATTTTTCACTCAATCCAACATCAATCTTCTTTCATTTCCTATATGGTGGTGGGGAGTTTTGATTAATAGATGAGTTATTATGGTTTCTCGGTCATTATAATTAGGTGAAAGAAGTTTTGTAGTTATAATTAGTTCATTTCCTAGATAAAAACACCTGAGAGATACTGTGTATCTTGAGGAAACAAGTTACATGTTAATATTGGGAAGGGGTTAATTTATTTTTTTGATATATTGTGATAGAGTGTATGATAGAAAAATATAAAGAATAGCATGGTTTTTTCATCTATTTCAATTCATTTTAACCCTATTCACACACCCACCATTTCATCCCCAATATTTTATTCATTTAAAATAATATAGTAATAGGTTACTTTTTATGCGAATAATATGAATGAGTATTCCTTTCCTTGGTAGAATGAACAATGGTCAACCTACATGGATTCATTTTAGGGTATCTGAAATTTTCATTATTTATTAAATGGACCTCAATATCCTTTTCTTTACTAGCCCCATTGTTGGGGAGGATTGGATCCCAATTTAATTTTTTTCCCAAATTGTTTTCATTCCATTTTTCTTTTATTTTCTTCCACTTTTCTTTCATTTTTATTTATAATATTAGGTTGATCCAGAACAATTGTTCATTAATATCATAATACATTTATATTTTGATTCAAAATTATAAGAATATGATATGCATAAATACATGGTCAAACAATTTATTAATAACATCCATTATTCCCAATATTGTTTCCCTATGTATAGGAAAATAATATGGGAAACTACTATGAATGGATAATATAAAGATATTTCTCCACAAATTCACATCAAATTTTAACAAACAGTATGAAAATAATAAAAATATGAGTTGGTATAAGAAAAGTTTACAAAACTAAAAACAATCCTTTTCTCAATAGTGAAGGTTAAATACGATATTAAATAAGAGAACACATCTATTTTCCTATAAAAAATACTTTCCCAGTGGAATTTCACTATTTATATTAATTAATGGATGATATCATTAAGGGGGACTCATTAATATTTAATTTTTGTTTCATCAATTTTACTAAAAGTGAACTATATATTAATAACCTTTATATTGAAATTGAATAATCATTAGGATTATCACAAGCCCTAGATGATTAGGAAAAATATGAAACAAATGTGCTCTAATTTGATGAAATTTTATAATACCCAAAGTTATCCCTATATACATTTGAAGTCCTTTAATATTCATTAGACCTAGTGTATGAAATTAATACTAAAATCAAGTATATTTATAATAGTAAATTGGAATCATTTTATTTTATTATTTTACAAACTGATTTATCTATTTATCCCTATGGTTAAAATTTTATAGATTAATAAAAAACCCTTCCTAACATTAATAATTATGATGACATGCTAGATGAATTTATTTTTGGGTATATACTTGAATAAAATTATCCTATATGAATTTTTAATTACTTATTTAGATCCTTCTGTTTGGGAATGATTCTTATAGAAGATAAAATAGTGGGGTGATAATATTTTGAGTTAATTTTCTAATTATATAAAATATAAAGAAAAATATAATTTACCTTACTTTTACGATGAATAATTACACTTAATCTCATAATATTTGTAGGATTTAGATGAGGATCCCATGGGAGTGAAGATAACTAGACTCTAGGAAAATATGGTTCTTGAATGTGAAGATAAATACGGTTTTGTGGGCTATCCGAACATGTTAACTATCGAATAGGAGATAGATGTAGAGTTTTATTATAACCTTCTAAAGTACACCCCTATTTAATAATAATAATATACCAAAAGTGTGGTGGATTATGTGGAAGAATATGTATATAAGACTTAAACATCTACGCCCCCCAGAACGTCAGGAAACCACCGATTTGGTTATGGAAGATATGGAGGAACTTATGGATAATACCAACAAATATTCCCCTAATATGTACAAGAAAGACTATATAGAAGAATAAAAAGTATAATAATAACCATTAGAGGTCAATAAAGACAATATAGAAGAAAAATATTCCATATATGAGGAGTAATTTTAACATAAACTCATCTTATTTTAATTCAATTCAGTTTTAATTGATTAATAATTTTCCATTGGTTAAACATGTCCAAATAGTATCATTTGATTAGCCAATAGAAGTGGAATCCAAAAGTGCTGTGGTTGAGGGGTCCAACACCTCATCTTTCCACCCTCGTTTTACATAACACACAAAATTGATTTTGGGGTTTTAAATGAAGCATACTCCCGAATATGACCTTTGTATAATGTGATAGGATAATTAAAATAAAATAAAATGGATATGGGGGTTCTTCTCACACAAAACAATACCATCAAAATATTATAGGAAATAATAATGTCTATAGGCTAGGGAAAATTAAAGAAAATCCCCTCATGGGAGGGAAACCCCCAATACTCAATCCCCTTTCCCATTATTCATTTATTTTCATATTATTTCAACAAAATTGATCATATTTTAAAACTACTTTATTAGGTTTTTGAAAGTGGAAAGAACTATATGAGACAATCTAATTTTTTTTTTAAAAAAACACACAGGGGATGTATTAACTGTTTCCTATTTAAATAACTAGGTTAATTCTCCCTTTTTATAACTACTAATTCATTGTAATTAATTGTGAATTTTTTATAAAAATAAAAAAGTGAATTATTAAACAAGTGTAGGGTAAGGGAAGAGAAACATACTTTATATTGGTTTAACTAAAGTTAAATAATCAATAAATAATTCCTTTATTCTATTTTTATTTTCAATTATTGATTTATATTGTGTATTAGGCTACAAAATTCAATCTCCAATGTTATATTGCCTACAAATAAGTACCATGCCAATGTGGATGGATTTTAAACATTCAAAAATTATCATAATTTGATAATTATTGAGTAGATTATACCATTTATTTGACAGTTTATTTTTCATTAGAACTAAGAAAATGATTTTAAATGAAAATTAATCTGGTGGAATAAAAATAATATCTTCAGGAAAATAGTCTTTTGAACTGAAACATATATGGCCTAAAAATGTTATGGATTAACATATTAGGGAGCCTACAAAAAAATGGATAGCTCATATGAATTGGAGTGAAATAAGTAGATGAGAGCGAATATGGAAGTCTTCCACTCTAAACAAAGGAACATGTGTGCTTATATGGGTTTTAAATCAAATAAGAGTTATAATGATCAAATATCCAACTACCAAAGAATTTCATCTATGCACTAACTAGAACAATTTTACATGATGGGTGAATTTTTTCTAGGGAAGGATTATATTAATATATAACTAACCTCATCCAATAGCTTCTTTTCATATACATGGAGTTTAAAAATTAGATAAGGCTAAATGAAAATGTGGATTAAAGGATTTAGGGAATTATAAACTTCTATGAATAAGCAGATGATGATATATCTAAATTTAATTTAGAAGGTATTAAGGATGTGTGAAAGGGACCTTTTGGAAAAGGTAGCATATAATAGATGAATTTAGGAAGCTGTTACACATTAAAATCTTATTTCCAATATGAACAATTAGTTTTATAAAGCAAGAACTAGAACTTATTATTAAATTGAAGTGAAATGTGTTTTTCATTTATAGAGGATTAGTGTTATTTTACAATAAGTAATGAATATGTGATTTTATTTTTGTCTTTATTGTGTATTTAATTCTAGGTAGAAAATGTTTTTTAAATAAATTTAATTCATTATATTTACCAAGAGTGTAATAGTGTATGTGTGGGGGAGTGATTCTTGAATTTTATTTAAATGATAAAGTTTTATTCAATTAAAATTAATCCCCTAATTGATCAAAACCCACTTAATCAAATCATATTTGACACTTTTTTTAATCTAGGATTAAAATTATAAATGCATTAAATATTTATAAATAAATGTATTATTAAATTATTTTAATTACTTAAAATACATAAATTTATTTGAAAAATGATATTAATGTGTAATGAAGATATTTTTAATAATATGAAATTGTTTTTATTATTTCTATAATTATTATGAACATGTACTACCTCAAAAAAATTTCCTTTTCATATTTTCATGTCTAAGGATGAAAAATTACAATGGTATTTGCTGATTGTAATACTTTAATGTCTTGATCATATGACCTCCCATGGAAAAGGAAAATAGAATGAAAAGTTAGATAATATAACAAATTAATTCATTTTCAAGTGTAAAACTTCATTATATAACTTCACCATCTTACTTCAATCAGACCCAATCATAAGACTTCCACCAGATCATAATAATCTACTTCCATTATATAACATTGGAGTTTCCCATAAAATGATAAAGACATGAAAATATTAATTCTATCACTTACAATGAATTTTATCCTAATTGATTGAATTCACAAGCCTTATGACGTCAAAATAAGACTCTATGTGCATCATATGATTTCAATTATAATACATTAGGATTGAGAGTCATACATCCTCAATTTGAATATGTAAATTTAATATTGGAAATGATATATGAAAATGAACATTGTTGAGTTATGTGTAAGGGTACCTCTAGTACTCCAAATATGTTGTGTATGGGTAAAGGAAACATTTCAAAAGCTACAGAAGGGTTATAAACCACTAATTCAAGGTTATTGAGAGACCAATATAAGGGTTAATACAAACCCATGTAAAGGTAAGCATATGATCAATTTATAGAATCATGATAATTCAGTAACTATGTATAGGTGTAAGTATTTCTAGGGATATAGGTCATGGTTTTTGTACTTTTTAAGGGTATGCCCTTGAGAAATCACATTTTATAACACTTGATCCATTGATATTGTATTCTTCAATGTGGAATTCATGCATGAAATCATTGTATAAAACTATATCCTCATTAATTCTATATGGAAATGTTCAGTAGCAATTTTTTGATATTTCTATAATCCATACATGGTTTAAATAAAAGACCCTAGGATTTCACAAGCTATCAATGAAGTGGGAGAAGAAAAAAACTGAAAACCTCCTTGAATCATATAATGTATACTAAATCAGTGCCTTCACATTGATAAATCATGTGATTTATAAGGATATATGAATCCCCTTAAATTAATAAGAATATTATTATGAGGAGAGTTCATTATAACACCAAAATTAGGATAGAACAAACTAGGTTTTTCTTTTCATATATTTTTAGCTCCACTAATGAAGTCATAAGTTGTTATGATCTGGTTAATAGGATTTCCCTCTCCCACCACCACCACAAATCATTTTAAATTTTCATAAATCACTTTATGAATGAGTGAAAACTATATAAAGTACACACTTACATTGATGACAAACCATGGAAAAGACATTAATCCCAAAAATCATTTTCATAAATACCTCTATAAACATTCATTTCTACCTCCCCACATTTGAATTTCAATGAATATATGTTTTCATTTATTATGTAGCTATTTTCATGAGATTTGAGAGTTTTAATAATAATAATAAATGGTAATCACTATAAAAATTTTCATCATATAAATAACTTTTATTAGATTTTCTTAAACAAAATCCCACCTCAATATTCATTCCTTTTATATATGATGGATGGGTGTGAGGGTCGATCAGAGAGTTGTTGAGGTTCCTTAATCACTGTGAGAAAGTCAAAGTACTTGTGAACTACTCATTGTTTAACTGAAAAAAACACCTAATAGAGAGTGGGTATCTTGGAATTTTTTGTTACATATTGTGATTGAATAAGGAATTGAATATTTTTAAAATATTATGATAGAGTGTATGAGAGAATCATATAAGGCATTCTATGCATTTATAATATATTTAAATTATCATTCTCACCATTCATAAAACAAACTTTTCATCCCCATTAATTTATTGTTTTAAATTAAATATTATTATGTTTGTTTTGATGTAAAGAACATGGGTGTGTATTCCCATACTTAGTTGAATAATCTTGGGTCATCTTCCATAGCTTCATTTCACGGTCTTTAAAAAATTAATTAGTGATTACAAGTCCAATGACAACCTTCAGATCATACAAACATCATTTACCACATTGATTTTATTTTATTACTCTCTGAATATTTTGAATTCAAATTATGAAATATATATTTTAGAATTCCGTATATCTTCACAAGTTTTAATAAATATTTTAATAAATCAATTATAAAACATTATCTATAAATTCATTGTATTTTACTACAAAATGGGTTTTTCAAGAGTCTAAATTTATTAACTAAATTATATTTTCAGGTGTTGAGCATTTTTTTCATGTTTATTATAATTAAAAATTGTTTATTCAATCTCACACAAAACCATTTACTCATGGTATATATAACACAAATCACTTTTCATCCTGCATAGTATTTTCCAAAAAATATTAAATTAATATTTCATTTTTTCTGTCGCTTAAAGTTCTTCCTCATGAAACATTATTTATAATATCTAACACAACACTTTATAATCATGGTAACAATATTATAAAAATATATTTCACATAACATTGTTCATTATTGGAATCTATCTAAGGAAATTCTTAATTTATCTCATGTTATTCCATGTTTATATCATTAAACTAGTATTTTAACTCAAGTAACTCTTACTGTTATGATCACATAATAATTTAATCAACAAAAATAGGTGGTGAATAATTACTGATAATTTTTTTTCTTAAAATAAAATATTTACTCTATCTAATTCAATATATATATCCATAACATACCATGATGAAAAATAAATATAGGATATCAAATTTTAGTTGACATGGATCACTGCCAATATGGTTGGATATGTCCCTTGTGTGTGGTTTTTATTATACCATTCACACATGACACCTATTGTATTATCAAGATGAATAAAAAGGATAAGGAATATACTTGATCTGGTATGATTGTTGGAACCAAGAAATCTGAATAGCCCCTTCTTTTTATAGATGAGGAATAGTGAAATAATTCGTAATGAATAATCTAAAGTGAAAGAATGGGTCTCTAATGGAAATACTAGTTATGATCCACTTGTTCCTATTATACATGAAAATTTTTAGTTATCTATCTCATATTATCATTGCATCACTATTATAATCTCACCCCTTTCTCATGTGGCTACCTCTTCCATTTATATACATCATCATTGATTATAAGAATATTTTCCAATATTTAATTTTTGAAAACTCCTTGAAATGAGGAACAACTTATTATTTTTATTAAAATATTCACAATATATAATTAATAATATTATCTAGATTTTTCAATAACATATTTTTTTATGATCAATTCAAATATAATATTTATCTCTCCACAAATTTCACTTATTTCTCCTCTTGAATTTCCTTTTACATCATAACCTCATTTAAACATATTCATGATCACATGAAAAATACAAGTCATATTCCATCTCTTTTCCATGGAATGAAAAACATATCATCTTGTATCATAATCACCATGAATTATCATCACGTATTAATCATAAATTATAGAAAATCTTCAACAGATTGTAATATTAAATTTTATATAATTTTTTTACTTAATATTATGTATCCTATTAGTACTTCAGGTTACCCATATATATCATCATATTTTTTATTAAATGATCCATATTTCATCTATCATATCCTCTAGAACTTTGGAGTTACTTTTGTGTATCGCCTAATTAAACTTCCAAATACACTAAGTTATTATTACTTACCATATTGTGAACTTAGTATTACTGTTTCTCATGTTATATGTGATATTTCATACCCTAAAACTATTATTAAATTTTTTTGAGTATTATCTGAGATATTATGTATCATCAATAATATATTACTTATCAAAATGTAACTATTTAGAACTTTACTTATTTATTGGAATTTATTACACATTCCCTTTCTAAATATTCTTACAAATTCATAGGTATTATGTATGAGATCTATCCTTATTTTATTAACAAAGAATACCATCCAAAAATATTTCAACCCTTCTTAAATCATTTTAAAACATATTCATCCATCTCATTATTCATCTAAAATATATTTAAACTCAATCACATTTAATAATAAAATATACAACTTAATCAGTAATGAGATCAAAACTACCTTGTATCATGTAACTCAAAATGTATCTCATTCATTTCCTTCCATTAAAAATATTTAATCAAACTATCATGTAAATCTTGAAAAAATTATTAATTTTTATCAAACAGTTACACATAGTTTCCAAAAATCGGGAGTCATTTAATTTTACCATATAATCACTCTTCGTAAGTACTATTGTTTTTTCTATATGATAATATGAATATATCATTGATTATAACCATTTTCCAATGTATTATTTAATCCCTTGTCATAATCCAACATTAAAACCACTATATATATATAAATAATGTATAAAAATTATATATTTAGTATCTTATATTACACAATATCCTTCATCCATTCTTCTCATAAGATGTCTTACCATAAATTCATAATTATCCAGACATCTATATGCTTTTATTATGATTGAACAGTGGTTGAAAAAAATTTCATTCATTATTTCATAATGTTTGAGCACTCATAATTATTTTTTATAACAAATACAGCCTAAAAATTCCTATTTGATAAATTCTCCCCTTTATTATTTTATCATCAACACTACCATAAATCAATAATATTTTTATCAATAATAATTTATCTTTACATAGATTTATGGTTTCACTTTTATTATTTTAAAAATCAAATATCTATTAAACTCAATCCAAATATTAGACTTCCTTAACTGTTTTTCTTTTTTCCATTTGAATTCATTAGACTCAAAACCATTAATAGTTACAAATATGTAAATAGAATATATGTTTCCCTTTTTATTGAAAAGTATTATATATAAACATACCACCCATTGAATATATGTTAAATAACCAGTGATGTTCCCCATAATCAACACTAAGCTTCAGAGATTCATAATTTATGCTATTAAACAATGATATAATTTGAAATAAAAACATTAAATTAATATCTCTACTTAACCATCACACATAAATTATCACTTTATACCAATTAACCCACTTGTAATGTCTTAATAAACAACCATGTACCTCTTATAACATCACATTCCACTTATTGAGAAAAGATCTTCTAGTAGACATTTTATGTACCATGTGTGGATACTTTTTCTATATTAATCCTTCAATCATTATTAAGGTAACCCAATTACAACGATTTCCACTCGATAATGTGAACATCTCTTTAAAAATTACATTTTATTAACTTTTGAGTTTCCTAAAAAAATATGACACAACTTTTGAACACCCCTAGTTAGTGAATTTTTTATTATTTCCTATTTATTTTCATTTATTCTTATCACCAAGCTTCCTCCTTTGTAGATTCATTATAGTTTTTTATAATCCAATTTAGTTCAACTTGATACAGACATTAAGGTATATTTCGAATTTGTAGGTGATATAAATTTCTCATAAAAATGAATTCTAAATTTTTATTACATTATTTTATTAATTCTTCATAGATTATATCTCCCCATTAGTTAATAATTATTTTCAAAATATAATTTTCATAAAACTAAAATAAAATTACAGAAATATATAAAATATAGAGAGTGATTTTTTTAGTTTCTCAAGTAATGGGATGTTATTTTTCTTATTTATTGAACTCTTTTCTTCCATCATCAATTATAGGGGTTTCTAGACCTTCTACATAGTGATAATAGTTTTATTAATACCACATTTATAAAATATCATTCACTTTATTTTATTTCCTTTAGGATTCAGATTTGGATTTTTAGACTCCTTTATTGTGAGCATGATCACTATAGTACAACATTATTTATTCATCAAGATTAGACATTCTAATGTTTTTCAATATTCTTCCTGATTCACATTCCTTATATATAACCAATTCATCATTGTTATTTTGATATTTATTTATCCTTTATTGTTCAGTTTCCTAAGAAGGATTTCAATTTTTTTTCATTCTTAATATCTAAATGGGATGAACTTTTAATCATGGACTCTATAAATACTATAAAAGATAGTTATAATTTAATATGATTCTATATATTATTATTTATTTACATGATTTTTTATATATAAAAATATTAATCTGATGTTTGTAGCACCCAATTTTGATTTTCCACCTTACTTCCATTAAAATCCATTAATTTTTTATTTACTGTAACAAATTGTTTTCAATCAAAAAACATGGTTTTGATTTTCAGGTGGATTTTATCCTTTATCCTTGATCATATTCAACTTCACCTCTTTTCAATAACTTATAATATTACTATAGTTAGAACATATAAAACATTTACTCAAAAAATCATATCTTTTTTACATTTTATGGTCTGAAGATTTATTTATACTATTGAATTCCATGACCTCATTACACACATATTTTTTATTTATAATTCCTCCATGGTAAATATTATCTTAAATATTTTCTTATGATAATTATCCCATCCACATTTAGCATAAAATTTTAAATTTTTCTCATGTTTCATATTTTTAAATTTACATTCACCAATTATTGGATTCATCATGTAAATACATTTAGTTATTAATATATTAAACATTCCCATAAAATTACTTCTCTAAGGAGACTATATGATCCTCTATGGTATATTATTTATCAATATTTTCATTTAGTTTATAACCAATTTTATCCATCATATTTAATTTATCAATTGTATTTACCTTCATTTTTCCATTTTTTCTTGATGGATAAGTTTTTTTTTCAATTTAAACTTTTTAGTTTTAATTATTTTATTTTTATAGAACATTATTCTTTATTTATTTCCAATATTAAATTTTCACATGTAAATATTAATAAATGATTTATTATTCCTGAACCATATTATTGTAATCATATATCTCAGATTAATAATTGTGTATTTTTAATTTTTTTCCAACAATTTCATGACATATATAAGATTTTCTTCTAGGACTTCCATTAAAAAACATTTGATGATAAAAATATTTCTTATTTCTTAATTCCAATAGAATCAACATCTATTTCTATTTTATCACCTTTATAAACTTTTTTCTCATTTTGGTTTTCCATTGAAAATCCATGTAATATAGTCTCATGTGTAATTTTATTATATACATCAAAATATATCATAAAATAATATTTCTAATTTTTAATGAAACCTCCATTAAATGTATGCCTTTAATAATTGTATATTTATAATATATATAAAACATTAAATTTTAACAAAAAAATTGCGAATGATTCCTAAAAATTTAACATTACAGAATTTATTCCACTTTATAGAACTAATATTCGGAATAGATGAAATCAACTATAAATAGAGTGAATCTAGGAAACAATAGATTTTAATTTTTCCCTTAATGAACACTTACTCACTAGATTTTTTCCCTTATTATAATTAATTTTTTTTAATTTCTAGAAAAATAGGAATTTACATTATTCAAAATGTAAAGTAGATCCGATACATATATAGAAAATGATTATATCATTTTTATGTTTTAAAATTCACTAAAATTGATATCTTCATTATTAAAAGATTTAGAAAAGGAAAATGATTATCAGGATTCACTTTCTAGAGAAATTTCATGGATGTATCACTACCTCTTATGGGTTAGTAACTTGTCTTCTCCCTCCACTCACTATTTGTGAAATGCATGAACATAGTTTATAGGCTTTTATTTTAGGCACCCAAGACCAAAATCTCATGTTTAGTGAAAAAATATTTTTATTTAATCACTAGATCTAATACTGACTAAGGATACCTAGGATAGATAACCCTACTTAATTCATTATTATACATTAATAACTCTTTCCAATATACTTAGTCATGCAATTCCAAAAATGGAAGTTTTTTTTTTGAGGACATGAAACATAAACAATTATTCGATAATATGGATGAACATTTATCCATAATAATACAAATCAGAATGCACCTATATACATTTAATATATTGTACTCATCTTCATAATTTTTGTAATATAAACAAATAAATGCGGTGATCTCAGATTCTGGATGAATAAAACAGAAGATGTAATCAATGAAAATAACAAGTGATCAGAAGATAAGAATGTTGGAATGAGAGTATAATTAGGATCAAGGAACATGAAATAATGAAAAAAATCTAAATATAACATTTAGTGGAGTACATGATCGATTATAACATATGTACATAGAAAAACATAAGAAAATATAAAAAGTATAATCCTAGGAATGATAACATAGTGCATTGGGTATCACAGATAATTTCCCTTAGTGGATCAGGCTTCACTCCCCTTCATACCTTTTTGAATCAAGATTCATTTATCTATTTTTATTGGTGGATAAGGAATCAATCACTTGTTTTCCATTTTTGTATCAGGACATCACATGTCATTTAATTTTATATCATGAGATGTAAACTTTTCCAAATGCATTTTAGGGTTACATTGGATTGACATGTCACATAATGATCATTTATATGTTAAAATTCTATGTGAAATTAATCAATAATCATGTCACAAAGAAACAATTTGATGAAAATGGTTTTCATATCATTTTAAAATATATTTTCTTAATTGAAAAATTAATAATACCATAAGTTATAAAAAAATGATAACCCACTAAAACATTGGTATCCAATGATATCCATTAACTTTCTAGTTAAATCTCATTCAATCATGATGATGAAGTATGTGGTATTTACGTTGTATATATAATGGGTAAATGGTTGAGTAAAAATATTCTTAGTCAATTGATTTATAGGTATCTATGTGAAGAGTCTTCAATCAAATTGATTAAATATAGTGCATTCATAGAGTAAAGTCATTAGATGAAAAATAATATTTACAAACATTAGATTATTAGGGATGATGAAATAACTCATATATTTCCACAGGTTTAGTCCCAAAAATTTTAAACGGTAACTTGTAAGGTAATTAATGAAAATTAATTTCCATGGAAATAAAACCTTTTGAGATAAATGGGAGAATGTAAGAGATATTTTAAAAGAGCTTTTAGAAAAAAATTATTTTACATTATCATAAAAGAAGATGCAATGTGTTAATTTAATAATTCTTTTTTGAAATGGTGAAGTGAAATCTTTAGAAAAATTATTATTTTAAATATAACACAAAATAACATACATTTGAAAATATTTAAAGGTTACATCATGGGAATATGGGTTGGATGATAAAATAAAATGATAATGGAAGGAAAACTGTTCCAATATTTGGAAATATCTTTCAAGACATCCACATCTTAAAATGGGATAATAAAATTTCCACTGGAAAATAGAAAAATAGAAATTTGAATGTCACATGAGATCACACATAACTGGGTTACTAATTATAAATCTGAAAATATTCATAAATGGTAAAATTAGGACATCGATTAGAAATCAACTTTAAAGATTATATGAATTATTTTTAAGAGTGATTTACTTCTTAAGAATAAAATTCATCATAATAAAATAATTGTTTTTAACAGTCATTTTCTTAAAGATATTAATATACGGTATAATGAAATATAATTGTATAGTGGAACAAAAAAATATCGCAATAAATATGTTCATAGAGATGCATTATAACTCAATGAAGGGGGTTGAGTTAATAAAAAAGCATACAACTTTGGTATCTTTTGAATAGAAATCTCATGTTATATAAAATTTGAACTGGAATTATAAATATTATATATTTAATTTAAATTATTATTTAATTAAATTAATGGAAAATATATACACAATAAAAAATGAAACAAGTGGTGATTATGAATCATATATCAATGATTCAAAAATTGAGATGAAAAACCCATTATGGATTATCATAATATTAGAACTCACAATCATTTAGAAAATATTTCATAAGAATGAACTATAAATATAAATAAATGAAATTGGAACTAAACTTTTATAAAATCGTACATGAATATTAATCAATCATATATGTATGGGATTGTTTTGGGTTTCAGTCTCAAAATGCCCAATGGTTCTGTATCCGATGAAGCGTGGACCTTATTTCCAAAGGCAGGCGTTCGTCGGATGGTCTGACCAGCGACACTTAAGAACTCAAATTGGTTGAGAGGATGGGAATTAGGGCTCATCGCACCCATTTTGGGGGGAACTATTTCCTGTTCCGGGACTCTCTTATAGATTTAAGACGTATTCATATGTTCGAGAATTTTTGGTTTATACCCAAACATAGTATCCATGGATTTTTCCTGGTTAGAAATGTTCAGCTGAACGCAGGGACGTAGAATCATTTACTCCTGAGGTTTACCATCCCTCGTTGGGTTAAAGACCCCGAGGAGTCTGGACTCATTGAGGTGGAACAAGGAGCGGTGCAGTGAGCTGACGTTGAGGATAATCGGATCGACTGGTTTTTGGTCTTGAAACTCAGGTAGGCTTCCTACGTACCCTTCTTGGGAGGCAGGGATCAAAGGCCATGTAGTTCGAATAGGAGTGTCGGTGAACCGATGTGAATGTGGACCCAGGGGTCCGATGGTGATCAGGCTTGAACCTCTTGGAGGCTTCCTACGTACCCTGTCTAGGAGGCAGGGATCAAAGTCCATGTAGTTCTCATAGAAGCGTCAGAGAACCGACGTGAATATGGACCCAGGGTCGGATGGTGATCGGGCTTGAACCTCTTGGGGGCTTCCTACATACCCTATCTAGGAGGTAGGGATCAAATTCCATGTACTTCACATAGGAGCGTCGGAGAACCGACATGAATGTGGACCTGGGGGTCCGATGGTGATCGAGGTTGAACCTCCTGGAGGCTTCCTACGTACCCTGTCTAGGAGGCATGGATCAAAGACCACGTAGATCACATTAGCTTTGGGTTTACGCTTTGAGGAGGCCTAGAGTAATGGATCGGGTATTACACTCTGAGGAGGCCCATAGTGAGGATTTCATGGTCAATGCCTACTCTAAGCCCATGTGAGTCCTGCTCGGTGTGAGAAACAAGAGGCAGCAGGGACTAGGCGATCACATCGCGAAAGGTGCGTCCGTGAGAAGTGGAGTGGGGCTTACGCATGAAGCGGCCCACAATGATGGATTGGGGCTTACACTCTGAGGAGGCCCAAAATGTTGGATTGGGGCTTACACTCTGAGGAGGCACATGGTGTCTTCCTCATATCTGACCATGAGGGCATCCCAACCCATTGGCAGGTTGATGAATATAATGGGGGGGAAACACCTATGCGCAAGTGCACAGGTAGGATAATGCCAAGGGAGTTGGAATCAGTCCAAAAAAGGGAGATGAAAATGGTGAATCAAAATCCCGACATTCGGAACGCAATGAGGGTGGCGTGGTAATGGAGGATAACTGTTGACTGTATTCGAAACACAACATCCATATCACATTAGCCTGAAATGGGGACAAAAAATGAGGGTTGACTACTGACGGTGTTCAAAACATAGGACCTGGCTCAATGTTTTGTCAAAAGTCTTCCGGGGAGTTGGCCCAGGACGGTAGGTGATCCGATGCGGCATGGGACTAGGTCGTTAGGGGGTCTTTTCGGACGTGAAATTGGATGAGGATTTGAATAAAGGACATGAAAAGAATGAGTTGGAGTGATGAAATGTTTGAATGGATTCCAACGCTCTTGAAGGTATGCCACTATGACCATGGCATTAGGCATCTTATGTTAGGAGCGTAAGGCATCTCTTGTTTTGAGCAAGAGGTGTCCTATGTTTGGCACATAGGGTACACTATAATTTAGAGTCATGTAGAGGGGACTATTTTCGTATAGTTTAATGTCATATGGATAAGACGAGGGCCATACAGTTTAACGTCATGTGGTTAGGATGAGGGCCATACAGTTTAACGTCATGTGGTTAGGATGAGGGCCATACAGTTTAACGTCATGTGTTTAGGATGAGGGTCATACAGTTTAACGTCATGTGGTTAGGAGGACTAGGTTGGAGAGACCTAGAAATGGTTGGTGTGGGACTTACGCAAGGGCGGACCTTTCTGGATGATCCTAGAAAAAGGAGCTAGGTAATGGGGTTATAGGAGAGTCATGAGGAGTAGCTCGACTCGTGGATTTTATAGGAAGGATGTTGGGGAGGCGTATGGGTGCAATGTAAAATACTGCTGACCCGGCCAGAAATGTTCGCGGTGCGACTCTCCATTTTTCATGGGGGTCAGTGACGGTAGCAAAGGGACCAACCCGGAGGGTGGGGACCGCAGCCCAGCATTGAGCTCGAGCGGGGGTGCGGGGGCGTAGCCCCTGCGGTATGGACAGTGAGTGCATGGGGTTTTCCGCATGCGGCGGGCCGCGGAGGAGCTATCTGCAAAAGAGCTGTCCGCGAAGATTTCGCGGTTTGGTTGTCTACGAAGGGTCTTCGCAGAGGAGCTGGCCATGAGGGAGCAGGACGCATAGGATGTCCGCGAAGGAAATGGCCGCGAAGGGCCGAACACATAGGACGTCCGCGAATTAAATGGCCGCGAAGGGCCGGCCGCATGTGGTTCGCGGTTGTTTTGTCCGCAAAGGATGTCCGCAGAGGAGGCGGGCCGCGAGGGAGTTGGCCGCGAGGGAGCAGGCCGCATAGGACATCCGTGAAGGAAATGGCCGAGAAGGGCCGTCCGTGTAACACCCCGAGATTTTATGAAAAATATTATTTTAATTTCATTAATGTCTTATGTTGTATTCTGCACCAAGATTACCTTGTGCTATACGCAACACCGTATTAGCTTGCAGTATACGCAACACTATTCTTGGACCGTGTTACACACAATTTTGATAATAGTTATTCTACGCAACATTGAGTATATATATATATATATATATATATTAAATGTATAAATGAAATATGGTTGGATTCTGTTATACGAAACAATGAAGGATTCTTTCACAAACGCGCAACCCTGACTTGGCTTTCTTTACACGCAATCACGACCTTCCTCGATAGCTTGCGTCGTACGCAATACCGAGTTTCACTAAACAAAAATATGCTATTAAAACTAGCCGTTATGAATAGTAATAATCACTTTTTGAAATTTTATAAATTTTTTTTCAAAATGGACTTCATTTTTGGAATTAGAATATCGAAATTAGCCTAGGGTGAAATTTTGGTATTTTTCTGAAAACTTTCAATTTTTGATGAATAGTGAAACCACTAAGTGGTAGGTTAAAAACTGAATTTTGCATAAAACTTAATTTTACCGCTTCTGTGAATGGAATTTCGAAAATCCGAGAGACACGGTTAATATCAAGGACTAAAATGTGGTTCAATGAGATGAAAATAATTTTTGGTGAATAGTAACTTTTTACTTTTTTTTGCCGCGGTTAATAGTAAATAGGGTAACTAAGGGTAAATATGATATTACTATTACCCTAAAACATGTCCTAATTCTATTGGACAAGTGTAATTCGACCAAAAACAATCTTAGGAATAACATATGACCATTTAGGCCCACTTGTATTAGATTAGGACATTTATTATTAATTTATTTAAAGAAGGGTTAAAATAGTTAAAATCAAAGTTTAATAAGTAAATCATTTATAATATGGGGTTATACATAAGATAAATTCGATTGTAAATATTCATTAGAAAGATAAAAAGATTTCCTACATGATGGTATTTTATTTGTAATTTTTAGACATCAAATAATTTAATTTATTTATGACACAAAGATGATGCAGTAATTATCTTATTAATGACATATTGACATAATTGATAATATAAACACCAAAATAAATGTAATTTAAGACTTTTTATGAATTCCACTAATTTTCAAGGTTACTATGATATATTAATGTTGATTTAATCAACTTGGTTAGAACATATAATTCTGTTATGACTTTCACAAAAATCATATATCAAATAGTGTCAAAATTGACACAAAATAGTTTTTAAATCAAATATTATATTATTAATTGTTATTTTATTCCTAAAAATCTAAGGTTCAGCCAAATGACTTAGATAAGAATATATATATTAATAATAAACAATTTGGGGTTCGTTTGGCATGTTATAGTATGTTTATTAACCATATAGTGAAAGAAAACAAAAAGACATGGTAAAAGTTAAATTATTTAACTTAGAGTTAAATCTAATTGATAAGGTTAAAATAATACCCTAAACTTGTCTAAATCCTATTGTTTGATAGGATTTCGGACCATCCTCTCCTTATCTTCGAAATAAGACCCTTTGGAGCCATTATAAACCGATTTTGACTTTAATATAAAATAATATTTTGAGATATTCCTAAGGTGCCCCTCTCCTCCCTTATAAAAGGGCACCTCCTCCCCCTCCTCCTCACACCAATTTGAGCACTCAATCTCGGCCAAACCCTGACATTTTCCCTTCTCCACTTCCCTAGAAGCATCCTAGAGGTTCTGGTCTTCCTCAAAGACCAATTTTATTTCCCTAAGAGGAGGTCTCAAAGAGGTGCTTCAAAGAAGAGGTAATTACCGTTACCAATCCTTTCATCTTTATTTCTTCTTCCACTTCTTCTTCTTAGGTTTTTTCATTATGAAGTAATAACATCAGTATTACTCATATACTGATATGTTATTATAAGTATGAAACAACCCTATTTCACAATCTATCCATCCTACGGAAAAAGAAATCACCGCGCGTGCGTACGTACGGAATACTGTCTCCACGCCGTGGTGTAATCTATTTTTCCACCATCACTTTACAAGGATGGGTATAATGGTGTAATGAGTAACTATTTATGATTATTATAAAGTAATATTGATACTGAAATAATATATATATACTCCAATACAGTTCCACGATCATAGGAACGATATCATCACTCGTGCGTACGTACGGAATACCGTCTCCACGATGTGATGCGACTCGTTCTACATGATCATAATTACATAGTAATTATATAAATGAATTAAATGAATAAATATGATATATGTTACACTAATACCATTATGTATATAAGGTATCTATAACCTTAAAAGAAGAATAAGAATGTATTCGGCAAAACACGCATAAGAACAAAAGGCAATAAAGACCCGAGTAACAAGTAACAATGAAATATTACTAACAAGAAGCTAAGAATATGACCATATATGATATCATATCAATATGTATGATTCTGTAATAAGTCAATAAAATTATTTAAACCATTATACAGGAGCTTCGGACACATACAAAGCTAATCGGACCTAAGTTAATGGAAATATCACAATCTCACTTTTATCCGAGATTGTTTTTACTTTGGTAATTACTGGGGTGTATTTTATCATCCACATCCATGTTTCATCAATATGTAATATTATTTCCATCCACCTACAATTGTTTAAATCCATTTTTACCCTTTGGTGAGTTTTTAGTAATATGTATGAAAGGAATCTTTTGTCGTTTTTCGTACGAGGTACTTTTTGACTTTTCCGACATAAGTACGAAGAATGTTTTTTTTAAATTATACGGCATGAATGGATTTTTAAAACATTATTTCTAAGAAGCATCCTTTACAAGTTTTCAAGTTTATTTTTAATCAACATATTTTAGTTTAAATTTGTATGACATGTTAAGAAAGGAAAAAATGTTTTTGAAGAAGAAAGGATATTTTCCTCAAGAATGGAGTTCAAGTTTTTAATCAAAATTATTTTCCATCTAAGATAATAAAAGGGTTCTGTTTTTATCCCTAATATTACATTGATTTGATCATGTTGTGATGGAATTATTTTTATGAATTCCTTTACCTTATATGATTTGTTTTATGATGTCATGATGTTTCAAGAATCCCATTTTTGTTACATGTGTTATACGATGATGTATGATTTATGATTATGTGGCACACATAAGAAAGGATTCATTATAAGATGGGTGGGACATATATCTCCCTCCAATGCATTGGGTAAAGATTTTATATCTCATGAGATAGACATGGCTGGAACGGAAGGTTATTTCGGTTCAGTGATACAGGACTGAAACGAGGAGTGAACTCGGTTCAGAAAGGGACTTTGTCCACTAAGATAGTCTTGGCAATGATTCATGACTAACAAGAAATGATTTTCCATGATTATGTGTGCATGCCACAAAGTTTCAAGTTTTATGTTATGATTATGGGGATCTCATTTTCACTTCTATGATTTATTCCATGTTAATATATTATGATCTCTTTTGCAGGTTTTGATTTTCATAAATATATGATATGATTTTTATTTCCTTTATTTGCCCTTGCTGAGCATTTGAGCTCACCCTTTTATGTTTTCTTTTCCCCAGGATATAAAGAAAGGTTTTAGGTAAAAAAAAGGGAAGATCTTTATGGGAGATATTGAAGATCTTTCACCACGATTAGAAGACTACGTTCCGAGTTTCCAAAGACACTAAACTATTACGATCCTTGTGTGTGTGTTTTTGTTATGTACTAAGTATTCCGCAAAAGTAATGTAATGTCCATGTACGTCAGGCTTCGGGTCTCTACAGTTGGTATCAGAGGAAAGGTTTAGTCAACCTTTGGAAACTAGGATGCGATAACTTTAGTGAGATCCCTAGAGATATTTATAAGGTATGTCTAGGGATGTCCCTAAGGATAAGTATACGTATAGGATACAGTCCTAGAACTATGGTAACGATCATAGAATTTAACCTAAGATGTTAGATATCAAGGATACTCCACCTTTATTATGTTGTTTTCCCTAGCATGATTTTTGCCTCTCACACTATTCTTTTTTGGGTTTTAGAAAATGGCTGGAAACAAGATGATTCACGATAATGGAGGATATGATGGACAATGGAATGATATTCTTCATGAGAAACCAAATGAAATGTGATTTGGAAGTCCAAAGATCATTATTATGCCGAATCAGCAATCTCATAATATGATCAATAAAGTAAAATTTGGTAAGTTTCCTGACTCGACTAATAAGAGAAAGATGGAGTTTCATGATGATCATAGAGGAAAGAAAGTTCAATTTCCCCTATGTAAATCATGTGGGAAGAGGCATCAAGGAGAATGTTTCAAGGGAACTGGAAGATGCTTTGGGTGTGGAAAAGAAGGACACAAAGCAAGTAAGTGCAAAGGAAAAGGGTCGGTTAACACCATGGATGAGGATAATGGTATTGCTACGACATCAAAAATGGTTTAGTCTTTTAAATGTGGAATGTATGGCCATTATGCAAACAAATGCCCTAAGGGAAAGACTCATGAAGAGAATCAGTATGGTCATATGGGTAGTATTTATGTGGATGATGATGAAGAGACTACAAATGATATGTGAGATGAAAGAATTTTTGAAGCTCGGTCAATGGTTTAAGAATGTAGTGGAATGATTACATGTTTATCATGTGTAATGTTGTATAAGAAATCTCATGGTACTATGGAATAAAGATACATCTAAGGATTGTTACACTGTTGTCTTTCCTTGAGTTATGAAAGTGTATGATTAATGGTACCACTATCCATGAAAGGTTATTCGGATATTTTTAGAATTTAGATGATATGCGCACAATGAAGGAATAATAATATAATGGGGTGTTTGATTATATTCATGAGCTCATGATTGATATAAGGACTAAGTGATATCATGGTTTGAGTATATAGAATTTTGAGGATTTTGGTATGTGGAAAGTGTTAACGTTTAACTGCATTCATGTTTTCAATAAGGTTCAGTGGGTATTCAAGGGAATACATGATTAAGGCCTTTGAATGATTAGAATGTGACCAACGAGATATATCTTATGATATATGGGGATCAACGATGGTATTAAATCTCTGGAAATCATTTTCACTATGTTATGAGAGTGGACTGCAGTATTATGGATAAGCCTATAGATTGGAATGGATTATGTTGGACACAAGTCAGTATTGTTTAAGGATAGATGTTTTCTCGATATTATTGATGGGATGTTATAGTAATATAGTTTTAGAAAAAGGACAACCTGCAGGATGGGCGACAACCCATCACTTCGGACAAGGCTGTGGGAATCGAACCCACAACCGAAGTGCGACTGGCCTTTATCGCCTACCACTGACCTACAGGAAGTCCCTGTTTAGTAGAAAACTAGTTTTATTATATTAAGCAGTATGATATGTGAAGTATAAGTTCATTTTAGGAACCATATATGATTAATCTCACTATAGATCAACTTATGTATATAATTTTTGCTAACCTTTTGTTTGAGACAGATGGAATGACCCGTCATTCTATCACATGATCTGCTAACACTTCACGAATAACAAATTCAACTTCATTTATTTAAGAGATGAAGTGGAAATTGTTCAAAGCACGAACAACAGTGAGATTGTACCAAAATAAAGTAAGTATTTATTGTAATTCAAATTTTCAACTTTAGGGAAATGATCTTGAAAACTAAAAATGTTGTCCTAGTGCCCTTATATCCGATGAATCAGATGGTACCCTAGATCATCACAAATTTATGGCTTTGTGATTGCTAGCTTTTCCATAGCCATGTTCTCTACCACTCTCCATCAGAACATGATGGTTAGATTTCTCTTCCATATCCATATTTTCACCTATGTGGAAACCCAGTGATTAGTTTATTTGGGTAACCGTTACGTTTCATACTTTTGTTTTTTTAAAGATAAGTTTGGGTATTCCTTTTTACTATGTGGTTTTCTATCAAAGAAACTTTCAAATAGTAAACCATTTATAACCCCGACGAATTTCGAGGGCGAAATTCATTTTAAGGGGGGTAGAATGTAACACCCCGAGATTTTATGAAAAATATTATTTTAATTTCATTAATGTCTTATGTTGTATTCTGCACCAAGATTACCTTGCGCTATACGCAACACCGTATTAGCTTGCAGTATACGCAACACTATTCTTGGACCGTGTTACACACAATTTTGATAATAGTTATTCTACACAACATTGAGTATATATATATATATATATATATTAAATGTATAAATGAAATATGGTTGGATTATGTTATACGAAACAATGAAGGATTCTTTCACAAACGCGCAACCCTGACTTGGCTTACTTTACACGCAATCGCGACCTTCCTCGATAGCTTGCGTCGTACGCAATACCGAGTTTCACTAAACAACAATATGCTATTAAAACTAGCCGTTATGAATAGTAATAATCACTTTTTGAAATTTTATAAATTTTTTTTCAAAATGGACTTCATTTTTGGACTCAGAATATCGAAATTAGCCTAGGGTGAAATTTTGGTATTTTTCTGAAAACTTTCAATTTTTGATGAATAGTGAAACCACTAAGTGGTAGGTTAAAAACTGAATTTTGCATAAAACTTAATTTTACCGCTTCTGTGAATGGAATTTCGAAAATCCAAGAGACACGGTTAATATCAAGGACTAAAATGTGGTTCAATGAGATGAAAATAATTTTTGGTGAATAGTAACTTTTTACTTTTTTTTACCGCGGTTAATAGTAAATAGGGTAACTAAGGGTAAATATGATATTACTATTACCCTAACACATGTCCTAATTCTATTGGACAAGTGTAATTCGACCAAAAACAAACTTAGGAATAAAATATGACCATTTAGGCCCACTTGGATTAGATTAGGACATTTATTATTAATTTATTTAAAGAAGGGTTAAAATAGTTAAAATCAAAGTTTAATAAGTAAATCATTTATAATATGGGTTTATACATAAGATAAATTCGATTGTAAATATTCATTAGAAAGCTAAAAGGAGTTCCTATATGATGGTATTTTATTTGTAATTTTTAGACATCAAATAATGTAATTTATTTATGACACAAAGATGATGCAGTAATTATCTTATTAATGAAATATTGACATAATTGATAATATAAACACCCAAATAAATGTAATATAAGACTTTTTATGAATTCCACTAATTTTCTAGGATACTATGATATATTAATGTTGATTTAATCAACTTGGTTCGAACATATAATTCTTTTATGACTTTCACAAAAATCATATATCAAATAGTGTTAAAATTGACACAAAATAGTTTTTAAATCAAATATTATATTATTAATTGTTATTTTATTCCTAAAAATATAAGGTTCGGCCAAATGACTTAGATAAGGATATATATATTAATAATAAACAATTTGGGGTTCGTTTGGCATGTTATAGTAAGTTTATTAACCATATAGTGAAAGAAAACAAAAAGACATGGTAAAAGTTAAATTATTTAACTTAGAGTTAAATCTAATTGATAAGGTTAAAATAATACCCTAAACTTGTCTAAATCCTATTGGTTGAAAGGATTTCGGCCCATACCCACCTTATCTTCGAAATAAGACCCTTTGGAGCCATTATAAACCGATTTTGACTTTAATATAAAATAATATTTTGAGATATTCCTAAGGTGCCCCTCTCCTCCCTTATAAAAGGGAACCTCCTCCCCCTCCTCCTCACACCAATTTGAACACTCAAGCTCGGACAACCCCTGCCATTTTCCCTTCTCCACTTCCCTAGAAACATCCTAGAGGTTCTGGTCTTCCTCAAAGACCAATTTTAGTGCCCTAAGAGGAGGTCTCAAAGAGGCGCTTCAAAGAAGAGGTAATTACCGTTACCAATTCTTTCATCTTTATTTATTCTTCCAATTCTTCTTCTTAGGTTGTTTCATTATGAAGTAATAACATCAGTTTTACTCATATACTGATATTTTATTATAAGTATGAAACAACCCTATTTCACAATCTATCCATCCTACGGAAAAAGAAATCACCGCGCGTGCGTACGTACGGAATACCGTCTCCACGCCGTGTTGTAATCTATTTTTCCACCATCACTTTACAAGGATGGGTATAATGGTGTAATGAGTAACTATTTATGATTATTATAAAGTAATATTGATACTGAAATAATATATATATACTCCAATACAGTTCCACGATCATAGGAACGATATCATCACTCGTGCGTACGTACGGAATACCGTCTCCACGATGTGATGCGACTCGTTCTACATGATCATCATTACATAGTAATTATATAAATGAATTAAATGAATAAATATGATATATGTTACACTAATACCATTCTGGATATAAGGTATCTATAACCTTAAAAGAAGAATAAGAATGTATTCGGCAAAACACGCATAAGAACAAAAGGCAATAAAGACCCGAGTAACAAGTAACAATGAAATATTACTAACAAGAAGCTAAGAATATGACCATATATGATATCATATCAATATGTATGATTCTGGAATAAGTCAATAACATTATTTAAACCATTATACAGGAGCTTCGGACACATACAAAGCTAATCGGACCTAAGGTAAGGGAAATATCACAATCTCACTTTTATCCGAGATTGTTTTTACTTTGGTAATTACTGGGGTGTATTTTATCATCCACATCCATGTTTCATCAATATGTAATATTATTTCCATCCAACTACAATTTTTTAAATCCATTTTTACCCTTTGGTGAGTTTTTAGTAATATGTATGAAAGGAATCTTTTGTCGTTTTTCGTACGAGGTACTTTTTGACTTTTCCGACATAAGTACGAAGAATGTTTTTTTTTAAATTATACGGCTTGAATGGATTTTTAAAACATTATTTCTAAGAAGCATCCTTTACAAGTTTTCAAGTTTATTTTTAATCAACATATTTTAGTTTAAAGTTTTATGACATGTTAAGAAAGGAAAATATGTTTTTGATGAAGAAATGATATTTTCCTCAAGAATGGAGTTCAAGTTTTTAATCAAAATTATTTTCCATCTAAGATAATAAAAGGGTTCTGTTTTTATCCCTAATATTACATTGATTTGATCATGTTGTGATGGAATTATTTTTATGAATTCCTTTACCTTATATGATTTGTTTTATGATGTCATGATGTTTCAAGAATCCCATTTTTGTTACATGTGTTATACGATCATGTATGATTTATGATTATGTGGCACACATAAGAAAGGATTCATTATAAGATGGGTGGGACCTATATCTCCCTCCAATGCATTGGGTAAAGATTTTATATCTCATGAGATAGACATGGCTGGAACGGAAGGTTATTTCGGTTCAGTGATACAGGACTGAAACGAGGAGTGAACTCAGTTCAGAAAGGGACTTTGTCCACTAAGATAGTCTTGGCAATGAGTCATGACTAACAAGAAATGATTTTCCATGATTATGTGTGAATGCCACAAAGTTTCAAGTTTTATGTTATGATTATGGGGATCTCATTTTCACTTCTATGATTTATTCCATGTTAAGATATTATGATCTCTTTTGCAGGTTTTGATTTTCATAAAGATATGATATGATTTTTATTTCCTTTATTTTCCCTTGCTGAGCATTTGAGCTCACCCTTTTATGTTTTCTTTTCCCCAGAATATAAAGAAAGGTTTTAGGTAAAAAAAAGCGAAGATCTTTATGGGAGATATTGAAGATCTTTCACCACGATTAGAAGACTACGTTCCGAGTTTCCAAAGACACTAAACTATTACGATCCTTGTGTGTGTGTTTTTGTTATGTACTAAGTATTCCGCAAAAGTAATGTAATGTCCATGTACGTCAGGCTTCGGGTCTCTACAGTCCGCATAGGACGTCCAAGAAGGAAATGGCCGCGAAGGGCCGGACGCATGTGGTTTGTGGTTTGGTTGTCCGCGAAGGGTGTCCACGGAGGAGCTGGCGCCCCTCCTACTTCGTGCCCGAAGAGGTATTAACGCCTCCATTTCGCGAACAACATTGGTCCACGGTTTGGTTTCTTCTCCCTGGGGAAGAGTGCATCCGCGGATGATATGGGGTCCACGGATGGTTGTGGACCACTGGGAGGGATTTCTCCAGCGTCTCCCCACGTGTTTTCACCCGTCCTTCCTCTCTCCCCCATTTTGGTGCCCCTAGGTGACTATTTATAGAGTCACGAGGGAGGCTGTTTCAATGGGCCCATGGCACTTTCTGCGGAATCCCACGAATGAATCCCCACCTGTGGATGACTTGGTCAACTGGGAGCTTTGGAACCGAGATCTGCAGAACTGCTCCACGGCTGTGCACCACTCTGCCTTTATCCCGCGAACGACGAGGTTTGCGGCTGCATGGGCACTCCGACTCCATTTTGCGAACGATGGTGCGCGTGACATGGGCCGATTGGCGTGCTTCTCGGCTGGGGTTTTTTGTGACGGTGGACCGGCCGATGCTCATCCTGCTTCGCGCCTGCAGAGGGTCCCCGCCTTTGCTTCGCGGACAACGCTGGTCCGCGGAATTTCGATTCGCCGAACCGGCCACGTACTGTTGCTGGGAGCCAGTATGCGGACCTGTTCGGTCCTTTCCCAAGTCTTGGGGTAATTGGATTTCCTCATTGCAGAATTTTTAGGACCCTATAGGGATTGAACAATAACAATTGAAACTTAATGAATGAAAATCGACTTATTAAAAACCCTTACATATTAAGTAATATTCCAATAAAAACATATTTAAATAGAGAGAATGAAATTAGGCCTAAAACTGCATGAATATATGATAATTAATCATATAATATATAAATAGTTGTTCTACACGAAATTTAAAAAAATTATTTTTCTAATACAAAACATATCTCAAAAATTATTTTTAGATGAAAAAATCCTTACCTTATATTCTAAATTTGACAAAAGTGATTTTACCTCTGAAAAAAATAACTATATTAAAAAAATATAAAAATTATGCATACCTTTAATATTTTATAAACATTATTTATATTCATTTTTTCAAATACATTAGTTATGTATGTTTTATTTTAATCATTATGTGTTATATGTTTTTGATTGTTTATTTTATAATATATATGAATGGAGGTGTAAATTATTTTTTATTGATTATTATTTTATCATTGTGAAATCATTAAATTTAATGGGATAAATGTTTTATAATTATTTATAATGTTCAAATATATTTTATTAAAAATTTTAGTTATCATTTATGAGGATGAAATCGGTTGTGCACTTATTTCGATAAGTTTTAATGAATAGCTAATGGTATCTTAAAAATAAATTAAATATTAATATCAAATTTCTAGAACCATAAAACCATAATTATTTTCTCACTAATTTCAAATTTTTATTTTTATTATATTTTTACATTCATCCACGATAGAATTTTATATAATTGTTCATGTTGTTAGTTAAACACATCCAAACAGAAACATGCTATAATCGATGGGTGAGTATGATTAATAAAGTGATTATTTTGGAATAATAACATAATTATAGAAGAATAAAGAATATATTTATATTTAATTAATTTTTTTTACCATATTATAAGATATTTAGACACATATGAAAAGACTAGAGTTAAAATTAAAATATTTAACTTTCATAAAGGTGGCAGTCCATATATATGCACAAGTAATGTATTAATTTTCTATTAAATGGGACAAAGGTAGGAAATTGTTTATAAAATCATAATAAAATTTTTATGAATGTAATATTAATAAATTATGTTACCCTTTTTAACCATCCCTGTAAGGAGGTGATTAAAAATCATAAATTTTGTTCATTAAGACGGTAACACGCCCTTAAATGTAACGAGGTTATCATTTTTGAGATTAAAAGTGATAGGGTTGTTAATGAGTATTCAATAATAATATTAATAATTTGGTATATTATTAATAATTATTTAATTATGACATAATTTATAAAATATGTAATAAATATGTTGAAGAATAAATAATTATTTTAAATGGAAAGGGAGTAATTATGAATTGTTAACTTAATCTATGGAAAAATCCTTCTGAAAAAAGATGTAAGCCTCTGAAAGTGGGAATTTAGATAATACTAGAACCACTAGGATGTTTTTAGTAACTTTTTAGAGGTATTGGTAAAGATTTTTTGTCAATATAATTGGAATTGGGTGTAAGGAGAAGTGAAATAGTGCTAGCTCCTTTTATAAGAGAGTTGATTCAAATTATTATAATATATAAAAGGTAAATTTAGTATTAAAAAGTTAAATGGAACCAATAATGGAAAATAATGGAGATGAATAAAATTTAAGGTTAATGATACCTCAAAATTTCATTTTCAAACTTGTTTTAAACATGTCTCATAGTCTTTTACTCTTAGATGTGTCATTATTTTCATTATGGTTTTTACTATGGTAATTAATTTTAACCTATGTAAATTTATTTTTAACAAATACAAATAAAATGGGACATATTATAAACTTTGGACCCATTAATTTAAAATTTAAAATAATTTTTTTCAAAATGAATTTCAATATTTATAAAAAATAAATGTTAACATTAGTGCATGTTACGCGTAAAAATCCCGTTTTTGGAAAATTTTAATTTTTAAGTATGAAAATACTTTTTGTGATACAGTTATCAATGTGGTTGACCTAAAATTATGTTTATTGGATTATTATTACACAAATAAGTTTTATTTTACTTAAAAATAAATACAAAAAAAAAATTATTTAATTTAAACTTAATTAGAAGATAAATACGAAACATATTTTTTGTTAGAAAAATATTACTTAATTATAAAAATTATAAACACCAGTTTTCTAAAATAAAAAAATATTTTTAAATGCATTACTTCACTCAATAAATAAATTCTAAATCATGGATTTTTATATATTTTTTTATGTTACACTTACATCATAATGCAGTTATAAATAATATGATTTTATTAAAAAATTTATTTTACACTAACCACATAAAATTAAAATATTTCAAAAACCACTCAAAATAATTATTATAATATATTTTTAATAAATATCAAAAAATGAATTTTATTTTATAAAATTAAATTTTGAAAAAAACTCAAAAATAATTATTAGAATATATTTTTAATATATATCCAGAAATAATTTTTTTTACTAAATTAAAATTATAATATTTATGAATTTTAACTTTTAATTGGAAATATATAATATAATGAAAACAACTTTTTAAAAACTATTCTAAATTTTAAATATTTTTATTATTATATCCTATCAATTACTAGTAAAATTTTTATTAATATATAATTCATATAAAAAATAAATTATACCATAATATAAATTTCATCTTAAAATTAAAATTCATAACTCCTAAATATGTAATTTTTATTACAGTGTATTTTTAATGATCATACCATTTTATTTTAAAATAACCTTTATTTTTATTTCTATATATAATTCATAATGTCTTTAACTCTATATATACCTACCAAATCAATGACACCTCTAATATAGTTATATTTTTATTAGTAAAATGTGTCATAGTTCATTTTTGGTTTGGGGTTATCTATGAATCAATCTATCAAATATAGAAAAATGTATTCCAAAATCATGGGGTTTTACATACCCCCCCCCCAAGTTAATTTTATGCTTAATAATGAAACTTTTGAGGTTTCATATAATATATAGATGACTTATGATATGATTTATAGAGAGATATCAACCATATAAACCTTTGAAATACGTTTTTACCTCAGAATAAGTAAACCCTAAAGGGAGGATAATAATATTTGCTTTAATCATAGTCCCAAAATCCGTTAAGAAGTAAATATTCCATGGTTATAGTAATAATACCTCCATATCTTTTGAATTATAAATTTAATAGCTTATAGTATGTGAAAACATACACTGTATAAGACAATAAAAAATCAAGAGTGACGAAAAAGTATACCTAAACAACATTATTATATATATCCTCTTAAATAGTATTTTTTTTTCATAGGATTTTCTTTATTCCCATGGTCAATGAGGTTGTTGGTGTAAATTTTTATATTAGTACCTTGGATTATCTCCCTAGTTTTAATTGTTCCCAAATTATTCACATCTAAAAATTGGAATTCCCGTGGAGCCTTAGGATGATCATAATTTTAATCCGTCATTTTATTTTAACTGTTAATTTTTCCTTAGTAGTTGTTTGTCTATTCCCTTATTTTTAACTGATAAAACATATTCCAGTTCTATTATGACATTCTCATGGGTACCACTTTCCACAACTTTGACATGAATTAAATTTAATGTTCTTTTCTTCATCATCTTTATCACCTGGTATTCTATGAAGCATCATACTTATATTATTTTTTAAGTTGGTTGTTTATAAATACTCATGTTGTTATTCATAACATAATAGTGTTGAGAGATCAAAAAAACCTTTTCAATACCATATTTAATCCTATTTCATTCTTTATTAGGAAATTTATATCCTTTTCTAGTGTATTTATTGATAACAATGATACTCCAAGAACTATCCACTAATAAAATCAAATGAGTTAATATGAGTAATAATCATTATAAGATATATACATTATCTCACATTATAAAATCACTTTTGTAGAATATAGTTCTTCCAGTTAAACATGTATCATCCTCGGTTCAACCTATATCACTCTCAATTTAACTTATACAATATTTCACTCAACCTAGGTTTCATTTAGTTGGTTTCACTAATAAATCATAACATAATAAAAAAACTATCCCAAATTACTCTAAAAATTTTCAAATATTATAAACAAAAAAATCATTGAAATATGTGCTCCAAAAATTCAATATACTAATAGGGATATAATTACTTACATACAATTAAATATCTACATTACCAAAACATTTGGATATTATTCTGTACAATGACTCGTCTCTAGGTTTTTCAAGAATTTTCACTCATCCTAATCCTTAAAAACAACAAAAACAATCTCAAAAAATAACTAAACCCTCCTATGATCCCAAAAAAGGAACCACAGAGCCACACTCTTGGGTTGATCACTAAAATAAATTCATTTAAAAACTGGATCTGATACCAAATAAGTTGAATTGATCTAAATAAACAAAGTTAATTCATTATTATAAAAAATAATCCATTCATATTCAAAATAGTCACACAATCCCAAGAATGAAATGTTTAGTGTCTTTGAGGACCTGATATATAGACAAATTATTTTACAATACTCATAAAAATTTCACCATAATTTTATAACTCTAAACCCACTTCCATATATATCAGACTTAGTAATCATATTTATAACCTATAGAAAATAGACTTATGAATTTAGTGAGATCATATTTTAGGTAAGTTCAACATAATTTTAAGAACCGGGATCTTCTTTTCAGTTATACTTTCCTTTTTCTGGTGTTTTTGGGGAAAATGGTAGTTTCTGGAAATTTTTGAAGTACACTCCATGTACTTTATGAGTACACACTGTGTACTTGGTTACCGAGGGTAGTCATGTGTCGACCGTGTCATGGATGTGCACACGGTCATGTGTAGTGACCTGGATGCCGCCTAATGTGGGCCTCTGTAAGGGCAAGTACACATCGTGTACTTCAAAAGTACACACCTTGTACCATTTTTTATTAAACATATTGGGGTCTCGTATGATGGATAGAAACATATCCTTTTTGAACTAGTTCATCTAAGAGCATATGTATGACCACAATTCTTCCCCAAGCCCCCGATTTTTCATTAGTTCTTTGAATTGACCGTCGTCTATTGCATTGGGATCACGTTGGTAAGCTATTTCTTCTTCTAGAAATTCATTTCCTGATTCCACATCTTTCAAGAGTAATCCTTAGTTGATCTTTTTATACGTTTTTGTAGATCTATGGAGTTCTTGGGCGATTCAAGGCTTGAGGTTCACAAATAACGATCCTATAACACTGAGGTAGGCGGTTTGTGACTTTCCATAGATAGTCTTTGAGATAAATGCGCAAAAGTGCCCAATACCCTTGAATGGGGTATTGCATATTTATGGTTTTAGCCTTTCTAATTTCTTGTTATTCTTGTATACATGAATAGAGGTTAATTGAATGTGAATAGGGTTAATTGCTATGCTTTGGACGTGTTTCCCATGCATGTTTTTTTATGAACGTTTGGTTCTGTTTAGCTTATTAGGCTGCCTTGTTTTTACCCATGCCTAGTACTATAGGATGGAGTGATTATTTTATCTGACATGATTGATATCCTTTAGATTGTTTATCCAAGTAGTTCTAGAGGTTTACTTTTTCTTTTGTTCTTAGTTTGGGCACGATTGCATTACACGGGGCTACGAGAACTTGGTGTAGTGATACCATAGGGGAAATTGACATTGAGGGCTTTCTTAGAGTGTCTTTTATAATTATCACACTGCGAGACCATATGTGGGATTTACGTTGAGGGTTCCCTCAGAGTTTCGATAGTTACATTACGAGTCCATAGGAGGAATTGACGTTGATTAATTCATTAGAGCGCCTGTAGATTTTCCTTAAAAGACTATAGGGGTAATTAATGGTGAGTGCTTCCTCAGAGAGTCTTTAATCACTTTTTACTATAAGGGGAATTTATATTGATTGCTTCCTCATAGATTATTTGTTATATCCTTGAAATTTAACTAGAGAGGATAGGTTGTGTGTACTTCACAGAGGGTTACTTTCTTTGATTAGCTTCTTACTTGTATGTGGAATTGAATGCTTGAACTATAGGAATGTTTACCACTGAGTACTTCCTTATTTTCTGCTTCTTTTACTTATTGCCCGCCATATATATTCACTGACTATTAGGCATATATCTTTTTGTGGTTGTCTACTGGGATTAGTCTCACACCATGTTTGGTCCATGATTTTGTGCCCAAACAGATTACATTGCTAGAGGTATAGATGAGGGAAATTTCCCTTCAACTTCAGGTACTTGACTACTGTGGATCTGGAGAGCATGGGACCAAGCTGAGGCTTGCGATACTGATGAGTTTATCTGTTTTCTTTAGTACTTTGGTTTAGTACGATAATCCTGCATTGTGGTTTGTTTGGATGTTTTCCTAGAAATATGTATCATGCATCATTTATATATTTGGGCTCCAGTTTATTACTTCCATTGTTTACTTATTTCATGTTTTACTGCTTCCTCTATTACTATTTGTTTTACTTCCGCTATGTTACTCTACCAATTAGGGAATAGTTTCCCCACTATCACACCCAAGGACATCTCTACTAGTCGACATCCTCTGGAATTTGGGAAAATACGCTTGAGGCCATGTGACCAAATGGGTACGAGGCGCCTCTAGGTGGCTTCCAGAACTGGGATGTTACAATAATAGATAACCAATTCTGATCACAAGTTAGAAAAAGATGAGCATGTGTCTATGACAACATAATCAAGATCTGTGAATAGTTCATTATGAAAAAATTATAATATAAAACATAGAGGATAATACAGGATCCATTATAACATGAGTACATAGAGAAGCATAATAATGTGGCACATATATGATCATAATAATCATTTCATAGTAGATCAATCATTACAATATGAATCCATTAATGGACTAGGATTCACTCACATGATTCCCTTGATGGATAAAACATCAATTAACTATTTCTATTAGAGGATCATGCTTCACTCAACTATTTCTCTTGGTGGATTGAGTCATTACAAAATACTTCCCATTATATCATTGGATTTTAATATTTATCTTATTCATTGGAGGGTCCTATTAGACCCACCAGTCACATAATAATCATCCATTCTTATATGTTCCATGTGAAATTAATCGTTCATCATATAACAAATAACCAATGGAAATAAAATTTGTTTCATATAATTTTAAAATGGACTCACATAAGTAAATAATATAGAATTTAGTCAATAAAAATTACACGATAACCAATTTAAAATTAATGGGTGTATAATTATTTACACTAACATTCAAAATAAATACCATTCAATTAATATGATGATGTGTATGTTATTTACACCATATTGATAATGGGCATAAAATATAGTCATAATATTCCCCAATAAATTAATTTATGGGTATCTAGGTTGACATCATTCAATCAAAGTTCAGAAATATAGGTTTTTGACATAAGAAATGCATTAGAATAAAAATATTGGTTATAAACATTTTATGATTTGGAAACGTGAAAGAAATAATATATTTCAAAATAATTAATCCACAAAATATAATAAAAGATAATTTAAAAGGTAATCCTATAAAATTAATTTCAAAGGAAATAAACCCTTTTGAGATAAATATGTTAATTGAATAGATATCAAAAGGATTTTTTACAAAAATATTATTTAAGATGTTCATAAAATAATAAGTTTTGGGTCATTTTGAAAAGTAATTTTTGAAATGAGGAAGTGAAAACTTTTGAAAATTTTAAATTTTTAAAAGAACCCTCGGTAATGGATCCTTGAAATTAAATAAAGTTTTTTTCATAGTAATGTGGATTGGAAGATAAAATAAATGACCATTGAAGAAAAACCATTTAAATATTTAAAATATATTTATTGAAACCTAAATATTAAATAGGATAATAAAACCAAATATTAAAAATCATAAAAGAGAAATTTGATGGTCACATGTAATAAAACATAATTAGGTTTCCAAATTTTAATTAAAACTTTAATAGGGAGGAAAATTATGGAAAAGTAAGATATAAAATCATTAAATAGGATATGAAATATTCATAACAATGATATATTTTTTATGGTGAAATTAATCAAAGAAAAATCCTTATATCTAAACATCATTTTACTAATAGGGGGAGAATGATAATAATTAAACAAATTATTATGATAGAAGAAACCATGGATTAAATAAATAAGTTCATGAAAAAGTATCATAAATCTATGAAGAGGGTTGAGTTAAAAATAATAATTAAAAATTTGGTATCATTTAAATTGAAATTCCATAAAAGATAAAATGCGAGTTTTATTTTTAAATCCCTGTGATTCCATGAAAATTATTATAAAATGAGAAACATGGACAATATATACAACAAAAAAGTGAAAAAATTGGTGATTATGAGCTATATCCTAATGAAGAAATATTTAGATTCAATAACCCATAGGACTTATAATAATACTGGAAGCCAAATCACTTGATAAATGAGTTCAATCTAATGAACTATAAGTCCATCGAAATGAATGTGAAAAATAAATTTTTTATAATGTCTCTCATATCTTTATTTTGTGTGAAGTTTCAATTTTCTTATTTTTTAGATAATATTTGTATGTTTTGAGATATGGGTTGTTTGGGTTTTTACATAAATAGTATCTGGTCAGTTCAAGGAATTTTTGGAAGAATTATTGTGGGTTTCTATTTTTCACTTGGTTAGGAGAAATAGTGTAGATTACCTAGATAAAAATGTAATTATAATATTTAGAAATAATGGTGTTCACAATGGTTGTGCACGATTTAACATACGATGTGGTTCAAATGTGCGACCTGGCGTGGTATTAAGATTTTATTCCACACTTTTGGTACATATATGAGTATAATGTGTGGAAAAAACATTCACATAGGATTAATTAATCCAAACAATTATGATTTTAACCAAATACGTTGTTGAAATCCCGCATTCTTCCTCCTACAGCTAAGGCTCTCAAACTAAAAGACTCCTTTGGGTGATTAATGATATTCCTTTAAATTTTCGTCATTTTTATATCATATATTTTACTTATTTTATCTAGGAATTGAACTAGAGGAACATAGATCTGGTATGTTTTCCTTAATTACCTTAATAAATTTGATGTTTGTCTATCATGGAAATTTATGATTAGGATTTTTTACATTAGGATTTTTTGGGTGATAGTTCTTGACAATAATACTCTTGTACACTTGATGTAGGAAGTCCTTGCCATGTTACAAGTTTTATATTATGATTTATGACTTGATTGGAATGTGGGTTCATGTGTAGGACATGATAACTATACTATCACTTTTATTGACATATGTGTGAATATTCCGCCTATGACAAAAAAAATTCTTTCTTAGTGTGATGATGTGTAATTTTAGGTTGACTAAATAGAGGTTATCTATCATTAGATAGTTTATTATTGGTATATATTATTATAATTGTTCTGCTTTAATATGGTTATCCATACATATATGGTAGAGTCATGGGATGATATGTTTATCCTTATTATGATAATATTGTGGTTATCCATCTATGAGATATATGAGTAATTTAATAACTTGTGACAATCATTATAATTATATGTGGATAACCATTGTGAGATAGTGGATTCATCGGATGAAATGCTTGTCTTGGTTATCATAATATGGTGGCTATTAATCAATGAGACAATTGTGTAATCAAATGAATTGTTCTAAATTTTTCAGACTTCATTACTATATTGTTATGACAAATTTTCCTGCATGGTATTGTGTATGGTAGGATCGGGTTTCTTAGTATCCTGGTTAGAACATGAATACCTGACTGTTCTTTTAGTTATTTACATTTCAAATCTAGTAATTTCACGCTCACACACACACAGAGATATATATATATATATATATATATATATAACATGTGATAAGGAAACATTTTTGGTGTCCGACTAGGTTTTGTAATAACCTATCATATGGGAACCTCAATATGCCTATACATTTAATGTCCATGGATAAAGAAGATATAAAGGGACCTATTTAGGGTAGTAGATTTGGAGGATAAGTGTGGTATGAGGTAATGTATGGATAGAAAATGGTAAATTTATTTTTCATGCCCCATTTTTATTTCATTAATTATTTTTTACATTGTTCTAGCACATGTGGGGATCATGTTTCCTTGTTATTATTCTTATACGACCTCATATTAATTCTTCTATGTAATTTTCCTTATTTTTTTGGATATTTTGTATTGGGTATTGTTAATTTAGTTATTATTTATTTATAAATTGAATTTATAATTTCATTACACCTATTACTAAGGGTATAATATCTCTATGTTATCTCATAGTTCCTGGATTTTAGTAACCATCCTCTTGCATAAGGTGAGATGAATATGAGGCTATATGAAACCATAACATAGACCGGGTTATTTGGATCAATTTGTTACATATTTTTATCTTAGTTTCATTTCTTTTTTATGTTTTGGGACTTGGTAGAACTGAGATAGGATTGTCCACAATCAAGTAGGTGAATTATACAAGTGTATGTATGGTACTCATAAAATATAAATTTGAGTCACCATAGAGGTGGGATTGTGATTTTGATTTTGTTGTAACTATTGATTTAATTTTACCTTGAGTTGCTTACATTAATTTTTTGATATTATTTATTCTATCTTGGCTGTTTGGAAAGGATAGATGAATTCACACATCTGGGGTTGGCACATGGGTTCAGAAGTCATATTATTATTTTATGTGATTGATATAACCCAAAAATATTATAAATAGTTCTAAATAGTTCTTACTCATGTGTAGGTACCATGATCGGTTTAGGATTTGCATAATTTTGGGTTAATTTATTACTAAAAACTAAATTGGGAAGTCCTGATTTTTCTTATGAAATTTCAATGTGGATTCCTAAAGGTCATCCCTTTGTTCCACCTCAGGTTTAACACACCTATAATACAGATACTTGATAGAATAAATGTAATCACTCTTGTAAACAATGGTCTGTATTATTTTCGGATCCTACCTGGTTAGAACTCCATAATTATGCATTCTTGATACTACTGGTGTTAATATGGGTGACCTCCTGGTATTTTTCATGTTTTTTTGTGTGAGTGAGGAAAACACATAATTAAAGAACATTAATTTGATTTTGGGGACAATATTTTGTCTAATAATAGACCTTGATGGGTAATAGACTGTTGTTTGATGGTATAGAATCCAAGATTTTATTAGAGACCATGGCGTTAGATGACCATGTTTATAACCCAAGAAGTTTATGTCAAAAAAATGATATTTTTTCCAATAACCATTAAGAATCTCAGTGACACATTATGGGTTTGAGGTGTGGGTTACACAATTAATACATTTTTATTCAAATGGGGTAAGTATAATACCCCTAGAAAAGTGAGACTTAAAGAACAAAATTTTAATACCCATGTCGACAAGGTGCACCATTGTTTTGGGAAACACTCTGATTAGAACTCCATAGTTTTATGAGCATGGCCTAGAGTAGTGTTAGGATAGGTTACCACCATGGATGTTTCCATAGGTGTGTTTGAGTGAGGATAAATGAACATGGTAAGAAAATATGTTTTCTATGGGGATTTTCATTAGTCTAATAAGAAACCATTGGTGGGTAATAAATTATAGTGTGTTGGGAAGGAAACCGTGGGACTATTGGAGACCTATGGGGTCCAATGACCAAGTTCATAGCCCGTTGAGGACGATTCATGGAACAAAGAAACTGGTCAAGAGGTTCGTAATGTTAGATAATCTCATGTGGAGCCTCTGTCTATACGAGAGGGTGTGGTTGGTAATAGCGTCAAAATTATCATTAATGATATTTTATCCAAATAATATATTATTGAAATATTTAGAAAACAAAAAAAGTCTTGAAATATGAAAATGTGGAAAATATGTGGTCTAAAATTTCATCCATTTTCCAATTATAAAAAATTTTACATTATAACTAAAATTACAACTATTTAAGAGTAAAAAAGATGTTACTACGACCGAGGTTCAAATATGTTAGTTAAGTGGTTAAACAAAACAATATGGTCTAAAAGACCAAATAAAGCTATAAAAATTATTTATTGATGGTATTTAAACTCAATATAATACTATCTTCAAATATCTATACATTTTGAGTCATTTGGTGAAGATAAATACATTATTATATTTTACTCTTACAAAATTCCAAGTGTGCCCCTACCATCTCTTATAAAAGGAAATCCCCACCTCCACTTCATCCAATAAATTGAGCCTTATTTATGAAACATCCCCTAAAAAATTTATTTCTCAAATTTCATAGATACATTCAATATTTTAGGCTCTTCCCAAATAGAAACACTATGGGATTTAAAAATACATCTAAAGGAGTTGTTTCAAAGAAGAGGTAAACACTATAACTGATCACATTATTTTTAATTATTCTTTTATAACCTATAAAAATTTTATATTCATCCTAAAATAATAAATTCAGTAACCTTAATATTCTAAACTATTATTATGGTTTTAAAACCGCCTTTATACATACTCTTTCTATCAAAATGGATTTAAAAGTATCTCTCTTCCATAGGTTTGACTTACAGTCTCCATATTTCGATATAATTAATTTAATTTCTCCATAATTCATGGATGGATATTGTGATGAAATTATTACTTATATATGATATTTATAAAATTATTAAATTTCTATTATTATAATATCATATCTAAATTATTATCTTCTAAACCATTAGAAAATGATAATGTCTCTCGTGCGTACGTATAGACTACAACCTCCATGATTTGATGTGATTAATTTTTCATATCCAATATAAATGGATTGTAAAATTTATGGATTATATTAATATATATAATTTATATTATATTAAAATAACGTTTTAAATTTTAATTATCATTTACCTTTCTTATGTTCCATCGGTCAAAATTGGAAAACAACATTCATGTGTACGTACAACCTACCATATATGAGAATGGTGTAAATAATTTTTTTATATATAACATTAAGAAATAAAACAAAATATAAATAATTAATATATATTGTATTTAAATCTTGATTATATATATGGATATTATGGAACCATGATGAATATATAAGTACATGGGCTGTCAAATTGATACTGGCATGAAAAACGAAGTATTTGTCACCCAAAATCGTGATTAAAATAAAAACTTATTAACAAATGGTTGAGAAGTTGTCCAATGTAATTATAAATTGGTTGATATATATAATTATGGTTTTGGAATAAATTTATTAAAAATCATTATTTATTATATATGAGGTTTGAATGCATACAAAGAATAGTGAGACTTGATGTAAGTGCTTCTCAACTCAAATTGTATTCTATGGAATATAATTAATGTTATGAAGTGATATTAATTTATTAGGTATATATGAAACAACTTTTACATGTTATTGCATCAATTTATTTATTTTTATGATATTTTTTTTATTGTTAGGATTATATGTTTCTTATGATTCAAAAGTTACCAAATAAGAAAGGGATTTATGTTTCAATCATATTTTAATCATAATTATTTATGTTTGAATTTACATTGAAGAAATTATAAGATAATTATATTATATAAATCATTAATTTTATTATATAAAGGGTTTTATAGAGAATAAATATTTTCCCTTCATTTCCCTCACTTTATGTACTAAGGATATTGAAAGAGTCTTTTTAAGGAAAACACACTATATTTTTCTATTTAGTTGGAAAAAAATTTCATCCATTTACATATCTTCTAAAAAATATTTTAAATAATAATTATAATATTATCATATGTGTATTTAAATTCATATTTACCTATGATTAAATTTTTAATAATATATTAAAAATAATATTCCTATCATTTTCTGAATGAGGTATATTTCATTTTTTATTAAAGTGTGAAATGAATGTTTTTTTACCTTATACAATATAAAGATAATTTATTATCATAATTTAGACTCATATATTTTAATCGTCCTTTACAATTTTACAAGTTTGTTTTCAAATAATTGTATGTCAATATTATTTTTAAAATATTTATATATTAAATAAGTGACATCAAAATGAAAATGGTATTTTCCCCAAAAACATTTCTGGGGATCTTTTAGTGGAAATTTTATCTATGATAACAACCTTCATGTTAATATAAAATTTTAATATTACTAACCTTATTTTGAAAATTTTAAATTTATATAAATTATTTTTTAATTTTTTAATTTTTTTTGAAAATAAGTGTATTCATAAATTTTAAAATTATCAAAAATATAAAGGAGTTTAAATGATAACGGAAGAATATTATACTACATTAAAGTGAAGTATTCTTGTTCATACATGCTTCAATAATAATGTTTTTTTAATTTAATTCCAAATTTTTCATAAATTTTTATATTATATTTTTATATAGTATTTATATACATTTTTATTTTAAATTGTGAATTATGATATGTGATTTAGTTTAAATGTGTGAAATTTATTCATTAGATCATTACGAATGAATTTAAGGGGTTATATTCTTGGTTTTATGGTTTATTTAGTTTAATTATACCTTTATTTTGGATTTAATCTTGTCATTAATATAGATTATGAAGTTGATTGTAGTTTATACGTATTGGGTGTTAAAATTATTATAAAATTGAGGTCATAGTTTTCTATATATTCTTACACTTCTGGGGATTATTGATTTACATGATTTTAATAATTTATGTGAAAATATATCATGTAACATATTAAATATATAAATTTATATATGTTAAAATATAAATGGATTTTATTTTTGGAAAAAAGTATAAGCTTTGGGTTGTGTAAATAATTACACATCAATGTGATTTGAACATATTGATCTAGTTGGAGGAAAATGGATTTAATGGTAAATTATAAAAAAAATTAATAAATTAAATGAGAATTACATCGGATAATATTATGAGATTTGATCTACCATAAAGAGACAATGTTTCTAATTATGTTCGAATAAAACACTTTTCAACAACTCAACCATCCAAAAAGGTGAGTTTTTCCAAATTACTATGCCTGAGAATATCTCGCGTAATTAAATAAATTAAGGAGGTGAAAATAAGAGTTTGATGCCTCATTTTTTAATTTTCATTGTGTAACACTTAACTAGGAAGCCCGTTGAATGTATACTTGTGTAATAGTATTTAGTTTATCCATAAGACATATTATGAAGTGAATTTTACACTCCACCATAAAATAGTCTCATAATATATGATTAGTCTAATTGGTTGACTAAGTAGATAATTTGATATTGTTAACTCTAAATAGGGGTCATTAATTATTGAAATATGGTTCTTGGACCACTAATGGATAACATATAAAACTGAATAGGTCTTTATTTTAGTGGAATCACTATTTAACAAACGTCCTAATTAATTAAAGGTAAAACAAGTTACTCAAATAATAAAAAATAATGTTATATATAATTTAGCATAACCATATTAAAATTTTCAATTGAGGAAAATCCTTATTTTTTATGAATTACATTGGGGAATGCATCAGGGAGGTAATGTTATTTCTATTGCCCCATGTTTTTACTTTCCAAAGGTTGTATTCCTCCACCATAAAAGTTTATGATGTCGGCTCCATGATTGAAACTCGATGATGGGATGTTGGTTTATTATTTAATGGGTTTTTACATGGAGTTAATTTAATAGTCTAGGAATCATTAATATATTTTATACATGTTCATAAATCTCATTCCTGACTCCCTATAGAGGTGGACACCCGTTAATTACACTACTTCATTCATGACAGAGCAGCTAACTATGGTCAGAGATGATGGAGACGTTCGACTTTTCTCTACATCTATAGAAATTGGGCATGTTGTTAACCTATAAAAGTATTAATATTTTATTATTTATGGAATCTCACACGTGAGGAATCATAGTTATATGGTGAAAGTAATCATATCATCATCACAGTGTAATATAAACCATGGAAATAAGGCATCCAAATCATTTTGCCTATGGAATCTCATCATTGTTACATGAGGCTGAAAATTTTATTCATAAATATAGATTTGGTTTCTAAATTATTTTTGGGACATTATCATAGGATCTTTTCCATTTGGGGATATAATAAAGAGTTTTATGTCTTCTGGGGATGTTGTTTTTAGTTTAGGTTCTTCTAGGGTCACAGTCACATGTTTATGGACTTGTGGGGCTAGTGTCATAGGTTTAGGTAATTATGGAGATTTTTTCAAAGGATTAGTGTCTTTTTGGGACGTGATTATATGTCTAAATTATTTTGGTGGTAGTCTCAGAATTTTATGGTCATTTATTTCACCATATATGGTCATCATCGCATGGAGGTACTCAAGTCTAGTATAGATGCCATGTTTGGATGGTGATAAGATAATTGTTTCTGTGAGGGATAACTGAACACAAATTGGGTTTATAACATCCTAGGGGGAAGAAAAAAGGATTTTTCGTGGTGTGGGGATGTATATATTTAACCTTAAAGAGGTTTCCGATGTACCCTATTGGGTGACAGGGATCAAAACCCACATAGTTAGTGCGTAATGTTTAGTGTCATGTGAGAGGAACAATCCATGAAGGTTAAAATCATGTGATACATACACTTTGGTTTCTAGTGGATATACAACAAGGGATGGTGTGGGGATTATAAATTGAATCATCACAGAAGATTGGGGTGAAATCATGTTAATTAGATGAGTAATCCTATATTCATTTCATAGGGTAAGAGAACATTCTAATATCATACGCTAAGGGAATTTTCATGTAGTTTAACATCAAGATAGTATGACTGTAGGCTATATATTACAATGTATTGATCCAAAAACATGGATAGGTATTATTCTAGGGTAACTCTATCCCTTACCAGGGAAGGAAGAAAAGATTTCATGAGACTAGCCCTAATTGAATGGAGAATAATGTTGTTTCCCATAATGATTCAACCTCTGGGATATCATGTGGGGTTCTCAAAGTTAGGGTTCCTATTTTTAGAAGTAAGTGGCCACAATTTTTTCTATAAATTCTTGGAGGAAAGGTCCTATAAAAATGTTCAATGATACTGGTTATTCAAATGATATTGGAATGATTTAATCTCTCTTGGATGGGTGTGGAAAACATAAACACTCAAAATGTGTGCAACCATTTATGTATGAAGGTGGTGTTGGGTTTGTTTCCCAAATTCTACATCATGAAACATTTATGTAATGTGAAAAATGGATTTTTTTTGAAGCCATGGGTTTCTTCAAAAGTAATTTTCATTGATTCAAGTGCCATGGTTGTGCAAATATTTTTGGGTTGGGTGAATCTTAGTGTTGTGATATGTTAATTCCTCTTTCATGAACAAATATTTACATGAATGAAAGTCATAAGAATCTTTCTATAACATAGTATGATTTTTTAGAAACCATGTGAGGGTTATCACACAATTTCTCCACCTATTTGAATACATTGTGAGGTTGGATTTTCATATGTTTATAGAAGATTAGTTTTAATTTATTGAGATCTAAACATCAATATCCAGTTTTTTGTAAACAAAAATGGTGGGTGATGATGTTTTTATAGTTTATTTGGGACTCCATGAATGAGGTCATGGAACATTTTAATTTCCTCACAAATTGTTTCTTATTCGTTCAACTAGTGGTTTTTCACCTCCGAATCCTTTACACTAGGGGAAGATCATGCAAGGTAGTGATTTTCTATATCCATTCTCACTAACTGACTTGAATGAAAAAAATAAGGAGTTTCTCACCATTTCTCAAAGTTACATACAATAGTTCCTTTATACTTTTTAGGTATTATTACACATCTATTTCGGTTGGGATATTTAATTTCACATTTCAAGCACAAGTGACTTACACACCAAATTATGGAGTCTCACAAAGTGGAATAATGTTGTTCTCACACAATCCCTTGGGTTCAGAATGTTTCCTTCGGAAGAATTATAACCCTTTTAAAAATAGTACTTGGAAGTTGAGATGCATTTTAGACAAAAATAAATCATCCACCCCTTCAGTAATGGAGGTGATGTTGATGTAGATGTTCAAATTCCATGTACAACATATAACATTGTATGATTTTTTTTCATTTCATGCAAATTTTACCTCGGTTCACGGAACATAGTTTCATGTTTGTGCATCCAAAGGGGTATCATGAATATATATATTGATATTGGGCCCTTGATATGTTCAATTAACTTTCATACTTGATAAGTCTTCTCTCATTCATGGAACTTAACCCCTTGTTTCAAATCCCATACATAGGCACCGTGATATTTTCACAAATAATATTCATGATAGAATATGCATATTAATGTTTCATTTTCATTTAAAATTGAAAAAATAGTCTTAGTTGTGTGGAACATTTTGTTTGTCAAGATAATATCTCAACTTCTCTTCTATACTCATATAATTCATAGATATAATTAAAAATGGCAAGAGAAGCTTGTTATATTGGACATGAAACCTATACTCCTGTAAGAATAGCTTAAAGGAATTGAAATCCTGAAATCCATTATTTCAAGAGTCTGTTATTTGAGAAAAAGGATTTTTTGTATTTTTAATAGAAGTTTGAATGGGTTATCTATTGAAAAAATGGATTCCACTCTATCATTTTTAGTTAATCAATGATGTAAATATCCCAGCAATGGGGACCAATATGACAAGTTTCCAGTTATCGAAAAATGATAAACTCCATCACTATAATGTTTTCATTGAAGGAAATTTACATAAGAATTGAGGGGATTGTTTTTTTATACCCTAAATTGAATTATTATGATATTAACTAGAGAACAATCAAAGGAGGAGGAGTTCCTTTCCCATTACACAAGCATTTTCTAGGCTAGCATCTTGAACAACTAAATGGGATGGCATAAAAATGGGTTTTATTTTATGATGTGAACTTTACATACCAATGAGTGTGGGTGTGATTGTTAAGTTACATGTGTGAGTAGTATGGGGTTCATTTTTATCATGTAAGACAGAATTAGATAGTTTGATTATCCCAATTTTACCTTCAGCATCAGTTGGAATATCTACCGGATCTCCCCAGTTAATGGTCCCTAGAAACAAAAACACTCACCCTTCACCATGGTGAAGCAAGATTATTACATAGTACATAAATAATATAGGTGGAATTCACATTATGGTCTTTCATTATATATATTCCCCACTACTTCCAAATGATAGGTGGGGAAATTCCTAAGACAGTTGTAGGAAATATTATAAAAAATTAGCTGACACTAATGTTAACGCACCACCCACACTTACAACAAGACATCTCATTCATGATGTAGATAGGAAAAATATATAATTATCCCTCATAAATTATGTCTAGGTGTCTAAAAAAGCACACTAGGTTCCAACACTATAGGAGGCTGAGGTCATACTGGTTAATGATAAAATATGTTCAATATCAAAAATGTAACTATAGAAAGGTATATTGTCTTCCAGGGATCTAGTATACTGTGTTACTAGTAACTTTTCTAGGTGGGTGGATTATCTTTACTGTGAAACTCTCATGGTTCCATTTGTATTGACACTTGCGATGTAATCCATCATAGTGTCTGCAATCTAGGTGAATCTAGGTGTTTTGTTGTGGGCATGTATGTACAACCAGTTGAGGAATGTCACGGGGTGGGTATATTCCACGTACATTAGTGGTCCATTTTAATTACTACATGGATGGATCATAGTTCATATCAATTATATTAATTAGAAAAATCTATTACCCTCATTTAATACTAGTCTTCATTTAACCCTCCTCAATATTACTGGGGTTTGACTGACGACACTCAGCAATGTTGGGGTGATGATGAGTATCATCAATGTCATCAAGTTTAATATCTTCCTATTACCAACCCAAATATTCATGATGGTTGAAAACTTGGAGGGGGATCCAGGGATTAGGGTGTGCCTATAGGCCTTGGGATAGGGTTTTTAGTTGAACAGATCAATGGAAAAAACCTACTATGTTCCATAAACCCCATCTTGTTTTGCCCGTATATATCAGTTCATCTAGCAGCTTGTGATGTAAGTGTAAGTAAGGTTCCTTCATAAATAAAAACATGTTTAATCTACCATTTTTGGTGTATATTCTTCTTTTAAAGATCTATAAGGGTGATAATTTTACCACCAGCTAGCCTCAATGGCATCCTCATCAAGATCTATGAGAACAACTACGTGGTAGAAAACCATGGTTTAGTTCGGTGGTAATGGGTGAGGAGGTTTCCCATATTGTCTGAATCCCAAGAGCAACATGGTGCAAGTGTGTCATAAAATTGTACTTACCATCATGAAATAACGAAAACCATGGTTTGATAGAGGGAGGATATCAGGGGGGTTACTTTGCATCCAACATTTAATGAGGAAAAAGGTGATGGAACATATGGTGGTGCCGGCATTGATGCGAAAAGAACCAAGGAGCAGTATAAAATCTATTAAGAAGTGGAAAGAGTGCATTTGGATGCTATAGGGAATAATTATTTCCACCATGTATTATAATCTAATGATTACATCTTCCCTAGGCTATGAGATGAATGGGTAATGTTGTGATTGTGATAGATGTTGAATAAACTATGATGGAGTCTAACTAGAGGTGGAATCAAGCTTCTAAGATTGGGAATTCTAGGATCACTATCCATTTAGATTTATTTTAATGGTACACATTCATGGGGATAAGTATTCCCTATCATACTAGTGTGATTAGGGTGATCCTACCACTTTCCTGGTATGTGTGATTCTTGGTGAATATCAAGAGGAGGCAACTGTGGTTAAAGAACCAACTCAAGAGGAATATGGTCACAAATTTGTTGCCCAATTCTCTAGTGATAAAAATTCCAAGGGCTCTAAATATTAGAGTTTGAGTACTCAACAGGTCTGGTAGGTGACCCCCAAGGATGATGATCTGATAGAGCTTCTATTTGGTGAGGTATGATTTTATCTCAAAATATTGATTTCACCAATGATTCCCATTATCACTTCCTTAATTTTTTTAATTTTGATTTTCAATTCATGGAAGGATTGTTAGGAGAAGATTATGAAGCCTCCACCATTGGTGGGGATGGGGGATATATGGGCACCATGGATCCTATTTTAGATTAATCTATTTAAGTCACAAGAGAACTGGTTCCCATGGAGGATATTATATAGGAGGCTCTAGTATCTCTCTCCCTATGACTTTTTAGTGGGGGTCCCACCCTAGTAATCCAACTTTGATTCATTATGGTGGGGTGAGACTCCTAGGATAGCTAATATTTTTAATCCCCATGCATCACTTAGGTAAATGTTAAATCAAACACATCATACTATCATTACCTTTCATATTGATTACTTAATCTTACTATACTAAAATGGTTTTCATATTGTTATGAAAATGTGACACTACCTCAGAGAACCCTAGGGTAGGTGTGGGGGTGCCTACTAGCAAAGAGGGTTTGTTCGTGGTGGACCTCCCTACCACGACCCCAGTTCTGGAGACTTTGTTTGGGGAAGAATCAACTCATGATGTTCATGTAGAGGGGATTATGGTCATGGAAATCATGATTTCCTTCACATCGCATATGTTTATGACCACATAGAATTAACTTCTCACTATTCTTTTAGATTAAAATGAGTGATCTATTTCGATTTAACGAAGTGTTTATGATGGTCCCACAGTAGCCTATAATTCACATGGGGATCGGGGATTTAGCATTGTCATAGTGGGTGGGATGAGCTTGAAAGTGTCACCCATATATGGAGAATCATTCACGGTCTAGGAGGAACATCTCACTCCATAGAAAATGTGATTAGGGAGAAAATGGATCTTTAATAACCCAAATCTTCTTTTCAAGTATGTTTTCCATTTCTGGTCGTTTTTGAGAAAAAGAGGAATTCCTGGAAATTTTCGAAGTGCACGTTGTGTACTTTACGAGTACACGTCCTGTACTCGGTTACCGAAGGTAGCCATGTTCTGTCCATGTAGGGGCCATGAACACAGCCATGTGGGGGTGACCTGGAGGCTGCTTAAAGTAAAGTACGGAAATGGAAAGTACACTTCGTGTACGTTAAAAGTATATACCGTGTATTTTTATTTATTTTTCACTAAACATACTGAGGTCGTGTCTAATCGTCAAAACATCTTCTTCTAGGTTTAGTTCAGCCGAGAGCTCCCATATGGACATGATATTCATTCGATCCCCCAACCAAGCATCCAACCTCCGATTCGACTTCCATGGATTGCGTTGGGATCACATTGGTATAATCTCTCTTCAACTTGAGCTCTGCTTCATGATTCCTCCTCTTTCTCAAGTTATCCTATGTTTAACATTTTATACGTTTTCTTATATCTTCAACATTATAAGGTGATTGATGTCCCAAGACCAAGTATATCAATCTCGCAACACCGATGTAGGTGGTTTGTGCCTTTCTGTTCAATGTCTTTGAGTTATAGGTGCAATTTTGGCCAATACACTTAATCGGGGTATTGTGTGTTTACCATTTTACCCCAGGTAATTGCTTTTCATTATTGTATGATTGAGTAGTGGTTATTTGGATATGGATACAGTCGATATACATGATTAGGATGTGTTTTCCCATCCATGTTATGTTTACTACTGTTTGGTCCTACTTAACATTTTTTGTTGCCTTGCCTATTTTCCCATGCTTAATGTTGTAGGGTTGACTGTTTGATTTCTGAAATGCTTAATATGATGAAGACCAATTAGCCAAGTATTTATTGAAGTTTACATTGTCTGTATTGCATTTATATTCTCATTGTCTTACATAGGGCTGTAAGAACCTGATTTAGTAGACTATAAGGGGAATTGACTGAGTAAGCTTCCTCAGAGAGTCGTTGAACCATTTTTGACTACGAGGAGAATTGAACGAGTGATCATCCTAAGAGATTCTTTGAAAACTTGGGGCTATAAGGGGGAATTTACCATGTGAGATTCCTCAGAGAGTCCTTGACTACCTTATACTATAAGGGGAATTGACCGTGTGAGCTTCTTCAGAGAGTCATAAATCACTTTGACTATCAGAGGACTTGACTATGAGTGCTTACTCAGAGATTCATTATATATTCTTATGACCTAACCAGATGGGATAGGATGAATGTACTTACTAGATGATTACCTTTCTTGATTAGATTATTATTTTATATGAGGAACTTTTTATTGCTGATTACTTTCTTGTTTACTACATCTTTCCTTATTACCTACCATATATATTCACTGACTGTTAGTAACAGATCTTTGGGTGGTTTCCTACTGGGATTTAGTCTCAAACCCTATTTGGGTCATGCTTTTTGGCCAAAACAGATTATATTGCTGTAGCTATAGATATGATAAAGCTCCATTCTACTTTAGGTACTTGAATTTTTGTGGAGATGGAGAGCACAAGACCAAGCTTAGGATTGCGATGCAGATGAACTGTTTATCTGTTTTCTTGTGTACTTCGGTTTAGTACTGTGTGTATTCCTAAATTGTGACTGTTTAGATGATTTACTAGACATATGTATCATGAACCATTATATATATATATATATATATATCTCTGTGTGTGTGTGTGTTCTAGCTGTTTATTTATTCTAATTTTCTGTTGTTCACTTTTGTATCGATTATTGTTGTTTCTGATGTTGCTATTATTTTCTTCCACTGTGTTACTCTGCTAATGAGGGTACAGTTTCCCCACTATGACACCTAAGGACCTATCTATTATTTGGTAGCCTTTTGAATTTAGGGAAATGCGCTTGAGGCCATGTGACCAACAGGGTATGGGGCACCTCTTGGTGGATTCTGGAACCGGGACGTTACAAAGTGGTATCAAAGGAATTCTTTTCTTCCTGACTTACTCTTTGGAGATTATATCCAGGGATAGGATGGAATAGGTACATGGTAATAAGATATGCCTGGGAGTATCTAACCCATGTATAGGGAAAATCCAATCTACCTCGTTTATTTTAGTTTTTCAGGTTTTTCAATTTTACAGTTGATTTGATTTTACCATTGGGTGATTCACAAGTTTTTTGCTGTTATAGTTGATGTTATTGAGGTTCTATTTTTGTCATAACCCAATGAGATGAGGGTATTCCATCTCATGCATCATATATGAACTGGATAAAAATCACATGTCATGCATTCTTTCCATGCTATCTATGATGCATTAGCGATTGAATTTTTTTTTGGATAGATGTTATGTAGAATATGAATGTTGTTGTGATAGATGACTTGATAAAAATATTTGTTATTTGATAAGGTATTGTTTGTGTAAGGTTCTGTTTAAATGAATGCCAAACTTTGGTTCTTGAGGTGTTATGGTCCCTCATGGACCCGAATTTTGTGGATCATTACCTTGTTTTCCTTGTTATAACATATATAAGATGTCATGCTTTGATTCCCGGGGAGTATAGGCTCTCACAGATTGGAATTTACCACTTTCAATGTTCATTTCAGTGTTTTTCTTGGTTCCAGAGTAGATTCTAAGGCTTACTATCCAGAAAAACCGAGAATACATGCCTTAAAATGTTAAGTACACACCATGTGTTCTTCTGTTCATGAAGAAACGATTTTTCTTAAGTACACGCCGTGTAATTTATGTACATGTTGTGTAGTCTCTAACTGTGTCATAGGTCGTGTGGGAAGAGACATGGGATAGTGAATTTCTTGTGGAGACATGATGTGTACTAGTTGTGCATGTCGTGTGGTGTCACTACTACAAAAACGGGCAAGGGAAGTACTACACTTTTATCAGTGCTAAAAACAAGCGCTGATAAAGGGGGCCTTTATCAGCGCTAAAAAAAGGTCTGATATAGGGGTGCGTTTATCAGCGCCAAACAAAAGCGCTGATAAAGGCCGCCTTTATCAGCACTTTTTTAGCCCTGATAAAGGCCCCCCTATATCAGTGCTTTTAGTAGCGCTGATAAAGGGGGGATTTATCAGTGCTTTTCCCAAGCGCTGATAAATCATAAGTTTCAATAAAAATATTTTTTCATGAAAAATAATATATTATTATATAAGTATATTTATATTATTATAAATACAATATATATTTTTTAAATATTTTATAGATGCGTATAAATAGAATATTGCATTTAATATATAAGAAATTTAGTGAAAATGGCTTATAAAAAATGTAAAAAATATTTTTAATTAATAATTTGATAATTATTATGAATTAATAGTCATTTAATAACAATTTAAAGACTAAAAAAATAAAAAAAAATAAAAAAAGATCCAAAATATGGTGAAAACGCAACTCAAACATAAAATGGCCATAAATTTTGATCCAGGTGTCCGTTTGATCTCTACAACATATCAAATCAAATCCTGCGACACGATCTATGCTCTAATGATTGAGGCAAATCCACTTCCCCATTTTTCGAGCCCAAAAAAGGCCCAGAATGCCTCCAAAACTGAGTTTTTAGTCGGGATACCCCGATTTGTTAACATTCAAACAAGTATAAATTCTGATCCAAATGTCCATTAGTCCTATACCACATATCATATCGAAGATTATTTCATTTTCTTCGATTTGACTGGTTGTGGTGTTAAAACGGGTTTCGAGATTATAATTTATGGTCTTTTAACATTTTAATTCTTTTCAAATACCTATATATATGTACTTATTCATAAATATATATTTGTCTGTGTGTGTGTGTGCGTATCTATGTGTGTGTCTGTGTGTTGTATATATGTATATATGTATGTATTTATTTATTTACATATAAACACATCAAAAAAACATTTTTTCATAAATGTATTTAAAACTAATCTTACATGTTATGGTTGTTTTAATATTCTATGGATTTTTAAATATACATATATATGTATTTATTCGTAAATATATATATTTCTATGTGTGTGTGTGTCTCTGTGTGTGTCTGTGTGTTGTATATATCTATGTATGTATGTAAGTATTTATTTATTTATAAACACACATAAAAAACATATTTTTTCATAACTGTATTTAAAACTAATCGTATTAGTATATATTAATATACAAATAAATATACGTACAAAAAAATTATAACTAAATATATATATATATATATATATATTAATATACGAATTAATATATATATACTAATACATGAATAAATATATTTATATTAATATGAATCTATATCAATATATGAACTAATATAACAATATATATAGATATATCATTAAATTGAAATCAACATGAAATTGATTAGTGGTAAAGGTGCAGTCGCGATAGGGGGAGGTCGCGGGTTCGAGTTCGGGTGGAAGTGAAGGGGGTGCACGCGTATAAGGATCCGCGGGAACAATAGCGTGCGGGAGAACTCCAAGCGATATTAAAGGGGGTGTCATGTGCTGATAAATGTACCCATCGAATTATTTACTTTTTTTAATTTTTTTTTTCATTCATTTGACCATTATCGGCACTTTTTAAAAGTATTGATAAAGGCAGCTTTTATCAGTGCTAAAAAAAGCGCTAATAAAGGGGTCTTTTATCAGTGCTTTTTTTAGCGCTGATAAAAGCCTACTTTTATCATCGCTTTTCAAAGCGCTGATAAAAGGGACCCCCAATATTAGCGATGAGATTTACAATGCTTTTTTAGCACTGTTAAAGCACATTTTGAGCGCTGATATAGGCCATATTTTTTAGTAGTGTGTTAACCCTATATCCGCCTGTGTGACTAACGAAACGAACAGATAAATCTTTAGTTGTACACATCATGTCAGTATTGAACATGCCATGTAGTGTAATCCTAGGAACCTGACCATGTAGCTAACAGCACGGGTCAAGTTAGTCTTCTTAGTACATGCCATGTCTGTCTAGAACACGTTGTGTGGTGTAACTCGTGTAACTGACCGTGTAACAAACAACACGGGTCGGAAAAATCTTCATAGTACACGCCATGTCCATCTAAAGCATTTCGTGTAGTGTGATCCATGTATCCGTCCATGTTACTAACAACACGGGTCAGTGAAGCTTGTCTCGTACACACCGTGTTTCTTTTGAACATGTCGGGTAATCTTGTCTTAGGAGAGTTGTGTGTCTTAAATGTGTAGGAGGAATCAGGCAGGGGAAGAGGAATCAGGTACACGATGTGTGTTAAGACAACACACCATGTATTTGGGGTGTTACATGACCTAGGTTGGTAAAAGTACATTCCCATGTGAATGACATAAGGGAACACGTCGTGTATCATTTATACACGCTGTGTAGTCATGTTTTGGAAAACTTGAATACTTTCTTTCTCTTGTTCCCTTCATACACTTTTATGTTTTAGTCCTTATTAATCTTGATCTAAGGTGTGTGTTTGACCGTGTAGAGTCATGCCACCGAGATGTCCTTTGGTTGTACGCCAGTCACAAGGTGGTGATCAGACACCAGATATGGCTGATCAGGGACTTCTAGTAGATCCTCCAGTCATGCTAGTCTTGGAACCCTCCATTAACCCGACACATGAGTTTATGCTCAGTTCTGAGAGGTCTTTATGAGGATGATGCAGACTTTTCAGGGAGCGGCTCCCCCTACCACGTCGATGGTAGAATTGACACTGGTCTTTCAGCAATAGCATCCTCCCACCTTTTTAGGGGATAGAGGACCCCAGGATGCAGAATCATGGATAGAAGCCATGATGCCGATCATCGAGCACCTAGAGTGACCTCTAGAGAGGAGGGTGAACCTCACTGCCTACATGCTTTGAGACTCCACCAAGAGGTGGTGGGATGTGATGCCACAGGCGGGACGCCAGAAAAATATGGCTTGGGAGGAGTTACATTGTATCTTTCACGATTACTTCTATCTGGAGACCTTGAGGGCCAATCGATCCTGAGAGTTCATGAGCCTGGAGTAGGGTACTCTTTCTATTATAGAGTATTGCTCTCGCTTCACAGAGCATCAGGGTTTTACACCTATTCCAGGAGGTGATGATGTGTTCCTTACAAGTAAGTTTGGAGATGGTCTTAGGCACGACATTCAATCAAAGGTGAACATCATTAGGTTGAATTCAATATTCTCCATAGTCAACCAGGCACTGATCATAGAGCACAGTCTGAGGGATTCTGGTGTAGTGGGCTAGGGCGGTTCAACATCTAGGGTTTTTACTTTGCCGGCTGATAGCAGGAAGCACTTCAGAAAGGTTTCATGATGAGATTAGAGTAGGCGGCATGCATCTTCCGGTATCCAGTTGGCCTTTTATCAGTATTAGAAGAGTGGGAATACGAGGTCGCAGTGCCGGAGAGACCCAGTGAAGTTCTGATCTTGTGGAAATATGGGTCACCTTCAGTGTTTCATTCAAGTTTTCTCACAAGAGGTTGGTGATAGAGGTTCATCTATGACTCCTCATATAGGAGCAGCTCTGCCAGTTTCTCATCAGTCTTGGAATTGGAGTTCTTCCGGTCATTCAGGTCGAGGTGGAGGTCATGTCCATGGTAGCCAGTCACCTAGTTTTCAGTGACAATGGGGTGGATCAGCTCAGAGCGGTCAGGTAGGGTCCCAGGGCCGTAGTGTAGGCTAGAATTTTGTAGTGGAGCAGAACTAGTAGGAGTAGGATCCTATACCCTCTACATTTTGAGGTACAATCTTAGTTTCCTCAATTTTATATTCATCTCTTTTTGATACAAGGTCTTCTCATAGCTGTATATCTATTGTTGTTGTGGAGAGACTTGGGATCTTTATCTTTTCTTCTGCCGATATCTTGACCCTATACACTCTGTTGGGGACTAGAACGGTGAGTGTATATCGGTGAAAGGAGTTCCCTATAAAGGATGGTGGGTGTCACTTTTTATGGGAACTCTACGTCCTAGAGATGACATGCAATGAGGTCATTCTCATAATGGACTAGTTAGTTCCCTTCCAGTGTTTTGTCGATTTCTATCATCGTAGGGTGAGTTTCATATCACCGGAGGGTAGATCATTTATTAATAAGGGATATTGGGAAGTCCAGGAAAGTAGAGTGGGTCCAGAGCATCATGGTTTAGGAGGAGTTATATCCTAGATTACTAGTCTGTATCTGGATTACTTGGGGACTTCACAGATAGACTTTCCTCCAGTGGTGGATTGTTTCAGAGATGTATTTCTAGAGGAATTTTCAGGTTTTCCTCTTGAGCATGAGGTATACATTTCGATTGAGCTTGTACTAGGAGCGGCGCTGGTATACATTCCTCCTTATATGATGACTACACCAGAGTTGCAGGAGCTCAAGAAGAAGTTGGAGGAGTTGTAGTAAAAGGGTTTCATCCAACCCAGTACTTCTCCTTGGGGTTCGCCTGTCCTGTTTGCGAATAAGGTAGACGGTACTCTCTGGATTTGTGTGGATAATTGGAAGTTGAACTAGTTGATGGTCAATAACTGATATCCCTTTCTGAGGATTGATTATCTCTTTGATCAGCTTCGAGGATCCCAGGTGTTCTCAAAGATTGAATTGAGGTCTGATAATCATCAGTTGCGCGTTAGACCATCTGATATACCTATTACATCATTCTAGAGCAGGTATGGTCTATAAGAGTATATGGTTATGTCGTTCAGTCTCACGAACGTGCCTACAGTTTTCATAGCACTGATGAACCGAGTTTTCCATCCATACATAGATCCATTCATGGTTTTCTTCATGGATGATATCTTGGTGTACTCTCACACTCGACACGACCATTCTATAGAACCTGAGATCGTTCGGAGTATAATGAGAGAGCATTAGTTCTTTACTAATATCTAAAAGTTCCACTTTTGGATGGATCAGATTCACTTCTTGGGTCATTTTATCTCAGAGATAGGAGTATTAGTAGACCCAGAGAATGTGAGAGCAGTAGTTTTCTGGGAGAATCTGAAGAACGTCTTTGAGGTGCGGAGTTATCTAGGGGTGGCTGGATACTACAGACATTTCATTCAAGACTTTCGTGCTAAGTTGCACCATTGATGAGTCTGACTAAGAAGGGTGAAAAGTTCTAGTGGTCAGATTCTTGTGAGTCAGCCTTTCAGAAGCTAAAAGGGAGTTTGACTTCAGCACCGATACTAGTATTTACAGAGTCGAGCAAGAGCTATAGTGTGTACTATGATTTTATAGTTATCCAGCTAGGTGATGTGCTTATGCAGGGAGAAGGAGTCATTGCGTACAGGTCTTGGTAGTTGAGGCCACATGAGAGGAACTACCTGATGCGCAATCTCGAGTTGGCAGCATTTGTCCATGCTTTACGTTGTTGGATACATTTTCTTCTAGGAGATCATTTTGTGGTTTTGACTGAACACAAGAGTCTTAAGTACATATTCACTCAGCGTGTTTTGAATTTGAGATAGCGACGATGGGTTGAGTACCTTCAGTCATTTGACTTTGAGCATTCCTACATGCCTGGGAAAGGCAACGCAGTGGCTGATGGGTTGATCATGTGGACTCAGATATATGCAGTTCCGGAGGCCAGCAGTGAGTGGCAGCTTATGGCTCTGTTCTTTGAGATGCATTAGGAGGTGCACGATAGACAGGGGTAGACATTCCTTTCTTCTATAGCTATTACATCTACCCTTCTTGATCAAGTACGAATGAGGCATCTATCAGATTCAGAAGGCATAGTCATTCGGGAAAGTGTGTCATGAGAGGACCCTATTCCTAGATGGACCATAGGCAAGGATGAGATCTTTCATTTCCAGGGGTGCGTATGGGTGGTATTAGATATGAGAGAGGATTTGATGCGGCCTTTTCATTCCTCAGTTTGGGTAATTAATCTTGGTGTAACCAAGATGTATCATGATCTACACCGTTAGTATTGATGTCCATGTATGAAGAGATATGTTGCAAGTTTCTTCATGAGGTGTTCCACCTATCATCAGGTGAAGGTGGAGCACTAACGGCCAGCTGGGATTTTTTTACAGTTACCCATTCCCAAGTGGAAGAGGAATGACATCGTGATGGAATTCGTAACAGGGTTGCCGAGGTCATCCCGGGAGAATAATGCAGTATGTGTTGTCATTGATAGACTCACGAAGGTTTCTCACTTCTTTCTAATCATGGAGACCTTCAGTGTTGATGAGTTTGGATGGTTGTACATCTGAGAGATTGTATGTTATCATGGAGTTCCGCACTCCATTGTTTTAGACACATATGCATGTTTTACTTCTCGGTTCTGGAAGGGGCATAAAAAGGCATTGGGTACATAGGTACTTTTGAGTACAGCTTACCACCACCAGACAGTTGGCCAGTCCGAGTGTACAATTCAGGTTCTTGAGGACATGCTCCGAGCATGAATTCTGGATTTTGGAGGTTCTTGGGAGAAGCACATACCTATTTTTGAGTTTTCCAATAATAATAGGTCTCAAGAAACTATTCATATGGAACCTTATGAGGCTTTGTACGGTAGGCCATTCCGATCACCCTTGTTTTGGAAGAAGTCAGGAGAGGTAGGTGCGATGAGACCTCGTCTTGTCAAGGAGATCATAGAGAAGATAGAGTTGATTTAGAATAGAATGGATACTACACAGTCTCGACATAAGTCTTATTCTGGTCAGCGTAAATGACCTCTAAAGTTCGAGGTTATGGATCAGGTTTTTCTACGTGTCACACCAAGGTCAGGGGACATATGGATCAGGAGACAGGGTAAGCTTTTGTTGAGGTATGTTGGGTTGTTTGAGGTGTCGGAGAGAGTTGGGTCGGTTTCCTATCTATTGCAGTTACCTCAAAGGAATCATGATATGCACGACGTATTCCACATTTCTCAGCTTTGACATTACTTTTCAGACCCATCTCATGTTTTCTAGCCCGAGGAGGTTGAGTTGGAGGTGGACACATCTTTGAAGGAGAATCCTATCCAAATTTTCGATCGTAGTGGAAAGGTTCTCTATAGCCGGTATGTTCCTCTATTACGAGTGCTATGGTAGCATAACCGAGTACATGATGAGACTTGGGAGCGGGAGGTTGATATACGAGCTCAGTGGCTGAAGTTTTTCAGTGTTTCTTTTTCTACGCCGCTGTTTCTGACGCTTTCGTCGGGGCACGCACATCCGTCTGTTGGATGATGAAAGGCGTTGTTTTTTTCCCCGCATTCCCGCTTTCCAAAGGCTGTAGGAATCCATTACTTATTCAGGGATGTTTTCTCCTTGATCAAAATGGTATGATTGGATGTTATTTCTTCCTTATATGGATTCCTCCTCGAAACTCATCACATATTTTGGGTCTCCATTATAGATTTAATATGTTTTTTGTGAAACTCTTCCCAGTTCCATATCATTATGGATGCTAGTTAATTATGATTCTTCTTTCGGGACAATCCAAAGGGTCCGGCTATGGTAGCAACCTTCGGTCAGGGGAATAGTCATGTTGGGCATCACTGGCGTGTCTGGTCGCTGGAACACAGGTGTGTCTGGGTTTCATCCCCTTATTATAAGGCTTATCAAGGGTGTGGAAGCCCTAGTCATCCCATGTCGAATGCGGGGAATTATATTCCATAGGCATGTATATGAGGTTTTCCTCAAATTCCCGTGTTTTTCACAGGGTATTCCGTGAGTTTAACGTCTATAGGAGATGGATCAAACTGATTGGAACACTGACTTGAGTAGATCAGATAGGTGTATCCCCTTGGGGGGAACACTGATGTTGGGGTAAACATATGGTTAGTTACCCATTTAGTGCTAGGAACAGCGAATATGTGAATTGGCATGATCTCACCGGAATGTGGCGACCCAGGTAAGAATCAGGATGGATGATGGGTGGTTAGGTTAGGTGGATGGATAATGTGATAGAGTCTACTCGGGGAGACAATGATGGTGGGCTTGAGCCTTGAAGAGACATCATACGTATCCCCGTGGAAGGGAATCAAAGTCTGTATAGTTCAGTGGATGTAGTTTATCTTGACAATGGCATGCCGCTAGTTGGGGTTCCAATGGCTTACCGCTGAAAGGGGATGACAACGGCTTACCGCTAAATGGGGTGACAATGGATTACCTTTGAAAGGGGGTTGAACTGCGGATAGGCTTCCTACGTACCTTGTCTAGGAGATAGGGATCAAAGTCTATGTAGTTCGGGATGGTGGGGTTGGTGAATCGACATGAATGAGGACCAGGGGTCCAGATGGATGGTGGGATTGAACCTTAGGGAGGCTTTTTACGTACCATGCCTTGGAAAGGATCAAAGTCCTTATAGTTTGGATGGGTCTTGATACATCAACATGAAGATGGTCGGGACCAATGGTTCTTGGTCTTGAACCTCAAGGAGGCTCCCTACGTACCTTACCTTGGCAAGGATCAAAGTCCACGTAGTTTGGGGTGGTGTTTGGTGAACTGACGTGAAGGGTGTCAGAACGACCGGGTGTTGGGATTGAACCTCAGGGAGGCTTCCTACATACCATGCCTTGGAAAGGTTCAAAGTCCATGTAGTTTAGGATGGTGTGTGGGGATTACACACTCTAGGATTCCCGGAAAAGATGTAATGGTCGATGCTTACTCTAATCACATGTGTGTCACGCTCGGTGTGAGAAACAAGAGGCAGTAAACACCTGACGATCACGTCGCGAAATGTGCATTTGTGGGAAGTGGGACTGGGGATTACATATGGTTAGCGGCCTAAAGAGGAATCATGGGATTATGCATGGTTAGCAGCCCAAGGAGAGAGAAATTGGGACTTACTCTAGGGTGGAGGCCTGGATGGTGACAAAGCCCAGTGGGAGAGGGATTTGTCAAGGAAGAGGATATGAGGGTACCAATGTCCATCCCTCCCTTCGTCAACTTTTAGCACCGATGAAGATAGTAGGAGTAGGGATAATACCTCCTGAAAGAAAAGCTAGGTGCTTACACTGAGGTGGTTTCCCCTTCCCCATGGATAGATGTGGCTCCAATAAAGAGGATCTCATTCCATGTGAGGAACTTTCACACTCTCGTGGATACTAGTGGGCATGCAGAATGTCCAAGGTGGGGACCCCAAATAGGATTCCTGGGGGTGAAGGCCGCAGTTTAACATCATGTGATGAGGACGAGGGTGCTTGGATGTTTAACATCCTACAGCTAAGATGAGGTGGGTTCTCTCTACACCCCTAGGACTTACATAACTGTTACCCTATGCACCTTGGTGAAGAGAAGGGACAGGAAACAATATGACTAGGGGGTGTCGTGAAGTGATCCTATTGGGGGTCCACATTAGCATGGCTATGCGAAGAAGAAATATCCATTAGTGTTCCTGATTAGGGATTGTGCGTGGATTATGCATGGAAGCAGCTCGGGGTGCCATTAATGAGTGACAACGGTGAATGGGGCTTACACAAGGAAGTTATCTGGGTTCCGGTATGGAGTGCAACTGTGGATGGGAATTACGCATGGAAGCTAATCAGGTGCCACTATGCAGCGGAAATGGTGGATGGGGCTTATGCGTGGAAGCTACCTGGGTGCCGCTAAGGAGCGACAATGTTGGATGGAGCTTATGCGTGGAATCTTCCCATAATGTCTTCCTCGTGTCTGGCATGAGGGCAGCCCAACTTACTGGAGGGTTGAGGTATATAATTGGGGAAGACACCTATGCACAAGTTCACAAGTGGGATAACACCAAGGGTTGTTGGAATCAGTCTGAACAAATGGAGATTAAATGTTTGAATTACATGCCTGACATTCAGAACGCAATGATGGTGGCGTGGAAATGGAGGATAACTATTGACTGTGTTCGAAACAAATCATCTATATCACGTTAGCCTGAAATGGGGACAAAAAACGAGGGTCGACTGCTAACCATGTTCGAAACATAGAACCTGACTCAATTTGTTGTCCAAAGCCTTACGAGACATTGGCCTAGGACGGTAGGTGTGCTGATGCGGCATGGGCATATGACGTTAGGGGGTCCCTTAAGATATAGAAGTAGATGAATATCTGAATGAAGGACACAAAAAGCGTTAGGTGGAGTGTTGGAATGTTTTAACGGATTCCAACACTCTTGAAATTATGCAACTATAATAATGGAATGTGTAATATTGTGCTTGGAGGGAAAGGTATCTCTTGTTTGGAAAAAGAGGCATCCTATACTTGAATGATAGTGTATAATACAGTTTATAGTCATATATATAGGACTATTAGCATCTTATCCTTGGATCATAAGGAATCTATTGTTTGGAACAAGAGGCATACTATTATTGAATGATATGGAATACTACAGTTTATAGTCATGTAGAAAAGACTATTAGAATCTTATGCTTGGAGCAAAAGGAATCTCTTGTTTGGAACAAGAGGCATCCTATTATTGAATGATAGTGAATACTGCAGTTTATAGTCATGTAGAAAGGACTGTTAGGCATGAGGCGCCAAGAAATGGCTGGTGTTGGGACTTACGCAAGGGACATCCCTTTCTGGTTCAACCTGGCGTGAGAGTTAGCTGATGGGGGTTTGGATGAGTTGCTTGAGGAATGGTTCAACTCAACATACTTGGGGAATTAATGATGATAATCTCAACTAAGGACATGGGAAACAAACCAATAGGAATGTGTCGACTCAAGGTGTTTCATGGTGTAAGGATGAGTATCTCAAATCATGGTATTCCATAAGTGGAAGGTGTGCGCACATAAGGGCACAATGGGAAATCCTGATGCCCCGACCCAAAATGTTCGTGGTGTGACTCTCTATTTTTCATGGGGGTCAATGATGGTAGCGAAGTGACAGACCTGGAGGGTAGGGACCGTAGCCCAGCATTGAGCTCGAGTAGGGGTGCGGGGGCGCATACCCCACGGTATGGTCCAGCGGGTGCATGCCTGTATACTATTAGGTGAAAATGAGCTACATGCAGGATAGGGTACACAAAATATTGCATTGTGCGGAAAAAGTGCACGAAAGATTGGGAATCATGGCACTATTTCATGTAATAGGGAAGGTTGGCGCGAAATAAAGAATGATTTCGTGTAATAGGGAAGGTGGGAACACAATATGAGCTATGTGCGCACAATAGGGGGACGTGCGCGCAATATGGGAGATGTGCACACAATAGGAAGCCATGCATGAAATGGGGAAGGAATTGCATGCAATGGAAAATGAATTGTACGCAATATGAGAGGAATTGAGCGTAGAAGGGGAGGTTGCGTGTAATTGGATAGGGGCAACATTGGTGCACAAAAAATTGGGCACCATGGCACTGTTACGCGCAAAAATAATTCTTTGCGTGCAAAATTGGTCATGTTGGCCCCTTTACACGCAAAAGTGATGTTTTTCACGCAAGATGTAGGGTTTTACGTGCATTAGCGGAAAATGAGGACTTACGTGCATTAGAGCGGCGGCCGACCTCCGGGGGATTCCTCCGAAGAAGGGGGTGCACTTGTATTTTAGGTGAAGCCTTGAATGTTGGTGCGTGTAAAATTCTATTCAAATTTTCTACGAAAATCCCATTTACAAGCAAGATTCATTTTTTACTCAAAACATTCCATTTTTATGCACAAGATTCCATTTTTACGCGCAAAACTATTTTACACGGAATATTCCATTTTTACGTGCAAGATTCCCTTTTTACGCGCAAAATATATACTTTGCCCCAAAACTGTCCAGGATGGCCATTTTTAGCATCCTAACTTCCAAAGGCCATAATGTTTTGTCTGTAACTTCATTTGGGCACCACAACTAGTCAAATTGAATCTTGCAGAAGGAGCTATGCTCTGAGATCATATATGGAATCATTGATAGAATTACATGGATGTGTTTTCTAGTGCCAAAAAATGCCCCCCCCCTAAGAATGGGGTCCAACGAGGACGAGGAGTGTGTGGCAGATGACATTCTGAGGAAAAATCTGAGGAAAACGCATGCCTTGGAGTCCATAGTATATCGATCTCATTGAGGAAATAACTTTCTAAACCACTATACCAGCATGATCCATGCTTGGTGTGGGAAATAGATAATAAAAGGTAATTCACCTATATGAGGGTGCTAAAAAATGGAAGGTGTGAGCGGATCAGAATGGGGCATCGATCACCATTGGGATAATCCTAAAAGAGAGATTGAAGCTGGAGAATGGGGATCTCTGAATAGATGATCAGGATTTCTATGGAGAAAGAGGGAGACCTAATTGGGAATGAAGCTCTCAGAATAATTGAATTACCACCCTCCCAATGTGCTCTTGTGCACGTACGGGGTAACACCACGGGCCTTGGAATCAATCTGAACAGAGGTAAATGGATGGTGTGAATCACAATACACCATATTCGGAACACTGTGGGCATGCTGTGACAATGAACGATAACTGCTGACCGTATTCGAAACATAGTATCCTTATTGTGTTAGCCTGGAATTGGAATAACAAATGAGGTCCGTCCACTGACTATATTCGAAATGCGGGGCCTGACTCAAAATGTCATCCATTATTCTTCCAAAACGTTGGCTTAGGAAAGTAGGCAAGCCATATGCTAAGTATCCATACTGTTAGGGAGTTCATTTAGATGTGAAAGAGAACAAGGGTCTGAATAAAGGGCACGAAAAGTGTGGAAGGTGGAGTGGTGGTTTGCCCGAATCGAATCCAACACTCTTGGCATTATGACACCTTGGTGAGAAAACATTAGGTGTCTGCACCAGTCTGATCATGGATTATTACTTATTCTAAATAGGACCTCTCTAGCGAGGAAACTGTCACCTCCCATGATTAACATAAGGAATCCTGAACTTGTTCAGGGTAGAACCACAGTTTATATTCATGCGTTGAGGACATATGGACTCATGTAGTTTAACGTCATATGATAGGATGAAGAGTGAAAGGGAAACTCCTGGGATGGGATTATGTTGTGCGGTAGCTATAAACTCGACCTGAATGGGGACTTAGAGTCCGGATCACAGCATGTATCCTGAAAAAAGTTCTTCGGGTCATGATACCAAATCACAAATTTGGTTTGGCCCAAAGTGAAGTGTTCAGATGCTCATACGTACCTCATTAGGATGGGAATCAATCCGCACGTAGTTCTATGAGCGCTCTTTAACGTCATGCAGGATGAAGGGCATGGTTGTGCCAGTACACATCCTACCAAAACTACTAAGCCCACATGAGTCGTACTCGATGTGGGAAATAGGAATTAGTGGTGGGTCTTTCCTGACACAGGAAAGAACATGTTAGGGGAACATGGACTCTTGCTGAATGTCATCCCAATGATACTGACCCATCCATGTAATGTACCTAGATTCACGAATAAGTAAATCCAAGTATGTCATAATTCCACTTGAATATAATGAGGTGGAAATATGTGAATCATGATGCTCGAGATCTGGACCAAAATGATGGCAGTGTGATGATAGGGGATGGTTGTTGACCTTGTTAGAAACACAACATCCTAATCACCTTATCCTGATATGGGGATAGACAGATGAGGGTCGACCACTGACCATGTTCGCAACGCTTACCTGTCACAAATGTCATCTGGGGTCTTCTAGGACGTTGGCCCGAGACGGTAGGTGAGACGAGGCGGCGTGAGACCAAGCCGTTAAGGGGGAACCTTTGGATGTGTAATAGGATGAGGATCCAAATAAAGGGCTTACAATGTTGGGACATTGAACGCGGGGAATTTTCCCATGAAAATTCCACACATTGGTCTCTTTGTCAAAATGCATCTGAGTATGAAAATGAGATGTATCAGATAGAGGGAGTCGAGTCCCTTCCCAAGGACAAGGGTCCTGGGGTTTCAAGATTTCAACCTAAGGTCCTAGGGTGGACCATTAAGGAGGGCTTGATTTAGTGGAATATGTGTGGGTGGCGAAATAGACAAATGTGATGTGCAATTCTTATAGAGAGATCTTATTTTTGGGTCATAGAACTCGGACCACGTTGGGAAAAGACTTGCGAAGCGCATGGTGCAGATATTAAAAAAACCCGATGTGAATGAGAACCTAAAAGTTACATGCCGCACCACATGTTCCCAAACGAGTTCGATCCTAGGGGACAAAAAAGAGAGGAAGGATTGTAGATTCCTGAGGCTAGACCCGGAGGTGAGATTCCTGGGAGTTCCTATGTATCCCATGAATAAGGGAATCAAGCCAAACATAGTTCTGGAATATGTCGTGTAGTTTTACATCTTTTAGTAATGATGTGTATTGGTCTTATTTTATGGTCATAGAGCTCATACCATGGATGGTTGGAAACGCGGGAGACACATGGTGAGGTAATTATAAAATCTGACATGAACGGTAACATAGGGATCTGACCACCATGTGTTCCTTGGGGAGGTTCTAGGTCTAGAGACCGAAAACAAAAGTTAAGTTGGGACCGAGGCAAGGTGCACAGACTTTCCAACATACCCCATGAGTATGGGGATCAAGACTTATATAGTTATAAGGATGGAACGGTGGGATACTGTTGGTGCCAAAATATTGCATGAAAGGCAGGGACGAAAAAGAAGGCTGGCACGCTGCCTCATGAAGCACCGACGCGAAGCACCGTCGTGAAGAACCGACGCAAAACACCCCGAGCATCGCGGTCTCGTGAAGCTCCAGAGGCGGTAACTCTCTGCGGATTCCGTTGACGTTCACGAGCCTGCCGTGAAGCTCCAGAGGCGGTAACTCTCCGCGGACGCCGTTGACGTTCGCGAGCCCACCGCGAAGCTCCAGTGGCGGTAACTCTCCACAAATGTCGTTAACGTTCGTGAGTGCGCCACGAAACTCCTGAGGTGGCGTGCGAGTTCTGCTTCGCGGCGCCCCTTGCCTATAAATACTGGACTCCCCCTGAGTCCCGAGGACGGACAATCCGACCTTTCGGATTCTCCTCTCCCGAATCGTGAAGCCCCCTTTGCCACCTGGAATCATGAACTCCGCGAGGTACTTCTACTTCGCAAAACCCCTTTGCTTGGTTTCGTTTTGACCCCCTCTTCCGAGAGGGATGCCCTTCGCGAATCTCAAGGGTATTCGTGAAGGAAGGGGATTCCCAAGGGAACCCAGGAAGCCGCGGAGCGTTAATCCTTCGCGAAACACCCAACCCATACTAGTGATCCCCATGCTAAGGCATGATCTCTACACATCGCGAAGCACACTGCTTCACAGCACCCTGCTTCGCGAGGCACTCCTTCTTCGCGAGGCAGTGCTCCGCGAATACTGTTCCACTTCGCGAAGCACCCTCCACTCACACCTATGCCCCGTGCTAAGTCCAAGGCACTCTGCTTCGCGAAGCACAATCCTTTGCTTGGAAATTCCTCTTCCCGTGCGACCCTCCAGGTTTTCACGATGTGATTTTAAAGTCCCATGGACAATACAACTTGTAGAGTTGCTTCTCCTAATGCTTCTTCTCATAGGCATGCTAACTGATATTGCTTCTTCGCATAGCCACGCTAATGTGGAAACCTCGATGGTTTGCTCCACACCCCCCTTGACCACGATCTTACTGGTACCTTCCCTTCCCCAAGGACCAGAGGATACCAGTTATGTAAGTCCTAGGGGTGTGGAGTGAACCCACCTCGTCCGAGCTGCAGGACGTTAAACTGCCAAGCATCACGTCCTCAACACATGATGTTAAACTGTGACCTGACCTCGTGCCTCTCACGAAGGGTCCCCCCAGCTCGAACATTTTTTACGCCACTCGTCTCCATAGGAGTTGAATCACCCATCCACAAGGGATGATATCCTCTTTATTGGAGTGGCGTATGTTCTCAAGAGAAGGTCAACCCTAGTTCCCGAACGGATGGCTGCACCCCTGCATCTCCGTACTTCCCCACTACCAAGGTAAGTGGAGGGCGTGATAGGGAACGAGGCACCCCCCATCATTGGACCCAAATCCCTCTTTCGCTGCGCTTTGCCGCACCTCGGGCCTCCATCCTAGAGTAAGTCCCAGTACCATGGGCCGCCTAATGCATAATCCCCTCTTCGCTTCTCACAGACGCATCCTTCGCGATGTGATCGTCAGGTCCTTGCAACCACTTGTTTCTCACACCGAGCATGACTCATGTGGGCTTAGAGTGAGCACCGACCCTGACCCCCACCCTCAGCGAACTACGAGGACTTTGATCCATGTCAAGGCATGGTATGTAGGAAGCCTCCATGAGGTTCAAGCCACATTACTCAGTAATTCATTCACTTCGAGTTTCGCCCCAGTCCCGCATGACGATAAACTGCACGCCCTCGTCCAGCATGACTTTAAACTGCATTCTAGTCCGACGGCAAGCCGTTGCGACCAACTTGAACTACGAGGACTTTGATCCATGTCAAGGCATGGTACGTTGGAAACCTTCCCAAGGTTCAAGCCCACCACTAGTGGACCCACGGGTCTACTTTCATGTCGGTTCACCGCTGAAACCCTTTGAACTACGAGGTCTTTGATCCATGTCAAGGCATGGTACGTAGGAAGCCTCCACGAGGTCCAAGCCCACCACCACTAGGACCCTCCTGGTCCTCCCCATTCACATAAGCTCGCTGATGATGCCCATCGGACCAAGGTCCACCCTCGTGTCGGTCCACCGACACCATCCCGAACTACGCGGACTTTGATTCCCCGCCACGGGGATACGTAGGAAGCCCCTTTAAGGCTCAAGGCCAACTTCACCATTTCCCTTGCGATGGTTCCTTTCCATTCCACCCTCCACTTCATTCATCCATCCACCATACATCCCGATCCTCTCCCGGACCATCATATCCCGGTGAGACCATGTCGGTACGCTCTTCTTCACAGATTCCCATGGGCTGGCCCCAGTATCGGCTTCCCTTTAAGGGAAATCCCTCAATCCGGTCTATTCTATCTAATGCTCTGATCGGGCTGATCTGCCTCCGCTGGACGTTAAACCCGCGACGTACCCTGTGTTAAACACGGGAAGCTGATGAAAACCTCAGATATGTGTCTATGGCATATAATTCCTCGCGCTCGATGTGGGATGCCTCGGGCTTCCACGCCATCAAGAAGCCCTGTGACCAGGGATAATTGAAAGACATATCAGGTTCCCCAGCATCCAGACACACTACTGATGTCTCAACGTGACTACTCCCCCGACTGAAGGTTGCTGCCCTGACCAGACCCTTTGGAATGTCCCAACAGAAGCAGTGTAATTAACCGGCATCCATGGAAACATGGCACTGGGAAGAGTTTCACGAACTATGTATTAAATATATGAGGGAGACTCGGACTAGGTGATGAGTTCTGAGGATGAATCCACATAAGGAAGAAGCGACATCCCATCATCCCGTTTTGATCAAGGAGCAGACGTCCCTGAATAAGGAGTGAATGACGCCCGCCTTTGGAAAGCAGGAATGTGGGGAGAGAAGCGCAGCGCGTCCTCCTCCGCGGACGGACGGATGCGCGCGCCCCGGCAAAACCGTCGGAAATAGAAATGGTGAACCCGACATGAAGGTCTTCTTCTCAATATGGAGATTAGTAGTGTTCGAGACACCATTAGATTAACATGTCACCGGATCCAGATATCTGGCGCCTGGTCCCGCCGAGAAAATGGCGGGCCTGTCGTGAAACTCACTGAAGTCGGGGCAGTAGAACATGGGGCATTCCATTCTGCAGCGTGTTGGAGTGGATCCTTCTTACAGACGTGGAGAATGGAAGGGCGTTGGGGCACTGGTTGTCGATTCTTTTCCTCTCAGTGCTGATGATTTGATCCCTTCGTTTCTCAGGAACCAGGTTGCTGTTATAGAGACACGATCACCGCCCGCCCGCCTACACAGGGGCAGGGGCAACTCCGCCACAGCCACCCCGCATGGCGCCGCTACCGCCACGACGGCCACCACATCGTGGAATACGGGGCGCCCACGTCCACTTTCCCCATCAGAGGTCATCCAGTGAAGGGTGATCAACAACCTCATGTGCAGGTACGAGGAGGAAGGGGTCATCCCAACTAGGTATATGGCCCGCTTGGACATGGAGGCCTCCAGGCCCCGCCGTCAATGCCGCCCTAACAGGACGCGCAGGGAGCCCCTGCTCCCCACCCCAACGTTCAACCGTTTCAGGAGCCTATCCCCGGAACACCTTGAAGACTCCTCGCCTTACGCTGATGAGGCGGGCGCCGTCCGGCTCAGCCTGCTCAGGGTCCCGACCCAAGGGCTCCAGGCAAGATCTCCCTCCCGGTCACGTCAGAGCCGTTGTCCGACTCATCAGGAAGAGCGGGGAAGCTATTCCCCTGCACCACCTGCACCAGCTCGTCTGACCCGACGTCAGTGTCGGGCCCAGACTGAGAACGCCCGCACAGGTGCGTCAACGTTAGCAGCTACAGTGGCCCGATCCACCGCCGACGTGCATCATGAAGTCCCTGCACACACTGAGCAGGGGCACTCCTTCACCCAACCAGGATCGAGACCCCAACCGCCCCACGGGGAGGTTGGGTTGACTATCCGGGTTGCAGGCCCAAGTGGTGATCGCCACGAACTAACCAACGGTGATGTCACCCCGTACGGATGCCCTCCCCATACCACTACTTCACCGAGCGTGGGCCTTCCCCGCCCCGAAGCTCGTCATGGAGGTATGCCTCATGCTACCCCCATCCCGAAGGAAGACCTGTCTAGCGGCAGTGACGCTCGGTGCGGAAACCTTTCCCGCGCCCACTATATAGGGTATGGAGCCCATCCTACCCCTGACCGCCGATCTGAAGGCACTGTCCATCCAATCCTTCTCCAACATGGGGGCCCTCCCTACGTCCTCTCTGCAACGGTCGAAGGTCCTCTTCACCCCAGCAACATGACGAGTGAAGGCCAGCCTCGCTCCGCCCGCATAGACCATGGAGGTCCTCCCCATGCTCCTGCCAATTCCAACAGAGGCTCCGCCCACATGGGTGTTGTCCATGGAGGTACTCCTCATGTACCCTTCGACATTTTCCCCGGGGCCCCTCGCACCTCAGCCATATCGAGTGGGGGTCCTCTCCGCCACGGCGCCAGCACCGCCCCGAGACTACATGATAGGGATCAACCCTACCCCGAAGAGCCACCCCGAGGCAGGAGAGCGGGTCGTCGCCGCCACAGGAAGAGTCCTGGGAAAGCCTGGGTGGAGATCACAACTGCCCACTTCTCCGAATCTGGAGCGGAATGCGACTCAGCGATGGAACCTTCTCCCCGCTCCTCTGTATCAAGGACCGGGGCAGGAACCAGACGCATTAGCCTCATTCTCCCAGAATATGAGGTCAACCAGATTCCCATCTCTCTCTACAGGTACATCCAGGAGGCTGAAATCATGGGAATTCCGCAGGTCTTGACCACGCAATCACCACCATCATCACCAGAAGCACCCTACACCTCTACCAGAGATCACAGAGAGCTATTTTGGGGGCCAACAGCGGTAGAGAAACGACACGACCTATCGCCGGTATCTATGACTCATGTGCCGGAATCTGTGGCTATCAGCCTATTGTATCGTGACATCGTGGCCAGGTCACCTTACTATTCAAACGATGCCCCGGAATTCGGTGGCCAGTCACCTCGTTCACCGTATTCTCCGTCGCCGAGTTTACTATCACAGAGGTCTTCCTCAGTACCGCTACTGGTCCCTCATCTGTCCCTGGTTGACGAGTTGGGAAATACAGGACCAGACCTCGAGTTCAAGCCCAGGAGCTTCTGGAGTATTCTTGCAGCAGATTACTTCCCGGAGAAGTTCTGGCCGACGGCGGCGCTGAATTTTCATGCACCAGAGTCTCTTACCCCTGAAGAAGTGGGGTGCTTTTGTCGAAACCTATGGGCGACACACTTCCGCCTTCATTACGAACGGGTGGTGTACCCCAGAAGTCGAGAGCACTTTGAAGAAATTGGCGAGCAATGCCGCCTGATCGATTCGGTCGCACTCCTTGTGGCCCAGCACCCTGAGTCGCCAGGCAGGCAGAGCACCCTTCAACAGAAATGTGTTCAGAGTTTTAAAGTACTCCGCAGAATCGTCAGGGAAGCTACCCCCCATGTGCAAGTCTGTGGTTTGGGACACTATGCCGCTCTCCTCTTCGACCCTATCCAACGGCAACCCGATTCATTATGTGAAATTGAGGACATTCCCTCGAGAGGAGTCGCGGACCACATGGTTGAAATCGTGGACAGGGAAGACGAGCTTGAATTCCTTGATGGAGACTTACCCCCCGAGGGCATACCGCCACTGCTGGACCCATCAGGGAGGGTTACCCGTCAGCAGAGGAACCTGCTAGGCCTCCCCGTACCCACCGAGTCGCTGGTACTCGGTCGAAATACCAGCAAGGGTAAGGAGCACATCCGAACTGTCAAGCACTCCGACCCGTCTGCCTCTTTGCAGAAAACTGACGAAGATCCCGAGAATGCCACGTTACGCCAGCAGCTTGCTGAGCAGAAGAGGCTGGTTGACGAACTCTTGGCTGAGCGCACTACAGAGCGGCGACCTGACTATGGTAATCCCAGGCTGGGGCAAGAACAATTCCCCCCGGTGAGATGCCTATAGGCAACCCTGATCATGCTACTTCCACAGACAGGGCAGAAGCCGGAACCTACGGCAAGAGGGAGCGATATGTCTCACCAAACCCCACCCCCCCCCCCCCCAGCGATGGGGCAATCTGAAGAATCTAGTCCGGGTTCCCCCAGTCGCCCCGCAGGTTGTTCCGCCAGTTGATCCATGAGCTGCCGAAGCCATCTACCGTGTTGAGGAACCTGGAAACGCACTTGTGGTTAGGGATCCCCGTCAAGACAGGGACCCCCACCCGGATGATCTTATAGCGGCGCTCACAGCCCGCCTCGAAGCGTTGGAAACACGGCAGGTGGCGGTCCCACCGGATGGAAAGCCGTATCCCGTGTGGGTGGATGATATGCCCGCACCCTCGGGTTTTGGGAACCCCACTTTCTTGCCATTCAATGGGACAGGGGACCCGCCGCAGCACTTGGCTCATTTTTCTTCCAGGTGTGGCCTCATTCTAGGGACCCCGACTCAGCAAGAAGCCGCGAAGCTCCGATGTTTCGTACAGACATTGGAAGGTCCAACATTCGTCTTGTACAGCCAGCTCCCTATCGGATCGGTGACCGGTTGGGAGGATCTCCGCCGGCAGTTCCTATACCAGTTCAGCTCCACAACGCGGAAGACTAGCATTGCAGACCTCTTCAAGTGCAAGCAAAGGACTGATGAGCGAGTCCAAGATTTCATCACCCGGTGGAAGGGACTTACGTATTCCCTCGACATGCCACTGACTCGGGAGAAATTACTGACGATGTGTGTGGGGAACGTCAAGACAGAGCTGGTACCCTCCCTAATTACCCAGAACTACCCTAGAGGGTTCAGATATTTCTCAGATAAGGCTCAGCGCCTTGAGGAAGCCCTGCAACAGGCGAGTCAGGCACGTTTGTTGCCCCCTATGATCCCGGCCAGGAGGACCGCCAAGGCTGAACCCGCCACGGTGGCCCAAATAGAAGCCCCTAGGCAGCTGGAATTACTTCCAGTGGCACCATCCCCACAACCCCGTAGAGGTGCTCCACCTCAAGCACATGCTCCTGCTCAGCAGCGACCACCTCAGAATCGACAGGTTCCCCCGCGCAATGCGCCACCTCCACCTAGGCGAGACAATCAGGCGCCGCCTCCTCGGCAGGCCCCTCCGTACCCTCGTTAGGACCAGACCCCTATCCAGAAAGAAGGCACCAGACTTATTCGTTCAACGAAAATCAGGTCCCTGGCTACTTCTGAAGTGCTCTAGAGCAAGGGATTGTGCGTCTGCCTGAGTGTAGAAGGCCGGAAGAGGCGAATCTCACCGATCACCCCAACTACTTCCCCTATCATCAGATTCTGGGGAACAACCTCAAGCAATGCTATGTGTTTAAAGACTATCTTCAAGACCAGGTCAACAAAAACAAAATCATGTTGGGCCTGGCACCAACGCAAGTGGCGGGTGTCTTTGCAGGGTCAGAGATCGGTAGCGACAGCGAAGGCGAGTGGCAGCAGGTTCCCAACCGCGGATCCCAGAAATATGACAACTGGATAGCTCGAAAAACCGTCGTCCGTGCCCATGGTATCATCCAGGTGCGCCTGAAGCAGCCGGAACCTTCAGAAGAAGTATCCGGTACCTCCGCATCATCTTCACAGTCGACCTCTTCCCAAAAGGGAAAGCATCGGCGACGCAATAAGGTGCAACGCGCACCCCCATTGCCGCCATCATCTCGCATTCTCGGTGACTTTATGCCCCCTGAAATGGGGATTCATCCCAGAATCCACCCGGTACTGGATGAATCCTCGAGCGACATCCAGGGGTACGCTTCGGTTAACACCGTGGAGCTGGTAAAGCCCTATATGACTCCTGACGAGAGGGAGCGCCAGGCGACCCTCCCCAACGTTTCCAGCTGACGTCAACGTCGGCGGAATCACAACCGCGCCGGTCATCGAGGTACGTCAGCAGGCACTTTCAGCCAAGCCGTGCACGCTACTAAGACCAGACAGCAGGCTCAGCGCAGAGATCAGCACGCGTAACCCCGTCTAACGCCCTCAGCTCTACCTCCACCACCGTTTGTGCTACTAGATCAGGGAGAGATGCCTCTTTCATATCACAGTCAGTCTTTCCTGGCTACAGGCCAGCCTCCTCTTCCCAATCCTAGTCTGGCGACTACTCTCCAGGCTTCTACTAGTAGGAAACAAGATGTACCCAGTACTAGCTGATTGCCGGTTCAACCAGAAAGACCCGCTATGCCTCCAAATGCCGAACGACCTCCTGTAGGCAGAGGTTCACGTTTGGCACGAAAGTATGATGTCCTGAAGCACCTGGCCGGAATTCCAGCAAGGCTTTCTATCCTTGAGGCCCTTCGCCTGTCATCTGAAATTTGCGAGGCACTTGCTGGGGCCCTAAGGAGCCCCCTCCAGTTTGAGACGGCGGTAGCAGCTGTAGAAGCCTTCCATACCGAGACTATTAAAAATGCCGAATATCAGGTGGTTATATCGTTCTCCGGTGAGGATGAGGACCCTCCTCTACAGGGTCACATTCGCCCGATGTACATCACCGGCCACTTCAATGGCGTGGAAGTATGCCGCTGCCTCGTTGACACGGGTTCCAGAATCAATATAATTCCAACTCGGACTTTGCGAAATCTGGGCCTGTCTGAAGGTGATTTAACTCCCTCTGACCTCAGAATCCAGGGGTACGATAGGACCGAGCAAACCCCAGTCGGCAAGATCCACCATAAGACTCAATTCGGTGGCTTAATTTCCAGCACCAAGTTCATGGTCGTCTCTCAAGACACCGCTTACAACGCGTTGATGGGTAGGCCATGGCTCCATCTGTATGCAGCGGTCCCTTCGTCGTATCACCAGTGCCTCAAATACTCGCTCAACGGTCGAGTAGGCGTGCTCCAAGGAGATGCGTCTCCTTTCGCTTCTTGTGAGTCCCGCTATCTGGATGCGGGTTATTACAAAAGTAAGGATAAGAAAATACTAGTAAGTGAGGATGAACCCGCCCTGGTCACAAGTGATCCCTGGGCAAGCATGGATGACGCCTACATCCTCCCAATCCACCGATTGGAGGCCACGATCCCCGATATGGAGCAATGTTTTGTTGTTTCGGGTACACAAGGAAGGCATGTTCCCATGTCCAAGTGACGACGGAGAATCACCTCGTACTCCTACATCAACCAGGCCCAGGTGATCCCGAAACCTCCGACCCCTATACGGTACCGGGAAGTCATGCTTACGACAATGGCGGTGTGCCATACGTGTCTCTTCCGCCAGGCTGGAATTAACCGACTCCGGCCGACATGTCACCACTGCTTTGATATCATCAAACGTGGCCCCTTAGGCCGAAGGCCAGATGGGATAGGGTCGACTGCCTTCATTGCTATGGTCTCAATGGAAAGTGATTCTCCTGATATGATGACCACTGCTACCCGAGCCGGCACCAGCTACCCCTCAGGCTTTGATAGCCCATAAGTACCTCCCGTCGCGGGAAATCCCCCCACGGGTGGAGAGGAAGACCTGGAGGATGCTCCCCCCGCCTTTGAAGAAGGCATCTCTACCACGGTCGATGAACTGGTACAGGTGAACCTTGGTAGCGAGGAAGATCCAAAACCCACATTGATCAGTGCAGCCATGTTCCCCGAGGAGCGGCAGCAGTACGTAGACTTCCTCAAACAACACCATGGCGTGTTTTCTTGGAGTTACAATGAGATGCCAGGACTAGATCCCCAGGTAGTCGTTCACTGTCTGGGCCTCCCGGAAAAACATTGTGGGTTTAAGCAGCCTCCTAGGAAGATGCACCCTTCTCATGGTGCTATGGTTGAGACCGAAGTTGACAAGCTAATAAAATACAACTTCATTAAGGAAGTCCAGTACACCATATGGCTTGCCAACATTGTGCCAATCAGGAAGAAGAATGGGTAGATCAGAGTCTGCATCAACTTCCGCGATCTTAATCGCCACTTCTCCAAGGATGACTTCCCACTCCCGGGGACGGAGTTAATGATTGACGCCACGGCCGGGTTCCAAGCTCTCTCTTTCATGGACGGGTATTCCGGGTACAACTAGATCCGGATGGCCCCCGAAGACAAGGAGTCCACTGCCTTCAGGGCTCCCCAAGGTACCTTTTTCTACCAGGTTATGCCATTCGGTTTGAAAAATGTAGGTGCCACTTATCAGAGGGCCATGCATCGCATATTCAAGCCAATTCTTGGGACATTGGTGGAATGCTACGTAGATGACCTCGTAGTCAAATCATGTCAGCGCCAGGACCATCTCAAAGACCTCGAGAAAGTGTTCAGTTTCCTTTATTCCCGTCACCTAAAGATGAACCCATTGAAGTGTGCCTTCGGGGTCACCTCCGGGATGTTTCTAGGCTTTGTTGTCAGATACCGAGGTATCGAGATCGACCCGGAGAAGATCAAGGCCATCAGACAAATGCCTCCCCCGAGTAACATTCGGGAGCTTCGAGGCCCCCAAGGCCACTTAGCCTATATACGCCGATTCATCGTGAATCTGGTCGGCAAGTGTAAGCCATTTTCCTTGCTCATGAAGAAGGGCGCTACCTACGAATGGGATGAGGAGTGTCAGACCGCCTTTGAGGAAATCAAGCAGTATCTACTCCAACCTCCAGTTTTGATGCCACCCATCTCCGGAAAGCCGCTGGTCCTTTACGTGACCGCCCTGGAAAGATCCCTTGGTGCACTACTCGCCCAGAAGAATAACGAGGGTACTGAGAACAGTCTCTACTATCTCAGTCGCATGCTTCTTGATACGGAGGTCAGATACTCCCCTATCAAAAAGAGCTTCCTTGCGCTCGTATTCGCCATGCAGAAGTTGTGACATTACCTGCAGCACCATGAGGTGCAATTGGTCTCCCGGGTAGACCCACTGAAGTACATCTTGAACTGCCCCATGCTGACTGGCCGATTAGAACGTTGGGCAGTGATTCTCCAGCAGTTTGATATCAGGTTCGTACCTTAGAAGGCCATTAAGGGACATGCGTTGGCAGAATTTTTAGCTGCCCATACCACCTCCGCGGATCAATCACTGGACTTGGATTTTCCTGATGAGACGATCCTCTCAGTCGATCATGTCATCCCCGTGTTGGAAAATGCATTTCGACGGCACCTCCCGGAGCCCCACCGGTAGGCGGCTCAACGATTCCAAGATCAACAGAGTGGGCCTGGGTATTGTCTTCATTACCCCGGCTCAATCCGTCCTTCCATACTCATTCTTGTTGTCAGAAGGTTGTACAAACAACGAGGCAGAGTACCAGGATCTCATCACCGGCCTCGAGTTGGCCCTTGAGATCCATGTGCCCCATCTACATGTGAAAGGAGATTCCGAGCTGGTAATCAAACAGGTTAATGGCGACTACGTCGTCAGGAAGCCGGAGCTTGTACCATTTCTAGAGTACACCGTCCGCCTAATGGCCCAGTTATCTTCTCGAACAGAGGTTACCCATGTCCCACGGTCACAGAACAGTCAAGCAGACACCTTGGCTGGCTTAGCCGCGTCGCTCCCAGAACCCGAGCAAGATGATTTGATCATACATGTGGCACACCAGAGAGTCATTGCCCCCGTCACCCAAGAGGACAATGATGGCCTGCGAGTGAGTCATCTCATTTCCGGACCCTCCACGTCAGGGGTCCCGGGTTTGTCAGACGCAGTGGTTGAAGCTACTCCCAACTGGAGGGAACCTTTTGTCGATTATCTCCAAAATGGTCGCCTCCCGGACGACTGGGCCGAGCGCGAGCGAATCCGACGTCACGCGCTGCAATTTTCCCTTCAGAGCGGCCCTAGTCTTGAACAGATCCTTTATAAGTGTAGTTTCGATGGTATCCTCCTCCGTTGCATCCAAGGAGTAGAGATACCTCAAGTTATGCAAGAGGTTCACGCCGGTTCCTGTGGCGCCCATCAAGCTAGGCCGAAGCTGTCCCATCAAATCTGGAGGTTGGGGTACTTCTGGCCCTCTATGATCCACGATTGTATTGGGTATGCCAAGAGATTCCACGCGTGCCAAGTTCACGCCAACTTCCTGCATCGGCCGCTGGAGCCCCTCCACCCCACCAAGTACTCGTGGCCATTTGCGGTATGGGGACTTGATGTAGTGGGACCGTATCCACCGGCAACAGCCCACCAGTATAGGTTCATCCTGACTGCTACAAATTTATTCTCCAAGTAGGCAGAAGCAGTTCCTCTCAAAGAGGTCAAGGCCTGTTCCATCGTTGACTTTGTGAGATCCAATATTATCCACCAGTTTGGGGTCCCTCACACCATCCTCACCGATAACGGCACCAACTTCCGAGCGGCTGAACTAAAAAAATTGTCCGCTAAGTACGACATTCGTTTGAACCATACCTCCCGCTACCACGCGCAGGCAAAATGGACAGATCGAAGCGTTCAACAAAACCCTCTCTAACATTCTGCAGAAGATGGTTGTTCAGAACAAGAAACGTTGGTCGGAAAATCTCCCCAACGCCCTCTGGGCTTATCGGACGACGACTCACAACTCTACCCGGGTGACCCCATATTCCCTGGTGTATGGAGTTGAGGTCGTCGTACCCATTGAGATCCAGCTGCCATCGTTGCACACTATAGTTTATGATCACCAGGAATCAGATGAGGTAGCTGAAATCCGTCTAGATGAATTAGAAGCACTGGACGAGAACCGGCTTCGTGCCCTGCACAATCTAGAAAGGCATCAGGATAAGATAGCGAGGGCCTTCAACAAGAAGGTTCGTCTCCGCTCTTTTCTACAGGGCGACCTGGTACTGGCCCTTCGAGCGCCAATGATTCCTGGTAGGAAACCTCCCAAATTAGACCCCAAATGGGAAGGGCCTTATATCATCCATAAGGTTTACCCTAATGGAGCATACTCATTGGTGACCACGGATGGAGAGCGTATAACCCCTCCCACCAATGCCAAATTCCTCAAGCGATACTTTGCCTAGGGAAAAGGGTCCTACATGACCCTAAACTGCAAAATGGCCCTGCATGACTTTAAACTGCACATTATGGTCCAACACGACCTTAAACTGTAAGGTCCTGCACGACCTTAAACTGCATCTTCGTCCTGCAAGACGATAAACTACAGAATGGTCCGAGCTCTATGACTTTAAACTAAGATCTCCCCCCGTCCTTACTGAAAGACGTTAAACTTCAAGCCAGTCAATCCTTCCTGACCGAGGCTCAGCCTCAGCCCCCTTGGCCTCCTTGGGCCCCGGCCCCCCGTCTTCACCGTGAGACGTTAAACAGAAAGCTGGGCAGGTCTCCCTAACTGCGGTCCAGCCTCAGGCCCCATCGTTTTCCCCGAATTACCCTCTTGCGGGATTGTACAGTATGGTGTGAGGTTATTTCCTCATTCACGTCGGATTACTTGATATACCTTACATATACCCAAATGAGATGTATCCTCTTCCCGCATGATGTTAAACTTCATCTCAAGAACTACGTATGGCTTGATTCCCATCTCAATGGGATACGTAGGAACGCTTAGACGTCTTGTCTTGAGCCCAGCCCCAAGCTTTTCTCTTCCACTATCCCCCCTGGGAATAGTTTCCTTGGAGGATCTTTGTGTAGCGGGGGGGGGGGGGGGGTTGGCTTTCTTAGCCCCTCTCATACAACCCCGCTCACACAAGGATCGTAAGGGTCGCACCATGTGCCCACTCCCGTTCTTCTATCCTCCCACGTCATCGCTGCATGATGCTAAACTGCATGGCCTTCAAGAACTACGTATGGATTGATTCCCATCCTAATGGGATACATAGGAACGCCCGTGAATTTCGTCCATTGGCCCATCCCAAAAGCCAAAATCTTCCCCTCGGGTCAAGACATGGCAGGGTGCACACTTTTTCCCCAACTCACATCGAGCAAGCCTCGACCTGGCTGCACATCCCCCCTAGAGATATTTGCCACTTTCGTGGATGGATACTGCTATGCTTCACCCACTCCTTGACTGGGATTCCATCATTTTTCACACCTGGAGGGACCCCCAAGAACGACCTAGATACTACGCCCAAAGGCTCTCCTACCGTTACGGGCCAACGCCCCTGAGGGTTTTCAAGCAACGAGCTGATACAAGTCCCGCGTTGCGAGTTTGGTCAGTGGTCGACGCTCATTTGTTGCTCCCATATCGGGTCACCATGGGAACGTTGTGTTTCGAACATGGTCAACATCGTCCTGGATCTTCGGGTCCACCCCGAGATATCCCAGACATCGAGTGCAGTGATTCATTATACCCCATCCCGAAGTGACGAATTTCTTCTCGGGTGGTGCTAGCGATCGGGCCCACGACCCCGATTCCCCATAGGGGTGTACGGTGTGGTGTGGGATTACTCCCTCATTCACATTGGGATAATGTACCACGATGTACGCCTCCCCTTACGAGGACCAGCCTCATGACCCTTGGCCTCCTCGGGTCCCCGACCCCCGTCCTCACGTAAGACGTTAAACTGCAGATCAGTCAGGCCTTCCTGACTGATGCCTGACCTTAGGCCCCTTGGCCTCCTTGGGTCCCCGACCCTCGTCCTCACTTCAAGACGATAAACTACGAGCAGGTCAGGCCTTCCTGACCAATGCGTAACCATCAGGCCCCTTGGCCTTTCCGGGGCCCGGCCCAGGTCCTCTCTTATAGGAGTGTATGGTGTGGCGTGCTTGATTCCCATCCTCATGGGATACGTAGGACCACCTGAACGTCCAGGATTCGGGTCCAGCCCCATCTATCGGGAATCTTCATCCCATCTTGCCCCCTTGGCCTACCCTTCCTCCATGAGAGGATTATATGGCGTGGTGTGGGATTATGTCCTCATTCACGTTGGTCCCGTAATGACCACTCCATGTACCTCTCCCTACTAAGCTGTTTCGTCGATCCCTTTTCGGCGGCTCACCAATGTGCCTAAGAGTACTCTGGTTTATTACCTGGAATGCCCAACTTTACTCGGACATGTTCGCACCCGCTCTCCAGGCTTTGTTGATCCCTGGATCAGGGCTTCCATGATCTTCCACACCCGGAGGGACCCCCAAGAATGGCCTGGATACTACGCCCAAGGGATCTCCTACCGTTACGGGCCAATGCCCCCGAGGGTTTCAGACAACAAATCGATAAAATCCCGCGTTGCGAATATGGTCAGTAGTCGATGCTCTTTTGTTGTTCCCACCTCAGGCTAACACGATATGGACGCTGTGTTTCCACCATGGGTAACAGTTTTCCTCTTTCTCCACGCCAATCCATTAAGCCCAAAATTTCGGGTACAAAATTCACAGCCTTCATCACTTCATCGTGTCCAAGTAGAGTTTCAGAACTCTTGGTACTTTTCCTCCATGAACGTCTGCACGTTGAGGAAACAAGTCGTGTAAAAGGTGTCCTTCGGGGCTCTCTACCAACTCCCCTTTGATGGATGCCCCTAGTATTGCGATAAGGATCCCCCCCCTTGTTTCTCACACCGAGTTTAGCTCACGTGGGCTTAAGGATCGGGTTGACATCTGTGCTTACTCGAGAAGTTGTCACCATCCACGGTCCGAGCTCTAAGACCATAAACTAAGATTCTCATCTGGAACTACGTTCATCTTGATTCCCATCTTAATGGGATACGTCGGAATGCCCATACCCCTTCTCTTTGGGACCAGCTTGAGTTCCGAAAATTCACCTCTCTGGTCCTGCCTTCAGAACCCCGACTACGGGACCGCATGGTGTAGTGCGGGATTATGTCATCATTCACGTCGGGTTTGCAATAGCCGCACCACACACACCTTCGTTCTGAGGGTTATCCCTCCTATTCCTTTTCCAGCATGACATTAAAAGGCACCCTTTAGAACTACGTGTGGTTTGACTCCCATCCTCATGGGATACGTAGGACCGCCCGGACGCCCTGTCTTCAGGTACAACCCATTTAGGGAGCCAGTCTCTCCCCCTGTTTCATCTCTTACCTCTATATAGGCCCCTCGGCCTAAGGTATCCCTCTCCGAATGGCGTATAATGTTATGTGGGATCATGTCTCCATCAATTTTGTTTTATAACACTACGCATGTTCCCCGCCTATCATCATCTCTGCTACGTCTGCGCTGCATGACAATAAAATGCATGCTTGGTCCTATCATACAACCCTAAACTGTGACATTATCATCCTGTCTGCACGACGAAAAATGGTGCTGCATTGTGGTGACCTCGTTGTAGAGGACATCACGTTGGGTATTGGTCATGTGCCATGCCATTTGTCAACACCCATAACGGATTGATCCTTGTGGAGACATCACGACCTACTATTCAAGGCCTATCACTTTATAAAAAAACCATTCACCTTAAAGAACAAACAAGATTTATCAAATTTGATTCTTTTAGTGCAAGGGCCACGGCCGCAGCCCCCTTTTCCACTGGCATAGGTCTCTTACCATGTCACCTTGAAGAACTACATGTGGCTTGATTCTCGTCCTCATGAGATACATAGGAGCGCCCAGGTGCTTCCCCACAGGCCCATCCTAACCTTTGTGTTCGGTCCCTCAACTCAAGCATTTCCCCGGAGAACACATGGTAAGTAGAGCTTAGGCCCTCCTTTATGTCGGGTTTTGTTGCCATGTGTCCCCTACTCCCTTTACCCATTTATGGTCTAAGGTCCATCAAGAACTTCGTGAGGCTTGATTCTCATCCTTATGAGATATGTAGGAGCGCCCGGACACTTCTCCCCGGGCCCAGCCTAACTTTCGCATTTGGTCCTTTGACCAAACACCTCTCCTAAGGGGGTCGGGTGGCGTGATATGGGATTACGTCCTCAATCTCGTTAGGTTGTTCATCACACCGTACACACCCCCTATTCCCATTCACGCTAGGTGTTTGAGTTACTCCACCATGTGCCTCTTATGTCTCCTCCTATCATGGTCTGAATTCTATGACCCTAAACAAAGATCTCCCCAAGGGAAAGGAATCTGCTCCCTCTCTCTAATACGTCTCGTTGTCGTATTCAGATGTGTTTCGACAAAGAGCCCGAAGTGTGGGATTTTCATGGGGGCATTCCCCTCGTCCCATGACCAAGCTTCGTGAGCTCACTATTTGGATCATCGTCCTCTTCCACATGCAAATGGACCCTCGGATGACATGGATAATATGCTTAAGGGCTCTCCATGAATGCTGGACCTAAGGGCCCTCCAATCGTTTCGGGCCAACGTCCCTACGAATATCTGACAACATTTGTGACATGGTCTCGTGTTTCGATCATGGTCAACAGTCGACCCTCATTTGTTTGTCCCCATTCTAGGCTAACGCGACAGGATGCTGTGTTGCGAACACAGTCAGAAGTTATCCTCCATTGTCACGCAGCCATCATCATGATCTGAATCTCGAGGACCATGATTCACACATTTCCACTTCCTCATGTTCAAGTGGAATTCCATCATACTCGGCTCTTTCTCTTCGCGCATCTAGGTGCGCTAAATGATCGTGTTAGTGTCATGGGGCCGGTATTCACCGAGCGTCCATTTGCCCTAACCTGCCCATTTTTGTGTCGGGAAATTCCTACCACTACTGCTTGTTTCCCACACCGAGCACGACTCATGTGGGCTTAGTAGTTTTGGCGGGATGTGTACCAACACGGTCAGGCTTCTCAACGTCCCACATGACGTTAAAATGCACTTCCAGAACTACGTATGGATTGATTCCCATCCTCATGGGGTACGTAGGAACGCCTGACCACTCTGCTTCGGGACTAGCCTAATCCTCACTCTTGGTCCCTCGACCTGAATAGTTTCCTCCGAAAGTACGTGGTGTGATTTGGACTCCAAGTCCTCATTCACGTCGGTTTCATATCTACTACACAACACGTTCCCTAGGATCTTCCCTTTTATTCCACGTCCTATCGTATGAAGTTAAACTACAAGATTCCATGTGTCCTCAAAGCATGACAATAAAATGTGGTTCTACCCTGAACTAGTTTAGGATGCCCCAATATCCCATTGGGAAGCTGCATGACCCCTCTCCAGAGAGGCCCTGTCCCAAAGAAGGAAGGATCCATGGCCAAGCCAACGCGCCCATCTGGCGTACTCCCACCACGGTGGTGTAACTACCTAATTTCTGGATTCTGTTCGGACAAACCATCCATCCATATTCCACGCTTTTCATACCCCTTATTCGGACCCTCGTCCCCTTTCATGTCGGAAGGGACCCCCTAACGGCCTGGTCCCATGCCGCATCAGCTCAACTACCATCCTAGGCCAACGTTCCGGAAGACTGGTCATGTTTGGGAGGACCCCCTAATAGTATGGATGTTTGACCTATGGTCCGCCAACAGTCCTGGGCCAACATCCCAAAGTATTGATAGACAACATTTGTGACATGGTCCCGTGTTTCGAACATGGTCAACAGTCGACCCTCATTTGTTGTCCCCATTACAGGCTAACGTAGTAGGGATACCGCTTCTCCTCCATGGTTAACAGTTGTCCCTTATTGTCACACCATCCCCACAGTGTTCTGAATATTGGGTATCATGATTCACACTTCCCATTTTCATCTATTTGGACCGATTTCAGTGCCCCTGAAGTTGCATCGTTCGTGCGTAAGAGCACGGTGAAGAAACGGTAATTCGGCTGTTCAGAAAAATTCCTTCTCTGGTCAAGCCTCTCCCATATTTCAGGAATCCGGACTGGTAATATGAATCTCGGATGCCTGGAGCATGGTCTCCACTCCTATGTTAAGTGGGACGAGAAGGAAACTATCTCCTATTTCTCACTTCAGGCTCGACCCACGTGGGCTTGGGGAATTGTCGTCGAACGTCCTGCAATCATTGTAGGGATGTAACAAGGAGATTCAAACAGAGGAAATCATGCGGGTTACAACATTCAAAACAAAGAAAGAAAAATTGAAGCACGAAAGAACCAATAAAAGGTTTTTGGTTCATTACAATACCTGGGGGTCGACTCCCCCCATGGACGGGTTGACCCCGTCAAAAGAGCGTTGTAGCTCCGCCACTCGTTGGCTTGTGGCGTCCAAGGCTTGCTGCCGCTGACTCAGCTCCCGCTCCTCCTCAGCAGCGGCGGGGTGCAGTTCATCAGCCTTGGCTTTGGCCCTCTCTACGCCAGCTTGAATGGCAGCCATCTTTCCAGAGGCCTGCCTTATATGCTCTTCTGCCTCTGCCAGCTGGGCCTTAAATGGTGAGACCAGCTCAGATTGTGCATTAAGAGAGGCTGAAAGCTTATCTGCCCGGGTCTGCATCTGTTGGACCTCGCCTTCAGCCTCCTGGAGCTTCTTGATGTTGGTCGCCTTCCTCCGCTGCTAGCCCACGCTGATCCCACGATCATGCTCCAGGATCTTCTCAGCCATAAGATCTCGGATGAGTGCATGAGGAAGTTGGGCATCCACTCCCCCAGTGCACAGTTCGCGCAACCGCGAGCAGAGTCTATCCATTTAGGCCAGCCATTACGCTTGGGGTGTGTCCTTGATGAAGCGCGTGATCAACTTCCATGACCGGCGGCAGACTATGCTGCTGTATTCCTCATCGGAGGTCGTTTTGTCCCAGTCTGTGCGATTGGAAGGCTCGTACGCAGGATACACCCACATGAAATCCTCGGCAGGATCAACATCTATTGTTGAATCCAGTACGGCACCTGGCGCCGAAGCAGATGTGACAATACTGGGACCGACCGGTTGATCCTCTTCCTCGGATTCCACCTCAATGACTTCGGGTACGACCCTGCTGGTGGTCCCGCCAGTGATGATGTGTGTTGCAGCTTGAGGAGATGGGGGGACTATCACCACCATCACTGGCATGCCCCTAGGAGGGACGCCACCAGACATCCCGACCATTCTTGCCGCAGCGGCCCATGCCATTCGGATAACTATATGACAGAGAGGGACATAAACGTTAGTTGGCAGGAATAGTCTACATATGACGACAGGGAAACTGGTAGAAGAGACTTACAGAGATTGACCTCCTGGTGCTGATCTTGAGCCGGTACTGAGGGGACCCCAAGGTGAGGCCCTCCGTATACTGTTGGAAGGTCTGGAGATTCCGGAGGAGCCACCTCGGGTGCTTTGGTCCCACCAGACACGGAACTGGACGCAGCCATAGGTGCAGGTTCTGAAGGTCCTGCATCATCACCCGCCAAGGGGCGAGAACGATGCCTGCGAACAAGTTCCTCCTGCACGGCTCAAACATCGGTGAGAAGTCCATAGTGACCCAAGAATAGATTGTAAGGAAAGAGGTTTGGAATGCTACCTCGAGAGCCTCCGCGAAATCGTCGGTATCTGAGCCCTGATCTCCGACCTCGCCCTCCTCCAACGAGCTCCCTCCTCCAGCCTCATCCTCCCGAGAGGAGTCCTCTGATTCTGATTCTTCTAGCAGGGGGAATCGCTCCCTTAGATCGGCAGCCGATAACTGTGGGGGGACCGTTTGATTCAGCAGTACCCTCACCCGGTCTGTCATTGGGCGAGGGACACCACTAGAGTGAACGTAATCCTCTAGCTCGTCCAGGTATTGCTCTGCCTCCACTGTAGACGCCATGAATCCAGCCCGGACTGGGCCTATGCCCAGTAATTTCATCCCGAGTCGATTTAGGTGGGCCCATATCTCGGGTGGCCAGAGGAATTTCCGATTGACATCCCAAATGTCCCAAGCTTCCAGGAAGACAGTATCCTCTTCCATGTCGATATGATGCAGCCGCTTCCCCGGAGCCTGAGTGGATATCCTACGAAATTCCCTCAGTGGCTGCCCCTCCAGATGGCCCTGCTCCTCTGGAATCACCGGATCCACCGCTGATGCCGTACCCTCGGCCGGTGTGGGTCTCGCTGCCATGGTAGCCCTGCTACCGCGAGCGGCCCTAGCTTCCCTCTGACCCCGACCTCGGGATAGGGGAGGCCCACCATCACCGACCCGAATAGTTGGTTGCTTCATCATCTCTCCTGGGTAAGCAGCCTCCGAACTAATGTCATACTCCCTCGCCAATCCGAAAGCGGCGGTGGATGGAGTCAATGCAATCCACATCTTCCCATCGTCCCGTGTGCACATGAGCCACAACTGCCTCATCACATACAGGTTTTCCTCGTGACGCACCTCCCAGTAGACCTGCGGGGTCAGCCGCTGGAGGCACCGGAACTGCCTCGCAAACCGATGTGGGGTGTACGGTTTGCAGAGTGACTCACGGTCTATTCGTGCCACCAAAACTCCACCTCTAAAGGCTAGGAGGTAAGCCTGATGTTCTTCCGTTCCCCACCCGTCATCAATAAGTATCCCCGTTAGAAATGGAAAGGGGTGGAAATTAAACTCATCCGCCCTCCACACCCGATTCAGTACCATCGGCACGGCTAGTTTGAATGGGAAGCTCTCGACCGCGTTCAGGATGGAGGGGAGGAAGTTCGATCCCGGTGGCGAAATGGGGTTTGGATACTCGTAAATCCCTATGATGTGCGCTGTGATCCACCCATACAGGAGGTGGAAGGGCCCGCATAGCCTTGGCGGCTTCTTGCCCTCATTAATGTGCTGCAACATTCTGTACAGTTTGGCGAGCATTGGAATCCCCAGATTGATCCGATGCCCCATGGCCAACATGGACGCCATAATGAACGAGCTGGGCCGCACCCCCATGCTTGTATCCCTCACCGGTAGGATCCAACCGCAGATGAGAGCCGCGATGAACGTTTCCAGCCTATCTAACAGGTGTTGTTCAGTGCTGAAACTGAAACCCCAAGTCTTCCATTGGTTGTCCTCCAAGACCCGCCAATACGAGTGCCCCTTACCCCGTTGGGCCACCCTTGGACAAGTTCGAGGCCTCGGAGGGAACTCTCGATTCTCTGGGAAATTCAAGAAGCATTTGAACCATCTCCTAAAGTGGACATCCCTCACTGCCTCCTTGTCCTCTCCGGGGACGAGTGTCATCAACGCTGACGCCAGTCGCGGCATTTTCTCTATATCCTCCCACGCGCTCATGACGTGGAGGAACTCATCATACATGGACCCCAAGATCAGAACCCCAGAAATCTGGTAGACATCCTACAGGCTGATGCCCACCTCCCCGTGATGCATGTGAAAGGTATTGGTCCTAGACGACCATCTTCTCAGCAATTCCGGCATCAGTTGCTTTGGTAAGTAAATGTGGAATTGGGAGGCCCATGCCGCCTCATACAACCACACTCTCCTCAGATCGGCCCCAAACTCCTCGCATGAGGCGCCTACCCAGTAGGCTCAGGCCTAGTCGTCAGTAAAGTTTCCGCCCTGGCGCATGTCCCACTCATCGGACCATCCCTTCTTGGAATCATGCAAAGTCGCCTTCAGCATGGTACGATAGAGAGGAGGGGACGTCTCCGGTTGCAGTGGCCTCCCGTCAATATCATTCACATGGTTGTAGAGACAGTCAGCGGTGACTGGTGTGAAGTTCTCCTATGCGTGGCCATCGGCCGCCCTGAACCATTGGTGCTGGCATGGTGTACTCTTGAACCAGCAAGCTGGTTCGTCCCTACTCGCCTCAGGGATGAAGACGTCATCCCTCATCCCGAAGCCGTACAATGGCAGTTTCTTGCACTACGGATAATCCTGCTAACCATCCGATAGCAGATATGTGAAAGAAGTGTGGTCCAAATGGCTTCGGACCATCTCCCCAAGGCCTGGACAGTTGGCCATCTCATCCCAACGGGCAGGATCTGCAAACCCCCCCAATACAGCCTCTTGATGGGCCATTTCGATTCCGGCCCTCAGAAAAGAATTTTTTCAGGATGGATCGCAAAGTTGGATCGCGAAGCCGGATCGCGAAGGTCGGTCATGAGACCAAGACGTGAAGTCTGGCCCAGGCCGACAAGCAGAAGTTCTCTTGGCGCGGACACGGAGTCAGAGACCCATGGTTCGCCGCGAAGCTCGACTCGTGGAGGGCTACCGCGGAGTATGAGGAGCTTCGTGAAGTCGAGAGCACAAAAACACAAGGAAGTCGTGTGAAGACAAAAGAGGTTGACCCCCCTATTTATAGGCGGTGACCCCGGAGCATCACGGCGCGCCTCACCCACACGGAGCATCGCAGCGCGTCGGGATCCGTGGCCCCGGTCAGAACCGCGGGCCCCCCTTCGCGAAGCCGCAACGCGAACCGCCGAAAATTTTGGCGATTTTCCCTCAGACTTCGACCCTTCTCCCTCTGCGGCTCCAAGTCTGAGGGTGGCATTTTTTGGCGCCAAAATATTGCACGAAAGGGAGGGACGAAAATGAAGGCTGGCACGCTGCCTTGCGAAGCACCGATGCAATGAACCGTCGCGAAGAACCGATGCGAAACACCCCGAGCATCGCGGTCTCGCGAAGCTCCAGAGGCGGTAACTCTCTGTGGACGTCGTTGACATTCACGAGCCCACCGCGAAGCTCTAGAGGCAGTAACTCTCCGCGGAAACCTTGACGTTCGTGTGCCCGCCGCGAAGCTCCAGAGGCAGTAACTCTCCACGGACGCCATTGACATTCGCGAGCACGCCGTGAAGCTCCTGAGGCGGCATGCGAGTTCTGCTTCGCGGCGCCCCATGCCTATAAATACTGGACTCCCCCTGAGTCTCGAGGACGGACAATCCGACCTTTCGGCTTCTCCTCTCCCGAATCGCGAAGCCCCCTTTGGCACCAGGAATCATGAACTCCGCGAGGTACTTCTACTTCGCGAGACCCCTTTGCTTGGTCTCGTTTTGACCCCCTCTTCCAAGAGGGATGCCATTCACGAAGCTCAAGGGCATTCACGAAGGAAATGGGTTTCCCAAGGGAACCCGGGCAGCTTCGGAGAGTTAATGCCTCGCGAAACACCCAACCCATACTAGTGATCCCTATGCTAAGGTAGGATCTCTACACATCATGCAACACATTGCTTCTCAGCACCCTGCTTCGCGAGGCACTCCTTCTTCATGAGGTAGTGCTCCGCGAATACTGTTCCACTTCGTGAAGCACCCTCCACTCACACCTATGTCCTATGTTATGGCCAAGGCACTCTGCTTCGCGAAGCACACTCCTTTGCTTGGAAATTCCTCTTCACGTGCGACCCTCCAGGTTTGCACGATGTGATTTCAAAGTCCCATGGACAATACCGCTTGTAGCGTTTCTTCTCCTAATGCTTCTTCGCATAGGAACGCTAACGGATATTGCTTTTTCACATAGCCACGCTAACGTGGACCCCTCGATGGTTCGCTCCACCCCCCCCCCCCCTTGAACACGGCCTTACTAGTACCTTCCCTTCCCTAAGGACCAGAGGGTACCAGTTATGTAAGTCCTAGGGGTGCGGAGTGAACCCACCACGTCCGAGCTGTAGGACGTTAAACTGCCAAGCATCACATCCTCAACACATGACATTAAACTGTGACCCAACCTCATGCCTCTCACGAAGGGTCCCCCCAGCTCGAACCTTTTTTACACCACTCGTCTCCACAGGAGTGGAATCACCCATCCACAAGGGATGATATCCTCCTAATTGGAGTGGCGTATGTTCTCAGGAGAAGGGTGACCCTAGTTCCCCAACAGATGGATGCACCCCTGCATCTCCGTACTTCCCCACTACCATGGTAAGTGGAGGGCGTGATAGGGAACGAGGTACCCCCCATCATTGGTCCCAAATCCCTCTTTCGCTACGCTTTTCCACACCTCGGTCCTCCATCCTAGAGTAATTCTCAGCACCGTGGGCCGCCTAATGCGTAAGCCCCTCTTCGCTTCTCATGGACGCATCCTTCATGACGTGATTGTCAGGTCCTTGCAACCTCTTGTTTCTCACACCGAGCATGACTCAAGTGGGCTTAGAGTGAGAACCGACCCTGACCCCCACCCTCAGCGAACTACGAGGACTTTGATCCATGTAAAGGCATGGTACGTAGGAAGCCTCCATGAGGTTCAAGCCACATTACACGGTCGTTCATTCACGTCGAGTTTCACCCCCGTCCCACATGACGTTAAACTGCACGCCCTCATCCAGCATGACATTAAACTACATTCCAGTCCGACGGAAAGCCGTTGCGACCAACTTGAACTATGAGGGATTTTATCCATGTCAAGACATGGTAAGTATGAAGCCTTCCCAAGGTTCAAGCCCACCACTAGTGGACCCACGGGTCTACTTTCACGTCGGTTCACCGATGAAACCCTTTGAACTACGAGTTCTTTGATCCATGTCAAGGCATGGTACGTAGGAAGCCTCCACGAGGTCCAAGCCCACCACCACTAGGAACCTCCTGGTCCTCCCCATTCACATCTGCTCGCTGATGATTCCCATCGGACCAAGGTCCACCCTCATGTCGGTCCACCGGCACCATCCCGAACTACGCGGACTTTGATTCCCTGCCACGGGGATACGTAGGAAGCCCCTTTAAGGCTCAAGCCCAACTTCACCATTGCCCTTGCGATGGTTCCTTGCCATTCCATCCTCCACTCCATTCATCCATACACCATCCATCCCGATCCTCACCCGGACCGTCATATCCCGGTGAGACCATGTCAGTACGCTCCTCTTCACAGCCGCCCATGGGCTGGCCCCAGTATCGGCATCCCTTCAAGGGAAATACCTCAATCCAATCTATTCTAGCTAATGCACTGATCGGGCTGATCCGCCTCCGCTGGACGTTAAACCCGTGGCGTACCCTGTGTTAAACACGGGAAGTTGATGAAAACCTCAGATATGTGTCTATGGCATATAATTCCCCGCACTCGATGTGGGATGCCTCGGGCTTCCACGCCCTCGAGAAGCCCTGTGACCAGGGATAATAGACAGACATACCAGGTTCCCCAGCATCCAGACACACTACTGATGTCTCAACGTGACTACTCCCCCGACTGAAGGTTGCTGCCCTGACCAGACCCTTTGGAATGTCCCAACAGAAGCAGTGTAATTAACCGACGTCCATGGAAACATGGCACTGGGAAGAGTTTCATGAACTTCATATTAAATCTATGAGGGAGACCCGGACTTGGTGATGAGTTCTGAGGAGGAATCCATATAAGGAAGAACCGATATCCCATTATCTCATTTCGATCAAGGAGCAGACGTCCCTGAATAAGGAGCGAATGCCGCCCACCTTTGGAAAGAGGGAATGCGGGGCGACAAGCGCAGCGCGTCCTCCTCCGTGGACGGACTGATGCGCGTGCCCCGACGAAAGCATTGGAAACAGATACCAATGCCAGGTATAATATGGTTGTGCGGGTATGGCCCATACATAAGAAGAAGTGGTATTTGATAGATCTTGTTTGTCATTTAGGATGAATGGTGTTTTTTTGTGAAGCGATGGACCTATGATAAAATATCAAGGCATCTCTACAAGAATCATGTTGTATGAAGGTGTTAAAAAATGGTATGGCATGTGACCGATACCAAACATGACTTCCCCTAGAGTAATGATTCCACAATGCAATGTCATTTTTCGTCATGCATCCAGGACGACAATGTCACAGTTTAGAGTCATGTGATGGAACTAGGTGTCATAGTTTAATGTCATATGGCCTGGTGTATATTGGAGAGATGAGGTTCGAAAGGGGAATGTGTTTGGGGCGGTAAAACATACCCATCATGAATTTGGACTTGGTCCACATCACACCACACACAATTCCATGGGAGAAACCTTGGGCTGAGGGGCCAGAATAGATTAGAGGAAAGGGGGCAGGAGAAACCAGCTCCCAATTGAGTTGGACCCGAAGATAATATGTCTGGGTGTTCCTACATATCCCACAAGAATGGTAATCAAGACACATGTAGTTCTCAAAAGTCCCCGCAGTTTAACATCTTGCAAGAAAACATTAAGTTTAATGTCATGTGGGACAGGAGTTATGAGGGACTATCTCCTAAAAGTTGGCGTATGTGGTGTGACCGTTGCAAACGTGATGTGAATGGGTATGTAACCCCATACAAGCCACACCGCATGACCCTATAAGATTATATTCCTAAAAGGAATAATATATGAGATAAATTAAAAGAAATGATTTGGGCCCAAAGACGGGATGTTCGGGCGTTCCTACACATCCTATAAGGATGGGAATCAATCCGTACGTTGTTCTTGATGGTGGTCTTATTTTAAGGCCTTAGAGATCGAACCATGGAGAATCATGACTATTCCAAGTAAGTGTGGACCTCAATCCAATCCCAAAGACTACGTGAGTAGAACTCATTGTAGGAAACAAGGGTGGATAAGGTATTTGCAAGAAGTGAAATATATGAAAAGGGGAAATCGGTGCGGAGCCCCGAATGATTCCTTATCATGAATTTCTCCTCTTAACATGCAGATGTGCACTGAGGAATAGTACCAAGAGTTTAAAATCTCTACTTGGACATGATGAAGTGGACAAAGATTTGAATCATGTAACTGACATTTTGGGTCTTAATGGTGTTGGCATGACGATGGAGGATAACTGATGACCGTGTTCGAAACACAACATCCACATCGTGTGACTTGAAATTGGAGCAACAAATGATCATCGACCATTGATTGTATTTGAAACGTGGGACTTGTATCAATTCAATCCTCAAAACCCTTGAGGATGTTGTCCCAGGATGGTAGGAGGGACCTTGGGCCGGGCATCCATGCCATTCAGGGGGGTCCCTTTGGGTGTGAAAGGTGACAGAATCTCTAATGAAGGGGAACACGAAGCCTGAAAATGGGTGAAAATATGTCCGGGTAGAATCTGACACTATAGGTACTGAACCAGAATACCCTTGGGCACATTTTTGAATCGCTAAAAAGGGTCGAGGGGATCAATATGAGAACAAATGATTTGAAAAGACGATAATAGAACAAGGGGATGGGGAAATATCAAGAGAATGAGGTACATGGCGTGGCTGTTAAAAAACTCGACGTCCATGAGGAAATAATCCCATACCACACCATATATCCCTCTCCCTAGGGAAAACAGGCCAAGGGGAGATGATATGGATGGACCCAAGGAATAAACATCCAGGTGGTCCTACGTATCCCATAAGGATGGGAATCAAGCCATATGTAGTTCTTGAGGGGGGGGGGGCAATGTGCAGTTTATTGTCATGAAGTAAGGACCTGAATGGGTAAGATACCCCAATGCGGGCTATGTATGGCGTAGTGAGTAACCTTACATGAATTAGGACACAATCCTGTACCACACCATACAATCCCAAGTGAGAACTCAGTCTAGGGTCCTATAAGGGTCGGGGGACCCAAAATTAGATGTCCCAACCAACCATCATCATACGACCACTTATGTGGGTGCTGCTTCATCGTAGCTCCTAAGCCCATGTGATCTATGATCGGAGTGGAAAACAAGGAGTAGGACTTGGCTCTCCCCATTATATAAGGGTCAAATAGCTATAATCAACCAAGGGAGGCCGCATCTTGAAGGCAAGCGGGGAAGAACGAACTACTGCACTCAATATTTGGGACCGATGGGGTGGCGATAAAGATTAAGGATAATTGTTGACCATTTTTGAAACACAGATTCCATATCATGTGACCTAGAATGGGAGTAAAAAACGAGCATTGACCGCTGACCGTATTCGCAACTCGGGACATGTATCAATTCATTCCTCAAAAACCTTGAGGACATTAGCCCGATATAGTAGGAGGGCCCTTGGGCTCAGCATCCATTCCATTCGGGGGTCCTGTTGGACATGAAATATGATAGTTCCCCAAATAAGGAGCGCGAGTGGGGCATAAGTATGCCTGAGCATTTCAGCGTCAAGTATGATGGTGAAAGAGATGGTAGTTTCCGGGGAATGGGATGCCCGACGGGACCATGATGAACTCAACATGGATTAAGGAAAAATCTAGTACCACACCATATGCTTTGACCTGATGGGATACTCCAGAGTTTGGGAAAGGCCAATAGAAAAAATTTTAGTCATTCCTATGTATCCCATTAAGATGGTAATCAATCCATACGTATTTCTTGAAGGATATGCAGTTTAGCATCGTGTGGTGTGGACATGGGTGAATAGAAGAATGAAGGAGCACATGGCGCAATCGTCGTAATTCTTATATGAACGAGGCCAAGGTGGACTTCACTACACCACATGGGGGCCCTCTGAGACAACTATACCCAAGGGGGATAGTCAAAAATAAGAGTTTAGAGGATGGGCTCAATACAAGGCGTTTGAGCATTCCTATATATCCCAGTAGGATGGGAATCAAGCCGTATATAGTTCTAAGGAAATTTAGGATGGGCCCGTGGGGAAGTTCTAGGGCATTCTTAAGTATCTCATGAGAATGATTATCAAGCCATACGTAGTTATAAGGGGTGTAGTTTAGCGTATTTTGGGACAATATACAGTTTAACGTCATACGAGACGTAGAAATTTAAGGTATTGGAGGACCCAATATAGTTTAATGTTGTACGGGAGCTAAGTAGTTTAGGGTCATGCAAGAACTTGAAGTTTAGCATCTTGCATGATGAGGTGCGGTTTAAGGTTTTGCAATACCAGACAGTTTATGGTCATGCCTGACCTAGTGTCTTAGGAAAAGTATTGCTTGAGGAACTTGTCATTGGTGAGAGGAGTTATACGCTCACCATCCATTGTCACTAGTGAATATGCACCATTGGGGTAAACCTTGTGAACAATGAATGTTCCTTCCCATTTGGGCTCTAACTTGGGTGGTTTCCTGCCAGGTATCATTGGTGTCCTGAGGGTCGGTACTAAGTTTCCTTACAAAAAGGAGAAGAGGAGAACCTTATTATTGAAGGCTCTAACTATCTTATTGTGACTCCTTTCTGGATTGTGCAGGGCACAAAGCCTATTATTTTCAATCACTACAAGATCAACCCAATATATTTTAGCTACACTATCTGGTGTCTGCTGGTCATAGACTGCTGTGCGTAATGAAGGAAAATGAATCTCGATGGGTAGGGCAGCCTCAGTTCCATACACTAGGGAATATAGAGTCACCTAGGTGGAATTACGAGTCGTTGTTCGGTAAGCCCAGAGGGTGGTGGGGAGCTTGTCCGGCTAACTCTTCTTGTTCTGACCAACCATTTTTTGCAAAATGTTAGAGAGGGTCTTCTAGAATGCCTCGTTCTATCCATTTTCTTATGCATGGTAGCGGGAGGTATGTTTATAAAAGATGTTGTACTTGGTGTAAAATTTCATCAGCTCAGCTGGTTGGGAGTTGGTGTCGTTGTCGGTAAGGACGAAATGAGGGACTCCGAATCAGTAGATGATATTGGAGATCATGAAGTCAATGATGGAATAAGACTTTCCTTGAGTGGAACCACTTCTACCCACTTGGAAAATAAATCCCTAGCTATCATGATGAACTGACACTTGTGAGATGTCACCACTGGATATGGCCCCACAACATCAAGTCCCCAGAATGAGAAGGGCCAAGTGTACTTGGTTGTGTGGAGAGGCTCCGGTGGCTGATGCATGATGTTATCATGAGCATTGCATGCATGGAATCTCTTGGAGAACTCGATACAGTCATGGATCATGGAGGGAAAAAAATACCACAGCCTTTGGATCTGAAGGGACATCTTCAGCCTGGTCTAATTGGCACTACATGATCCAGCATGAATATCCCACATGACCGGAAAAATATCAACTCCTTGGATGCAAAAAAGGAGAATGCCATCAAACCCACGCTTGTAGAGGATCATCTCAAGACTGGGACCACTCTGGAGGGTAAAATAAAGCAAGCGACATCGGATTCTCTTGTGCTTGGCCCGATCTGCTGATAGATTACCGTATTGAAGGTGTTCATCCAAGGGTATCCCCCAATTGGGAGTCACTTCGATCCCTGCATCTGGGGGACCCGGGGGTCCTGACGTGGAGGCGCTGGTAGTAAGATGACTTACCCGCAGGATGTCATCATCATCTGGGGTGATGGGAGCAATGACTCTCCATTGGTCCATGTGGATAATAAGATCATCTTTTTAGGGCTCTGCAAGTGATGTAGATAGGCCTTCCAAGGAATCCGCTATACCATTTTCTGACCGAGGGACATGGGTGACCTCCAGCCGAGATGGAAATTGGGCCACTAGCTAGAGAGTGCATTTCAACAATGGTATGAGCTTTGGATATCTGAAGATATAATCAGTATTACTTTTTATGATGACTAATTCGGAGTCCCCTTCCACATGTAAATGGTGCACATCAATCTCGAGGGCCAGCTCGAGGCCAGTAGTGAGAGCCTGATACTCAGCCTCGTTGTTGGGGCATCCTTCTAACAGTATAAATGAGTACAGCAGAATGGATTGTTCCGGGGTAATGAAGATGATACCCATGCCTAATCTATTGAGTATGGGTTCATTGAGCCTTCTACCAGTGGGACTCTGGGAGGCTCCATCGTATTGAATTTGAAAACATGGAATGGAATGATCTGCCGAGAGGATTGCCTTATCGGGAAAACCCAGGTCCAAAGTCTGATATGCGGGGGTTGGATGGGCAGCAAGGAAATATGCTAGTGTTTTCCCTTTGATAGCCTTATTAGGTAATAACCTGATGTCAAACTGCTGGAGGATTACCTCCCACCAAGCTAGAAGGCCTGTCAACATGTGGTGATTCAATATGCACTTTAGTGGATCTACTCGGGACACCAGCTGTACCTCATGGTGCTGCAGGTAATGTCATAACTTCTATATTGTGAATACCAGTGCAAGACATCTCTTCTCGATAGGGGGGTATCTGGTCTCTGTATCATGGAGCATGTGACTAAGGTAGTAAAGGTTGTTCTCCGTTCCCTCATTGTTCTTATGGGTGAGAAGGCTGCTGAGAGATCTTTCTAGGGTGGTCACAAAAAGTACCAGTGGCTTTCTAGTAATATGTTCCATCAAGACTGGATACTAGAGAAGATACTGCTTGATTTCCTCGAATACAATCTGACATTATCCATCCCACTTGTTGAGTGTGCCTTTCTTCATGAGCTGAGAAAAAAGCTTACACTTGCCGACCAAATTCATAATCAATCGGCGTATGTAGGAAAAGTGGCCTTGAAAACGTCGAAGATCCTGGATATTGCTCGGGGGAGACATCTAACTGAAGGACTTTATCTTCTCAAGATTAACATAGATGCCCCTGCACCTAACAACGAAGCTGAGAATCTTTCTAGATGTGACTCCGAAATCACACTTCAACCGGTTTATCTTTAGGTGATGAGAACGGTGGAAGCCGAATACTTTCTCAATATCATTGATATGGTCTTGTCGCTGGAGATATTTGACCCCCAAGTCATCCACATAACATTCCACCAACATCCCAAGGATTAGCACAAATATGTGATGCATGGCCCACAGATAGGTGGAACCTAAATTCTTTAAACCGAAGGGCATGAATTGGTAACAAAAAGTACCTTGTGGTGCCCTGAAGGCTGCAGATTCCTCATCTTCAGGGTCCATGTGGATCTAATTATACCTTGAGTAACCATCCATGAAAGAGAGGGCTTGGAACCCAGTTGGGGCATCAATCAAGAGTTCCATCAGCAGAAGGGGAAAATCATCCTTCGGAAAGTGATGGTTAAGATCCCCGAAGTCGATGCATACTCTGATCTGTCTGTTCTTCTTCCTGGACAGTACAATGTTGGCCAACCATTTGGGTTAATGGACCCCCCTTAACTAAATTTTCTATTATGAGATTGTCAACTTTGGCATCAACCATGGCACTGTGAGAATGGTTCAACGTTCTAGGAGGCTGCTTGAACCCGCGGGGATTTGCCGAAAGACCGAGGAGGTGGATGGCTACCTGAGGATCTAGTCCTATAATCTCATTGTAACTCCATGAAAACACATCATAGTGCTATTTAAAGAAGTCCACATACCACTGCTTCACCTCAAGGGGCATGAAGGCACTAATAAATGCGGGTCTTGGGTCTGCCTCGCTACCGAGGTCCACCTGTACCAATTCATTGACCGTGGCGGAGACACCCTCATCAAAGGTAGGGGGATCATCCTCTAAATCCACTTCTCCACTTATGGAGGATGGATCCTTAGCGGGAGGAGTTTCTTTCGAGTTGGAATATCCTGATGATAAGATGGTGCCAGCCTAAGCGATAATGGATACTGTATTAGAAGACCCTTGTGCTACCGTAACCATAGCAATGAAATCTTTCGATCAGATCCCATATGGTCTTAGGCCCAAGGGGCCACTCTTGATGATGTTGAAGCTGTAGTGGCACATCACCTTGAGCCGGTTTATGCCAGCCCGGCGAAACAAGCAAGTATGACGCACTTTCATTTCCATGAGGCGGACATCCTGATATATTATGGGGGTGGAAGGCTCTAGGATCACATGATCCTGATTTGTAGAGGAGTACGAGGTGATTTTACATCATCTCCTATACTTGGGAATGTGTTTCCCTCTCTTTCCAGACACAACAAAGCATTGTCACATGTCTAGGGTTGTAGCCTCTAATCGGTGGATTGGAAAGATGTAGGCATCATCCAGATCCGTCCACAGGTCAGTCACAGCTGTGGCATGCTCGAGTTCTTTGGTCTGAATATTTTTGTCCTTGCTCTAGTAGTAGTCATCATCCAGATAGAAGGCCTCACAAGAGGTAAAAGGAGATGCATCGCCTTGAAGTATGCCCACCCAACCATTCATGGAGTACTTGAGGAACTAGTGATATGATGAGGGATCTACCACGTGCAGGTGGATCCATGACCTTCCCATCAATGCAATGTAAGCAGTTTTCGGAGAGACAACCATAAACTCAGTGCTGGAAACTGGGCCATGAAACTGGGTCTTCCAGCAGATCTTTCCGAACAGTGTCTATTATGTCCTGTCATAACCCTTGATTCTTATGTCATAGGGTCATAGGTTATCTTCAAATAATCCCAGTTTTTGTAGTGTTCGATCTGGGATTCAGTTGATCCGAGATCCTGTGTTGACAAGGCAACGATGGAATTCCGTGACATTTAACTAAACGATGATGTATAGTGGGATGATGTGCCCCGGTATGGGAGAGCCTTCATCTTCTCCAGAGAATGAGATAATTTCCTAGAATTTATTGTTCTCAATTGCCTCAGAATGGAAGGCTTCTATAGCTACTACATATGTCTCAAACAAGAGGGTGCTTCTTAAAACCTCGGTGAGCGCCTCAAGCATGTCTGACGACAGGCGAAGAGCCCCGCGAATGGAAATTCTTGCTAGAATGCTGGCAAGATTAATGAGGACATCGTACTTACATTCTAGGCGTGAAATTATGCTTACAAGAGGTCTCTCTTTGACAGGAGGTATGGTGGGCCCTGCCCGCTGGACCGTCGGATGGCTGCTTCTTGGAATTTCCAGTTGCTCACTAGTCTAAGCATGTTGAGTGACTACTGGATGGGGACCCGACGACTATAATTAGTCCGTGGGGAAGCGAGACTGATCACAGAGAGTTCTAGGAAACTATGATTGATGTAGTAGTACGAACGGTGGAGAAGGTGGATCTGAAGCCACCAAATGGGAGGGTTGTACTTGCTGAGCTCTGTGCTGAGCATGCTTCTTGGTTTTAGTATCATGTACGGCCTGGCTAAACGTGCTAACCGAAGCACTTCGTTGGCCCATATATCCACGGATCTGTCGACGCTGATGATGGCTGGGGACATTGGGGGGGTCTTCCTGGCACTCCTCATCATATGGAGTCATATGTGGGTTTACCAGCTCTACTGTATTGACAGAGGCATACCCTTGACTATCACTTGAAGAGTCGTCCGCTACTGGGAATATTCTGGGAGAAATTGCCATTATCGGGGGCATAAATTTGTCGAGAGTACGGGATGATGATGGCATTGGTGGGGGACATTTTTTCCCTTGATTTGTTGATGCTTGCTCTTCTGGGAAGAGGATGACAAACATGACGATGAAGAAGTATTGGTTGAGGCTTTGGATGGCTATGGCCGGTTCAGGCATGCACTGATGATACTACGGGAACGGGAAACCATTTTTCGAGCCATCCAGTTTCCATACTTCTGGGACTGGAAGTTAGAAACTTGCTGCCACTCACCCTCGCTGTCACTGCTACTGTCTGGCCTCACAATGACACATGACACCTATACCGTGGCAGGGCCCAACCAGAATATGTTGTTGTCGACCTGGTGTTGGAGCCATTCCTTAAACCCAGATCACTATTTGAGGGTGTTCCACAGGATCCGGTGATAAGGGAAGTAGTTTGGGTGATCAGTGAGTTTCAACACTTTTGGTCTTCTGCACTCAGGAAAATGCATGATCCCCTTCTCTAAGGTGCTACAGAAATAACTGGGGACCTGAGCCTCGCTGAATGCGCAGGTTCAGTTTCTCCTATCTGGAAAGGGGTCCCTTGGAGGTTGACCCTGATGAGGAGCTGGAGGATCCTGCCGAGGAGGTGGCGCCTGGTTATATTGCCTAAGCAGCAAAAAATTACGTGGGGGAACCTGCTGATTCTGAGGTGGGCGTTTTTGGGTTGGAGGTTGCGCCTAAGGTGGAGGGCCTCTGCGAGGATGTAGATTCGGCTCCACTGGTAGCAATTCTATTTTCATGGGGGCCTCTATTTGGGAAACTGCGGCGGGCTCGGCTCTGGAGGACCTCCTTGCCGGAATTACAGGAGGCAACGTGCATTCCTAGCTGGCTTTCTTCAGGGCTTCTTCTAGGCACTGGGCCTTATCAGTGAAGTCTTAGAACCCTCCAGCATAGTTCTGGATGATCAGGTAGGGAACCAGTTCCTTCTTAACATTTCCTACACACATCGTCAGTAATTCCTCCTGAGTCAATGGTATTTCAAGGGAGTAGGTGAGCCCTTTCCACCATGTGATGAAGTCCGTGACACGCTCATCAGGCATTTGTTTGCACTTGAAGAAGTCTGTGATGCTTGTCTTCTGGATGGTAGAACTGAACTGGTAGAGAAATTTCCTCCTGAGGTCTTCCCAACCGGCTACTGACCCAATGGGGAGCTGGATGTACCAGATTAATGTCGTTCCCTCCAACATTTTAACAAAACACCAAAGTTTGGCGGCTTCCTAGTATGTTAGAGTTCCCATCATGGGTCCACACCATGAGTTAAAGTGGGGAAGGTGCTGCAGCAGGTCCCCTGTCCCATTAAAGGGGGAAAAGGTGGGATTTCCAAAACTTTGGGGTGCTGGCATATCATCCACCCATGCTGGGTATGGCTTTCCATTAGGTAGGAGTTCCACCTATCATGTTTCCAATGCCTCAAGGTGGAAAATGAGTGCCTCCAATGGATCATCTGGGTGGGGGTCCCTGTCTTGATGGGGATCCCTGTCACCAATGCATTTTCGGGTTCTTCAACATGGTAAGCGGGCTCAACATCTTGTGGAGCGGCTGGTGGGACGACCTATGGGGCAGCTGGAGGGGCGAGTTGGGTTTCGGGGGTTTTTACGCCACTCAAGAGGTTTTGGTGATATGTACCGCGCCTTCCTACCATAGGGATTGACCACAACCTTGTCTGCATGAGAAGGATGACCAGGGTTACCCGGGGGTAGCTCGCCGAGGGGAAGTTGTGCCTTCCACTACTGTCATGGCCGAGGATCAACATAGTTTGGATGTCTCTCTCTGCAACGCGTTCATCCAGGAGGTCATCAACCAAGTTTTTCTGTTCGGAATGTTGCTGACACAGAGTGGATTTTTCTAGTCCCTCCTCCATCTTCTGTATTGAGGTGGACGAGTTGGAGTTCTTGGTGGATCCGAGGTGATCTTTACCCTTTCCAAGATTCCGGCTGAGGACTAATGTCGCAATGGGCACAGGGAGACCCAAAAGATTTCTCTTTTGGCGAGTAACCCTTCTCAATGGATACAATAGAGGTGGTACTCCCTCAGCAGGAAATTTCTGAACAAGGAGTTCTAGCTCATTATCCCCTTCTGATAGGTTGGCCATGTTGACCATGACTCTACCTGGGGGCATGTCCTTGATATCACATGGCAGGTCTGGCTGCCATCAAATAGAACTAAAGAGGAGGGTAGCGTATTTCCCCTGCCACAAATCTGCACGTGGGTGGAAGCCTCTTTGATAATCTTGGGGAGTACCTTGAATCTCTAGACACATTTTTTCTATAGGGATTTATGGAGACCTGGTGACTCAGGATGCTGGGCCATGGGGAGTGTGGTCAGATCAACCAGACGACATTGTTCACTGATGTCTTCAAAGTGCGCTTGGCTCTTCGGGTAAGCCACTAGCTAGTGGTGAAGACATATGTGAGTCACCCAAAGGGTCTTCCATAAACACTCAACTTCCTCTTGGATGAGGGATTATGACTTACAAAAACTCGGTGCTGCAACCGGCCAGAACATATCGAAGAAGTGGTACGCTACGAGGATGTTCCATAAGCTCCTTGGCTCAGATTTAGGGTCTGGCCATCCATTTCCCACTCATCAACTGGAGGCGGCTGAGGAACAAGCAGAGGTACTGATACAGACAGCTGGGATGGTAGGCTGGCCGGTGGAGAATACGGCGAGCGAACTTATAGACCGTCGTATCTTGGAAAATCCTCCGAAGAGTGTAGCGACTTAGCCACTACATCACAGTAGGATGGGCTAATGGCCGCAATTCCTGGTGCAGGTACTTGGGCTACTAGTGATGGATCACGCTACTGATCTTCCTCCATTGGTCCCCAGAATAGCTCTTTGTGATCTCTAGTGGAGATAGGGAGTGCTTATGGTGATGATGGTGGTGATTGCACGACCGCGACCTGTGGGGTTGCCAAGTTTTCTTCCCCCTGGATATACCTGCAGAGGGAGGCGGGGTTCTGGTGGATTTAGATTTTCAAGAGTATGAGGCTGATGTGCCACGTTCCTGCCCCGACCCTTGACACATAGGACATAGTGGAGGGTTCTATCACGGAGTCGTACTCTACTTCAGAATCCAAGAAGCGGACTGACATGATCTCAATGTGAATCTTCTCAACGCTCTTTTTATGGAGGCGATGACACGACCTCCTACCTTGGTATGGTTCTTCTGTACATGGTAGATTTCCGGCACTAGGAGGACCTTCGGCCGTACTGGTACTGGGGCAGAGTGATTTTCTGCCTGAGTAAGCTGGGCTGCAAGGAGCATCAGGGAAGATATTTAAGGGGACATGAGGAGGACCTCCGTGGGTAGTACGGGAGTTGGTAGGACCTCTGCTAAAGCTGAAAAGAGAATGGGTAGGACCTCCATGCTTATTTCCCCTGGTTACATCAGTGTGAGGACGGTCCTCATACTGGTCAAGCCAAACACGGGTATGACCTCTGTGCTGGGAACTGGTGAAGTTAAGTTGACCTCCACTCCTCCAATCACTAGGGCGAGGAGGAAAATCTCCAGCTACTATGTGGACTTAGGGAGGACCCCCACATTGGAGAGTGACCAGATGTGCAACCTCTCCATACATGTGGTCTGCATCAACAGGAATGATTCCATACCTGGTGTAGTTAGTGCGGGAGAGACTCCCATACTGAATGATTCCTTCATGGGAGGCAACCCCATCTAGGTTTAAGGTGGCACATGGCGGACCTCAATGCCAATCTTTGAAGCGAGGAAGACCCTCATTGTCCATGGTAGTGGTACAGGGAGGGCCTTCGTACTGGGCGGAATTTCTGCAGGTAGTCCGCGACGGCCACTACCTGCACCGACAACCAAGAGAGTTGACCCAGCCTTCCCATGGGGTGGTTGGGGCCTCGATCATGTTCGGGCGTATAATTTCCCCTACTTAGTGTATACAAGGAGTTAGTGATATGTGTCTGTGGTGGCTCGGGCCACAATAGCCTCTGACATTGATGCCCCATGACGAACTTCCTTTTCAATTTTTGCCTGATGCTGGCGTCGGGTCGGACAGACCGGAGTCAGTGGTGCAGGCACATGGCGAACCTGCTCCACAGCTCGTAAGACTGGTTCGAGGCACTAATGCGGCCTGGTGCGGGCCCTCGCCGGGAGCCCCTCGAATAGGACTCTGACCGGGATGGCTTGGACATTCCCTACCTTGCCGGTGTAGGGCATGGAGTCGTCGACGCGCTCCGAGGACAAGCTCCCGAAATGATTATATGTTGGGTTGGGGAGTAGTATCTCCCTGCACAGCCCATGGGGGTAGCATTGATGGCGAGGCACAAACTCCTCTAAATCCTGGCGGGTCATGTCCCTCATAGGGATGATGCCTTCCTCCTTTTACCGTTATACGAGGTCATTGATTACCCTCTACTGAATAACCTCATAGGTGGAGATGGGGCATGGTCACCAAGTGGTCATGGCCATTGATACCATTGTGGAAGAGGCAGAACCGCATGGGACTGCCGCATTGGCATTTCCCCTGCCCGCACATCGGTGGGCGGGCGATGATCGATTTCCGGATACAGCAACCTGGTTCATGAAGCAGGGATATTAACTCATTAGTGATGAAAGAAAAATGAATCGACGACCAATTTCCCAACTCCATTCTATCTTCCATGATCGGTAAGATGGATACTCTCTAACAACGTCATAGATCGGGATGCCCAACATTTTGACTGCCCCAACTTCTGGTGAGTTTCACACCAGGCCTGCTATTTTCTTGACGGGGCCCAGCGCCAGATATTTAGATTCAGTGACATGCTAATCCATTGATTCCTCCAACACTACTAGTCTCCATGTTGAGGAGAAGAACATCATGTCGGGTTCACCATTTCTATTTCTAACGCTTTCTCTAGGGCGTTCACATCCATCTGTTAGTGGAAAAAAGTCGTTGTTTGTTTCCCCACATTCCCGCTTTCCAAAGGCAGGCATCATCCATTCCTTGTTTAGGGATGTTTTCTCCTTGATTGAAACTGGATGATGGGATAATTGTTCTTCCTTATATAGATTCCTCCTAGAAACTCATTACATTGTCCGAGTATACCTTATATATTTAATACATTGTTCGTGAAACTCATCCCAGTGCCATATCTTCATGGACTCCGGTTAATTATGTGGCATCTATCGGGACATTCCAAAGGGTCCAGCCAGGGCAGCAAGCTTCGGTTGGAAGAGTAGTAATGTTGGGAATCACTGGCATGTCTAGTAATCGGAACAATGGCGCGTCTGGGTTTCTTCCCCTTATTATAGGGCTTCTAGAGGGCGCGGAAGCCCGAGGCACCCCACATCGAATAGGGGGAAATATTTTCCATAGGCATATCTATGACTTTTTCCTTAGCTTGCCATGTTTAACACAAGGTATACCACGAGTTTAATGTCTAATAAAGACATATCAGACTGATCAGAACAATAACTAGAGTGGATCAGATAGGTGTAACCCCTTGGGGAAACACTGATGTTGGGGCCAACATGTGGTTAGTTACGTAGTTAGTGATAGGAGTACTGAATAGGTGAATTGGCATGATCTCACCGGAATGTGGCGGCACGGGTAAGAATCAGGATGGATGATGGGTGGTTAGGTGAAGTGGATGGAGAATGTGATGGAGTCAACTATGGGTGACTATGATGGTGGTATTGAGCCTCGAAGAGACTTCCTACGTATCCCCGGGGTAGGGAATCAAAGTCTGTGTAGTTCAGTGGATATAGTTTATCTTGACAATTACTTTCCGCTAGTTGGGGTTCCAATGGATTACCGCTAAAAGGGGATGACAATGGATTACCTCTAACTGGGGTGACAATGGCTTACCGCTGAAAGGGGGATGAACCTCGGAGAGGCTTCTTACATACCATGTCTAGGAGACATGAATCAAAGTCCATGTAGTTCGGGCATGTGGCGTCAGTGAATCGACATGAATGTGGACCTGAGGTCCATATGGATTGTGGGATTGAACCTTAGGGAGGCTTCCTATGTACCTTAACTTGGCTAGGATAAAAGTCCCCATTGTTCGGATGGGGCTTGGTACACTAACGTGAAGATGGTCGGGACCAATGGTTGTTGGGCTTGAACCTCAAGGAGGCTTTCTACATACCTTGCCTTAGTAAGGATCAAAGTACATGTAGTTCGGGGTGGTGTTTGGTGAACCAACGTGAAGGGGGTCAGAACGACTGGGTGTTGGGCTTGATCCTCAAGTAGGATTCCTACGAACCATTTCTTATCAAGGATAAAAGCCCACGTAGTTCAGGATGGCGTGTGGGGCTTACACTTTAGGTTTTCCAGAAAGGATTTCATGGTCGATGCTTACTCTAAGCCCACATGAGTCATACTCGGTGTGAGAAGCAAGAGGCAGCAATGACCTGATGATCACGCCATGAAAGTTCCATCCATGGGAAGTAGGACTGAGGCTTACACGTGGTTAGTATCCCAAAGTGGAAACAAGGGATTATGTGTGGATAGCATCCCTGGGAGAGAGAAATTGGGACATACTCTAGGGTGGAGGCCCGAATGGTGACAAAGCCCAGTGGGAGAGGGATTTGGCAAAGAAAAGGATAGGAGGGTACCAATTCCCATCTCACCCTTCATCAACCTTTGGAACCAAGGAAGAGAGGAGGATTAGGGATGATACCTCCTACAAGAAAAGCTAGGGGCTTACACCGAGGTGGTTTCCCCTTCCCCACGGACGGACGCCGCTCCAATAAAGAGGATCTCATTCCATGTGAGGAACGTTCACACTCCCGTGGAGACCAGTGTGTATGAAGAATGTCCAAGGTGGGGGACCCCACGTAGGATGCATGGGGGAAGGTCACAATTTAACATCATGTGATGAGGATGAGGGTGCTTGGTAGTTTAATGTTCTGTAGCTCGGATGAGTTGGGTTCTCTCCGCACCCTTAGTACTTACATAACTAGTACCCTCTGCACCTTAGTGAAGAGAAGGGACAGGAAGCGCTGTGACTAGGGGGTTTCATGAGGTGATCCCATTAGGGGTCCACGTTAGTGTGGCTATGCGAAGAATAAATAGCTGTTAGTGTGCCTAATTAGGGATTGTGTAGGGCTGATGCATGGAAGCAGCCCGGGTGCCGTTAAGAAGTGGAAACGGTGAATGCAGATTACGCAAGGATGATTATTGGTTGCCACTATGGAGTGGTAATGGTAAATGGGGCTTACGCATGGAAGATTACCGGGTGCTGCTAAGGAGCGGAAATGATGGAAGGGGCTTATGAGTGGAAGCTACCCGGGTGATACTAAATAGTGGCAATGGTGGATGGGGCTTACACATGGAAGACTCCCATGATGTCTTCCTTGTGTCTGGACATGAGGGTATCCCAACTAATCGGTGGGTAGAGGTATATAATTGGCACATACACCTATGTGCATGTTCACAAGTGGGAAAATACCAAGGGGCATTAGAATCAGTCCGAACAAAGGGAGATGAAAACTTTGAATTACATTCCCGACATTCAGAACACAATGAGCGTGGCGTGGCAATGGAGGAAACTTGTTGACCATGTTCAAAACATAGCATCCATATCATGTTAGCTTGAAATGGGGACAAACAAATGAGGGTCGATTGCTGACCGTGTTTGAAACACAGGACCGGAATAAAAGTGTTTCCCAAATTCTTATGGGGCGTTGGCCCAGGACAGCAGGTGAGACGATGCAGCATGGGACCAGGACATTAAGGGGTCACATTAGACATGGAAGTAGATGAATATCAAAATCAAGGACACACAAAGAGTGAGGTGGACTGATGGAATGTTTGAACAGATTCCAACCATCTTGAAATTATTCCACTGTAATCATGGAATGTGGCATCCTATTATTAGAGCACAAGGTACCTCTTGTTTGGAGAAAGAGGCATCCTATACATGAATGATACAATATATTATAGTTTATAGTCATATAGATATGACTATTAGAATCTTATTCTTGGTGCATAGGGCATCTCTAGTTTGGAACAAGCGGCATCCTATTATTGAATGATAGGGAATACTACAGTTTATAGTCATGTAGAAAGGACTATTAGCATCTTATGCTTGGTGCATAAGGCATCTCTTGTTTGGAACAAGAGGCATCCTATTATTGAATGATAGGGAATAATAGTGTTTATAGTAATATAGAAAGTATTTTTAGGCATGATGCACCTAGAAATGGTTACTGTTGGGACTTACGTAAGGGGCGGACCTTTCTGGTTCAACCTGGCGTGAGAGTCAGGTGATGGGGGTTTGGATGAGTTGCTTGAGGAATTGTTCGACTCAACGTACTCGGGAAATTGATGATGGGAATCTCAACAAACTACATGGGAAAAAAACTAAGATGAATTTGTTGACTCAATGTGTTTCATGGTGTGCAGATGAGTATCTCAAATCATAGTATTCCATAGGTGGAAGGTGTGCACGCATAAGGGGCACAATGGAAAATCCCGACATCCCGAACCAAATATTTCATTGTGCGACTCTCTATTTTTAATGGGGGTCAGTGACGGTAGAGAAATATTGGGCATCGTGGAACTGTTGCATGTAATAGGGAATAATGGTGTGCAATAGCGAATGATTGCATACAACAGGGAAGGTGTGCATGCAATATGGGTGAAGGGCACACAATAGGGAGGTGTGCGTGCAATTGGGAAGGAATTACATGCAACAGGGGAGGAATTGTGTGAAATAGGGGAGGTGTGTGTGCAATTGGAATGGGGAATCATTGGTGTGCAAACTATTGCGCGCAAAAAATAATGCTTTGCGTGAAAAATTGGTCATGTTGCCCCCTTCACACGCAAAATTGATGTTTTTCATGCAATATTAGGGGTTTTACGTGTAAGTCTAGAAAATGCACACTTATGTGTATTAGAGAATTGTCCGACCTCCGAGGGCCTCCTAAGAAGAAGGGGGTGCACTTGTATTTATAGGCGAAGCCTTCAATGTCAGTGCGCGTAAAATTCTATTCAAATTTTATACACAAATCCCTTTTACACACAATATTAATTGTTTATGCGAAAGATTCCATTTTTATGCATAATATTCCCTTTTTACGCGCAAAACCATTTTATGCACAAGATTCCATTTTTACGCGCATGATTCCCTTTTCACGCAAAAATCCATACATTGCCCGAAAACTGTGCTGGATGGCCATTTCTAGCATCCTGAATTCAAACGACCATAACGTTTGATCTGTAACTCCGTTTGGGATCCACGACTAGTCAAATCGAAGATTGCAGAATGATATACAATCTAGAATCATATATGGAAGAATTTGAAGAATTACATGGAAGCGTTTTCCAGTGCCAACAACCAACTTTCTAGGGAAATTTGGGGATGAATTTCTTTAAGGGGGAAGATTGTAAGAACCCAGATCTTCTTTTCAGGTATGTTTTCCTTTTCTTGTCATTTTTGTGAAAAATAGGAATTCCTAGAAATTTTCGAAGTGTATGTCATGTACTTTATGAGTACACACCGTGAAGCAGCCATGCACATGCCCGTGTGGGGTTGACCTGGAGGCCGCTTAAAGCGGAGTACAAAAACGGAAAGTACATGTCGTGTAGTTTAAAATTAAACACCGTGTTTTTTATTTTTTTCACTAAACATAACAGGTTGCGTATAATCGCCAGAAACATCTTCATATAGGTTTCCTTCGGATGAGATCTCCCATACAGCTGTGATCTTCCTCTGAACCCCCAACTGAGCATCCGACCTCTGATTCGACCGCCGTCGATTGGGTTGGGATCGCCTCGGTAAGCTCTCTCTTCTTCTTGAGATTTGTTTCATGATTACTCCTCTTTCTCAAGTTATCCACTATTAAAATTTTTAGATGTTATCGAAGATCATTTGTGTTATAAAGTGATCCAAGCCCCAAGACTCAAGTATATCGATCTCCCAACACTGAGGTAGGTGGTTTGTGACTTTCTGTTGAAAGTCTTTGAGTTATAGGTGCAATTTTGGACAATACCCTTAATCGAGGTATTATGTGTTTACCGTTTTACCCCTGTTAATTGTATTCCAGGATTTTATTATTTAGTAGAGGTTATTTGGATATGAATAGGGTTGATTTCCATGTTTTGGATGTGTTTTCTCATGCATGTTCTGTTTACGACTGTTTGGTCATGCTTAGCCTTTTTGGCCACCTTTCCTGTTTTCACATGCCTATTATTATAGGGTGGAGTGTTTGTTTTCTGACATTCTTGATATGTTTTAAACAGATTAGCCAAGTATTTCATGAATTTTACCTTGTCCGTATTGAATTTCTATGCTTGTTGACTTACACAGGGCTGTGAGAACCTGTTGTAGTATACTGTAAAGGGAATTGACCGAGTGAGCTTCCTCAGAGAGTCTTTAAACAATTTCAGACAATGAGAGGAATTAACCGAGTAAGCTTCGTCAAAGATTCTTTGACCACTTGGTTCTATAAGGGGTAATTGACCATGTGAGATTCCTCAGAGAGTCTTTAACTACCTTAGACTATAAGGGGAATTGACCATGTGAGATTTCTCAGAGAGTCTTGAATCACTTTGACTATAAGGGGAATTGACTGTGAGTGATTCATCATAGATTCTTTATATATTATTATGAAATAACCATAGGGGATAGGCTGCGTATACTTCACAAAGTGTTACCTTGCTTGATTAGCTACTTATTTGATATGTGGAACTGTTTATTGCTGAGTACTTTCTTATTTACTGCATCTTTTCTTATTACCTGCCATATATATTCACTGACTGTTAGGAACAAATAATTGGGTGGTTTCCTACTGAGATTTAGTCTCAAACCATGTTTGGTTCATCCTTTTTTTCCAAAAAAAATTATATTTTTGCAGGTATATATAAGGGAAAGCGCCCTTATACTTCAGGTACTTGACTTACTGTGGAGCTGGAGATCATGGGGCCAATCATAGGCATGCGATACTAAGGAGCTGTTTATCTTTTTTCTTTTTTACTTTGGTTTAATACTATTTTTATTCCAGCATTGTGACTGTTTGGATACTTTCCTATACATATGTATGATGTATCATTATATATATAAATGTTCCATCTGTTTATTTCTACTAGTTTTCTGTTGATCAATTTTGTATGGATTATTACTATTTCTGTTGTTGCTATTATTTTCTTTCGTTGTGTTACTCTGCCAATGAGGGCATAGTTTCTCCAATATCACACCCAATGCCCTCACTTCTAGTCAGCATCCTCTGGCATTTTGGGAAGTGATCTTGATGCCATGTGACCAACCAGGTACGAGGTGCCTCTGTGTGGCTTCTGTAACCAGGAAATTACAGGATCATTGAGCTAGGGGGGATTCACTACTGGTGATGGGTTGAGTGAATATGATATCCCTATTGAAATGGATCATATCATATCCTAGATGATACAAGTGTTGAATCTCATAGTTGATGTTCTTTTTCCCCTTCTTAAATACCATCCCATTCCACTATGCGAATTTGAAGATTCTTGATCCACTATCATTGTGGAGAATAGGGTCCTTCAGTGCATGGTATGGAGTACTATGTAGTGTTTCGTCACTTGCACCTTATAAGAGGACCCACTATGCCAGATGGAATCCCTTTGAAACTATCTATTGAACCGAGGTACTAGTGGTGTGTAATCACACACCCTCCATTCACTATACTGAGACTAACTTTACTAGTAGGTGTAAGCAGAATGGTGTGATTTTGATATTTCTTACTATTATGATGAGTCTTCAAGAATCAAAGCGCTCTGTGTGAACAAAAAAGAGTTAGATCTACAAGAGGATCAATTATAGCATCATAAGTCCATCGTAGCTCCAAAATAAGAGATCATTAGTTAGTTTAGAGTGTAATAAGTATCATCTAAAGATGGAGCAGTGGAAGTATTAACCTTAGAGGAAGAGAGTAGGGTGGAGTGAGGTTAGAATTAAATTTAGTTAGATCAGGTTCACCATAAGGATAAGGATGATTTTGTGTATTTTTCCTGGAGGTCGGTTTCTCTCATTTCCATTGGTAGAGGTTGTTGAATATAGTGAAATCCCTTGATCAGGTCAAGACATATGAGTTCATTCCATTTTAATTGTTTTTTTAATAATGTAGAGTCTCCAATATTTTAATGAACCACCTCAATAAAGGTAATAAAAATAAATTATTTCAATTTAATGTGTGTATATAACTTCTATATCTCAATCACATTAACAAGATGACCAACTATAAGACTTTAATCCTATGTGATTCATGCTCTGTGTGAGAAATAAGAGATAAATAGAATATCATTATCTTATATGAGTTTTCAATATTCAAAATGAAATAAGAGAGTATAAATGATCTTCCACCCACATGTAGTGTCCCAATTAGGGAGACTATGTTTGGATAGAGAAACACTGCATAACTAAATTTCCCTCCAAACATGGGAAATTTCATGAGTGGCATATTTATAGGGGTATTGAACTCTACCCAAATAAAGGGTAATATAGAGGATGTGAATCTATATGTCTAGGAGTTATATCACAAAGGGGGTGACATGCTGAATAAGGGAGACTACTAACCTTTTTCAAAATACAAGTTCAAAAATATCATTGTCAAGTGTAGTGACATTAAAATGAGTTCCAATCATTGATGATGTTTTAAACATGTGAACCGTGAATTTAATTTTAAAATTCCACTTAGGAATATTCCCAAGAAGGGAGCCGAGCCAGTTTGGCCAGTCATCGTCACTATCGGATGGGTCCATTTGAATTTGAAATGTTATGGGGATCCAAATAAGTGAATATATGATGAGTGGGGTATAACTAAGGAAATGTTCTGATATATTTCAATAATCTCTTCATTATTAAACCATGGATCTAAGCACATTTATTTAATGTATTATCTTGAGTGATAAATAAACTATCCTTCCATTGGTTTCATCATTTTCATTTTCAAGGGATAGTTAAGGAACTCAAGGTGTGTGGTAGGTGACTGGTGTTGAATATATAAAATTTCCTCTCATGAAGGGGAATAAAACATATTGTAGTTTTATATCATTCAATGATGATGAAAAATACACAAATTATAATCTTGGAGTGAGAGTTATGAACATGAAATTTTACTTAGTATAGTGAGGATGATTCATCACACAATTTAACATCTTGTGTGTATGATTCATGTGGAATAGTTTATTATCTTATAGCCAGGTATTCTGGACCTATTGGAATATCATCCTCCTTTTCATCATACCCATATGTACAAAAGTGGGAACAAATATGGTGGACCTCATGGAGGTCCTTGTGAAAATGGGTCTAAAAGTATGTAATTTTTTTTAAATAAATCTTGAGTTATTGAGTTCAGTAAATGTTTCTAGGTTTCAACTAGGGCCTTTCTACAAGTACCATAGGTTCTACACCATTTCCATTTATTCCCTTACTTTTTTCCAAGTCATAGGTGTATCTTGGTAGGATGAATCCTGACTTTTTATTAACATTCACTTTGTATGTTTTCAACCTGACATGAATATTTGTATCCTTCCTTTTTCATTTTATTTTCATGTTTGTTGGACTGGATGGGGATATGTATATGTACATATGTGTGGATGATTACAAATAGTTTTTAGACATTATTATTGGGAGAATAATTTCATTTTATGTTCATATATCTCATCCCTATGAAACTGGCTATTTTGGAGAGGTTTCTATGATATGTTAGAGATGTTGAACGTCATGTAAACGAAGGGACAACGAGGCCTTTGACTAAAAATGTATTTCCTAATCAAGTTCTAGGTAGTTTAAGGTTCGTATTATTTTACCAATTAGGGGTGTTTATGTGGAAAATGAGGTATTATAATCCGTATGAGATTTGAGTTTCAACTAATTTTAATTAATAATGCATGGACCAAATTCATATTTACATCACACTACCTGAGGTGGCATAAATGTACTAGGACTTAAAGTTGGATAAGGGGTGACAAAATGAGTCATGGGTGGTGATACGATTTGTGGATAGGATGTATATAAGAGATATAGGTTTTATTATGTGTACCATGGGTCTTGTAGTCTAGCCACATGTAGTTTGAGAACAGATTGTGGTAGAAGACCATCACCAAATGGGGTAGTCCACTCGAGTGAGAATATAAATAAATCGGGGAATTAGTCTACTAAAAAAATAGAGGTGTTGAAAATAGATGTAAACTGAGTGATAAGGGGGGATACATGAACATATTTATGGTTTTGATGAATAAACCACTATGGTGTTGCTACACATTTAAGGTTATAGAGTTTGGACTGGAGAAAGTGGAATCTAAAAGAGTTTTCATGGAATCGGAGAGTTCAATCCCTTATGTGTAGATAAATCCAAGGAAGTGTATCACTAAAAAAACATCACTAGGGTCATATTAATGTAATTTAATGTCATCATTGTTGGTCCATTGATGGGGGTGAAATTGTTTCACACGAAAATATTGACCAATCTTCCAAGAACAGATAGATAGGGGTGAATTATAGTAATGATAGTTTCACTTGATAGAGGAATTTGTGGATGGGAATGATAAGGGGTGGGTTATATGGATTTATATGTATCCCATGGAATTGTTAATTAATAAACATGCAGTTCTAGAATGTGTCATGGTATTAGATCAATTCCAAATGTGGATGAGTTATCTTCTTAGGAGAAGATGAGAGGATAATGTAGTAGTTTAATACATCATATAGGAAATTTCAAGCAAATAAGTTTACTGGATCTAAGTCTATGACCATAGTTTTAATATAGATTAATTTCTTTTTATAAGGAAATTGTACTGTAGTTTAACATCATGTGATGAGGAAGATATGGTACAGTTTTCCATTATCTGACTAGTATAATGGGTGTTATGGATTAAGGTCATATATCTTTATCCATGGGGTTTACATCTAGATTAATACCATATATCTTGGATCATGGTGATGTGTTTGGGTGTCCTAGAAGTGTTTGTGTAGCATATAATATTAAAAACATTACGTCAAAAAAGAGGGTTGGTGTGGCCTCATGCCACATGAAAAATTTCCTAGACAAGCTTATCACATTTTAATGTTAATATGCTTTGAAAAAGAATGTTAATAGTTTAATGTCATAGATCATAGTTAAAATGGTGGATGCAGTTCTATTCAGAAACACCTATGTGTCTAAATCATGTTGTGGGGAAACCCACTGAGACTCCTAAGACCGTGTGTGTTATACTCACTGTTGAAAATATGGAGTTGTCAAGAGTTCCCTTTATTACAATAGAGATAAAAAGGGGGAAAGGGATCCAACTTGGGAAGGATACAACAGTGCAAACTTTATATTCATCATGTGAAAATGAATGTCTGGATAACACAAATGGTGTTGAAACTCAAATTCATCCAAGGAAGGTGGGAAGAAGGTATTTTTGGAACTTTTGAGGTTTAGAAATCAAAGGGGTGAGTATATGTGTATGGAATAAAAGATGACCAAGTTTTAATCTTAGTTTCCACAGCCACACCAGTCCATGATGGAATGCAAAAATACCAGATTGACCATTAGGCTTGTTAATAACAAAATAACCATCATCAATCAATAATAAAATTTCAAGGTGTACCCCATGGATGGGAGATCATCTAGTTTGACCCAACATCATTTTCATTAGGAGGCATATTCAAATCTATATGATGATGGGGATAAAAATTGAGGAATACAAGAAGTGTTTATTTTTACATGTTGGGATGTTTAGGGGGAGTTAAAACTCAAATTTATCTTCTTCCATATAATTGAGTGGTAGGTGAGGATTAGACATGTTCCCAAGGGGGAAAGTGATGAAATGTTTCAGTGGTTGGGTTGGGGATGGGAAATGAGATCTGAACATTGCTACATATCCCATTGAATGAGGAATCAATCCATGTGTTGTTCTAGATTATGATATGGTAGGATACCTTCACCAAAATTGTGGAATCATATATAGTGATGACCTAAGGAATCATAATTCTTTTGATCATGTGAGATGAGTGTGAACCCTGAAGTTAAATAACATTCATGAATGATGTTGAGAAATCTTTTTTACATAAAATGGTAAGGAGGAGGCATATTATTCTTTAACATCATGTCACTAGGATGTTATCCCACTTCTTAATGACATCCATCCAAGATGATAAAATAATTTTCGATGTCAAGTAAATAGGATATTTGGTTATCCCAATTAAGTTCATATAACATATACTAGAGGATTTCACATAGTTTAATTTCATAGTATTGGGACTAGAAGGGGATGCTAGTTTAATAACTTATAGCTTGGACTATTGGTTTAGTGACTATCCCGGGTATGTTTGACTAGTACCAAAAGGTAGAAACCTAATTTAAAGTGAAGGAAACCAAGTCATTATACCACACCAAACACCTCTAACAACAGATACACATGATTTAAGGTCATAATTCTTAGACATTATTGGGATACTTCCAGTTTAATTTCATGATTCATGGATTTAATGGGAGTGGACATTTTGTTTTGTAACATCCTTACATCTCAACAATGATGGGGAATGTTTATCCCTGCCTCTTAATCCCATGTGATCCATGCTTGGTGTGATAAATAATAATAAATTAGGAGTTCAATATAAAATAAGAGAGAGAACAGTGAGGGGAAAAGAAGGTAACATGGGAAGGTCCTAATGATTTCAACATTCTTGGTCATCTTACATGAACACATGAGGTAGTATTACCACAGATGTTAAAACTCTACCAGAACAATGGGATATAGAGAGAAGGTATGTTGGGACTTTTTATATCAAGACCACAAAGAGGGTGGAAACTAATCGGTAGATAACAATACTTAACCATGTTCAAAAAACAAATACCACAAATTCATAAGTCAATGATTAAGTGAGAATGTTTTAGATCGACCATTTACCATATTTGAAACACATGATTCATCACCTATTATTAGGGATATTTAGATTTTTGTTCTAAGGATGGTAGGTGAGTCAGTTTTTCAAGAAACCATTATCGTTAGGTGGACTATTCAGATAGAGGTGATGATGAGGATTCAAATTGAGGAAGTTAAGAGGTGTGAAAGTGAACACATTAGGTTGTTCAAGGGGGTTAAACACTCAAGGGAATATTATTTCATGCTCTCAAACAAACCAGACGGGTATATCAGCAGTATATAATTGTGAATGTGCCCAAGGGATATGACCTCGAAGATGGTTAGTTTCAGGTTTGGGCCCGAGACCTGAGTTCTAAAAAATAAAAAATATCCCATTAGGAATGGGAATCAATTTTTAAAAAATTATTGGTTGTGTTAAAGTTGGATACAATCATTATAAGGGTTTATTACTCTCTTGAGAGGACCTAAGGTATCACAAATATATAATTCCAGTGAGGGGGATATTGACTATATAGTGTAACTTCTTATAAAAATTATGTCAAATATGCAGTCTTTCATCATATTGTAAGTATAGGTGGTCATAGAAGATTAAAATCATGTATCTTCTACCCATGAATCATACAATTTAATTTCCCATGGACAAGATGTTTCCCCTCAGATTAACATTATATGACAAGAATACTGACAAGTAGTTTTACTTCATGCAAATAGGATGTTCTCCCAAAATTTAATTTCATGTGACTCAGATGATGTCATAATTTTTTTTCATGGGACTAGGATATTGTACTATATTTTTACATCATGTGTGCAGTTAAACATCATATGTCTCGTCCATTGTCTTCATTTCACATGACGTATAGCTAAAGGAAACTAACATTGGTGTGAGGTGTGATTCTCTGTCTATCCATGGTGATCAATGATAATGCACGATTAGAGTAGAAATTATGAGATACATAAGGTCTATTCCATTTAGGTTAAAGTATAATTGGTTTCTTATTTAGTATCATTAGAATCCATTGATACAATACCATATAACCCTGATGGATGGAATGAAGGTGAAACATTTTTTTTAACATTGACACCAAATTATTCTTGTGTATTTTCAGGTTTTAATAAATTTGTGGTTGGTTTTATTTGGGGGATTCTATCTCATCCATACCATCACATTCCATCCATTCTAGTATCGACTAATTGTAAATGATCATCTAAAGTGATAGATGGTGAACCTATATAGCTAAAACTATCTCTACATTATGGTTAATGGAGTTTACTAAGTGTAATTTCAATTCATATTCTGATAAGACTAGAGGAAATTGGAGATCTTAATTGGGCAACTCTTCCTATTCTGGAAAACCATATTCTATAGGATGTTAGAAAAGCATTTTTTTCAACACCTTGATAAGAACAATTTTCTATTTGTGATAATAAGAGGTATGATTTTATTGGATGTTTTACATGTTGAAGAACTTCTTTATCTCGACATACTTAAAATTGGTGTAGTTATCCATTATAATATTGGGATAGATCCTGAATTGATAGATTTTGTGGCACTCCATGAACTCAATCACTGAATGGATCTTAACGTCCTTGATATGGTTGGCCTATAATCACATTTAGTAGATTTTTTTGGTGGTCATAATGAACCTAAACCTCCATTTTATCAATGGAGGGTAGGGCCACAACATCAAGTTCTCATAAAAAAGGCCAGGTTACATGGTAGAATATTAGAGCTCCGGTGGATGATGCATGAAATTTACATGGATATTGAAAGCATGACACTTAATGGTGAAACCAATGTAGTCATAAACCATAGTGGTCTAAAAATACCACAATCTTTAGATTTGTTGGGAGACATTCAATATTTCTTGAAGGCCCCCATTGACCTGTATTGTACATCTTACATACCCTAATGGATCTCCTTCCATTGGATGTAATGAAGGCGGACACAATAAAATATGGTACAATAGAGGTTATGATGTTGGTTATGGATATCTCAAATAATTAATTACACCATAGAATGAAACAAGCACTCACTCCCAGATCGTTATGGTGGGATGATACCATGACGGAGATACTCAGTGAGGGGATCATCCATTCTAGTGATTCTTCCACTACTATATCATTTTAAGGACCAACTCTAACATGTTTTTAGCTAGATGGTTTAACTTTTAGTCCTTATCATGATAAGTTTTTTTGTGATGACCCTATTATTCACAACATGCCTGATTAGTTCAACATGGATAGTCTTTACAATGGATTCATCCATGTATTCCTAGGTATCAACTTAGTTATTATGTGATCTGGGGACATGATTCACCTTAAACTAAGAAGGGAACTAGGCCATCAACTTAGGAGTATACTCTGGAATGGGGATCAGTTCCTTCTTTCTAATGATATAGTAACCATTTATCTTCACGATGACTACCTTAGAGTCTCCCTTTATAGTGAATCAAGGGAAATAAATTTTTAGATCCAACTCGATGTTGGTGATAATATTTTGATACTCATACCCATTGTAGTTTTATCCCTCATAAAATAGAACTGATTATATAAAAATAGCATGTGTATTATTGATAAAGAGTGTCTATAGGTCTATACTATTGAACATTTTTTTGTCGAGTTTTCTCTTATTTGAGCTCTAAGGGGTACTGAAAAAGTGAATATTCTAGTATTTTATGGCCGGATCTGTGGATATGATTACCTCATCTAGGAAGTCGATGTCTAGAGGTTGTTCCTTGGGGACAGATGATTGGAAAAAAAATATTCTAATGCATGGACATTTTTGGAATTATAGGGGGGAAACCAAATGTAAAACTCATAAACAATTACTACCCATCTTGCCAGTTTACTAGTCATCATGGGGAAAGTGAAGATAGACTTAAATGTTCCAATAGAGGATACCAATTGTATCTCATGTTTTTGTTAGTAGTATCATATGTTTTGAACTTTGAAGACTAGGATAAGGAAACATTTCTTGATTGAAGAAAATCTAGTCTCCATGTCGAGTAGCACACAATAGTGGTAATACATTCCATTCTCCCAGCCATTGTTTTCATTTTGAGCTATAATTTTTCCAAGTAAACATTCCATGATGGTTACATAGAGGAAAACATGCATCCATAGGATTGGTTCCATTAGGATTAGAGGATGTAACAGGTACTATTTGATGTCCTCAAATATTTTTGGGAATCTGTATCCTATGTGTATATAGTTAATTTCTTAAGTATCACCAATAATGGATTATATTTTCTGAACAAATTTTCAGTGAAACATCAGATATAGGTTATGTTTATTTGGAGGCCTCACAGCTCTTCATGGTTAACTATAAGAGGAATATAGAAGATAGCCTTGATCATATCTATATTGATCTCAATGCCTATGTACCTAACAATGATGATGAGAAAATTTCCGTATGTGACCCTAAAATCACACTTCAAGCGATTCATCTTCATGTGATGGGAGTAGAGGAATTTGAACAGTTTATTAAGATCTTTGATATGGTCCTATAACTTTGGTATTTTACCACTAAATTTTCCCAATAAGATTCCTCTAATATCTCATGGATCGACTAGATGATATTGTTCATGGAACTCTAGTAGGTAGCCACAAAATTCTCCAAACTATATGGGATCTCTTTATAATAGAAGGTTCCATGAGGTTCCACGAATGGAACGTTTCATTGTCTTTAGTGTAAATCTTTATCTGATTATACCTTGTGTAATCATTTAGGATGGACATGTCTTGGAAAGTAGAAGATGTATAGATTATAAATAGTATCACCATAAGGGGGAAATAATTTTTAGTAAGTGGTCATTGACATCCTGGAACTCGATGAAGACTCTGATATACCTGTTCTTCTTCATGATCAGAACAATGTTTGATATCCACTTGGGATATGTAATGGCCCGGACCCCTCCGGTCCATTCCTTGTTGAAATCTATGTGGTCAACACGACGTGCGTTATAATGATAAATTTTAATACTGATGATAACGTAAAAATATGTTGGGTTTATTAAAATGAATGGTTTTAATTTAATAAAAGTGGTTCAATTTAATCAATGTGAAATAGAAATAAATAGAATTAAATAATTAAATTAATGGACGTTATGCGACATCTACATGGCATGGTCAGATTCAGATATCCAACGGGGTTGTTTAACGTGGTCAATGCGATGAGCATAAATATTATCATTATTAAAAATAATAATGGTGATGAGTTAATAAAATAAGTTGATGAATTGTTTTTATTATTAAAAAACAATAAATGACAATGATGGCGTAAAACTATGTGCGAGAGGTTAATGAAATTAAAGGTATTAAAAAGGGGTTGAATATTTAGTTATATTATTTTTGTTTTGTAGTGGATATGGTTTTAATTAAATGGAATGGTTTTAATTTAATATGAGAATAACCATGGTAAACTAATTTAATGAGAATTATGTTTTGAATTAAATGCAATGAGATTGGAGAGAGAATATTAACAATATATTAATAATGATATGAAATAAATTGGAGAGAGATGAGTTTTGAAAAATAAAATAAAAATAAAGAAATCACTCATGGAAGGAGGCACCACTTTTGGTGGTGGCATGGGATTGAGGAGTTTTTTTTAGTCATTATTATTAGATATTATAATAATGATTATAACATATTAAATGGGAATAAAATTAAAATAGAAATAAAGGAGAGAAGGAATGGCCATGCGTGATTGACATGGAGTGAAGGAGGCGCAAATATTGGTTGTGCGTGGAAGATTGGATGAGATAATTTAATGAATTAAATTAAATTAAAAATAATAATATAATAATCATGTTAATGTTTTTGTAGGTAAAACACTTTTCCGACCATAACTTATTCGTGTGACCTCGGTTTCACGAACCGTCTGCGGTAGTATGACCCTGACATCAAGATGAAAATTATGAGTCCCATATTGGAGGACTTTTTCAGGGTTTCGGATTGGGTACCCGAAGCGGTCGGTAAATAATAGATTTAATATTATTATTAAATCTTTGGCTCGTCATAACTTCCATGTGCGACGTCCGATTGGCTTCTCATCAGTGGTGATGTGATCCAATAATAAATACGGTCAATTCAGTCTAATGTTTAATATTAAATTATGGTTCGTGTCTCGGGTCCAGGAGATGCCCAATAAAAATAATATGTTATTATTACGGGATCTTGTATCCAACGTATCTCCCTCATACGATATCAGATTGACGATCCGTCAGTGACAGCGTAACCCTGAAATTATGACGGTCATTTTAAGACCATTAATGAGCTACTTTTATGACTCATTCCTCAGGTCAACGAAGCACCACATATTGATAGAATTATCATTATTATTAAAACACGTGGAAACCGCGTGACGTGTTAACCAATCCAAACATGCAACGTATGTACGGTCACATCGTATATTCATTAATGCACGCTGAATACGGATTTACCTATTCGTTGCCTATATAAAAATGAGGTCATGTTTTATCTTCGATATCGATCGCTTCTTTGTCGCACAACGATGCTCTTGGACAATCGAGAAGTATTCCTCCTCTAACTTCTTTGTCCGAGCTCCGAATTACGATCCGTCAGCGGACACCGGATCGTAGCAACGAGACGAAGCTTCTAAGCCCGGACTTGTCACCTTTCCTTCCTGCCTTCCTTCTCCAGCTTCCATCCTAGGAGGCGTTTGTCGGGTTTGGTGAAGGCGGAGGACACCGAAGGACGTCGTCGGAAGCGACGTGATCGGGACCTTTTGAGTTAGGGATCTCACCTTTGTCTCTCTAATTTGTGTATCATGTGTGGCGGGTATCCTTTTGTTCTCATGATAAATGGTTGAACCTTTAAATAAAGATAATAACTGGTTAAAGATTGAGGTTGGGAAGTTAGTGATTGTTGTTACCTTACTTTTTATATCCTGTGATATTATATTTGTGAATTGAATGAGCTTCTACCTACTGAAAATCACAGTCGTTGGGGGCCTTTGCTTACGCAATTAAATGTTGCCCTCTCCTTCTGTATTTTCTTATGGATGGAAACTTCATGAAATGTGGAAATTGGTTAATCAGGTAAAGTTGACTTTTTAAATGAAAATCTTGAACCCTTGTGTGATCACCCCGGTTGAACCAAAATGGAATAATGAACATGTGGGTGTTGGCTTGGTTACGTGGCATGTGTTGGGGGTGTTTTGTGGGCTGTTGTGTTTTGGGTGAGCAGCGGGGCTGCGACGTTTGGGTGGTGATCTTATTGGAATGGTTGATGGTGGAAACGTGGAGGTGTGAAATGTTTTGTAAACGATGGGGTTGAAATGGGAAGTGGTTGGTTGTGGAAAATGCCTTTATTTATGAAAAGTGTTTTGATTATGAAAAGTATTTTGAAGTAAAAATGTGTTTTCAAATGCGGAAATGTTTTGTGTATGGAAAGGGTTTCATGTGTGGAACTTTGAAATAAATGAATGATGGAATGTTGTATGGTTGTGATAATCTTTTGTAAATGAAATGGCATGTGGTTGCTTGCGTTTTACCTAACCTTGGTTGTGGATGGCAGGGATATGTTTGTGAAAGGTTTTGTCTGGATGATAGTTGCCCAGTAGTAATAATTTGTTAAACCATTGCATGAAACATGAAAACCTAAAAGGGGTTAGGGGATGATTGTTTGGTTGTTGATGCATGCTTCGTGGTAGCAGTGCCGAGGCACATGCTCAGTTTCTCTTTTTAAGAAGCCATAGGTTGGGTTGTGTCTTTGGTATATGTATATATATAATTGTATCTTTGTGTTTTGTCGCACCACACCCATGTCAAGCACCTAGTTCCGAACACTCCCATTTTATGGGAGAGGGTGTTCCCCCTTAGTTACTAGCTCCTTCCTGCTCCTTCTTCCATAGGCTATGATGGCTTGAGGTGACCTTACACCCAAGACTCTTCGGGTAGGTCTCGGAGGCTGTGATGGCTTGAGGAGACCTTTAGCCCAAGACTCTTCGGGCAGGCTTACCGTTCCGAAGAACCTTCGGGATGAGGCCTAGGTGTCTGCGGGTGGGATAGTGGTTGTGGCCCAGGTGTGTGCGGGCGAGATGCGTGGTTGTGAGGCCCAGGTGTGTGCTGGCGGGATGCGTGGTTTGGCCCAGGTGTGTGCGGGCGGGAAGAGTGTGGTAGCGTCAGGACGTTTGCCGTTAGGAAGAGCATCATCTAATTACGTGGGAAATGGTGCGGGGTGCCCAATATTTTTGTTCTATATATATACTAAACTTGTTTGTGTTACTTGGTGAGTGTGACCAGTGAGGTTGGGTGGATAGTTTTTCCTTGTTAGTTTCTGGTTCTTCTGTTTTTTTCACGGGACCTTAGGGTGTCTCCCCACTTGTGCACGAGAGATTTAGGTTTCCCTACTGAGTATACTTGTATGCTCACCCTACGTTTACTTTCAGGTTTCCAGGAGGACTACCAGGGCCGTGCGGGACCCCACTAGTTGGGCAGTTGGAGTTGTTGCAGTTGTTGTTCTCTTGTTTTCTTTGGCCTTGTACTTTTGAGCTTCCTTGTACTTGTACCTTGTTATAAAAATTGTTTAAACATGCTTGTGGGCTTGGTTTGGGTTTATTTATATACACTTGTTCTTTTCCCTTTTTGGTGGTTGACTTGTCCTATTTCCCGATCCAAAATAATAAAAATGGTAATGCCTCCCATATTTGTGAAAACTCATACCCTTGGTGCTAGTCGCCAACCCGGGGCCTACTGGAGGCGGGACTCGGGGGGTCATTATCTCCCTTTCACCATTGCCAGCTCAGGAGGGGCATCTTTGGTGGGAGGGGGTTGTGACAGGATAATAGAACTCTTTGATGAATTTAAATTTAATAAAGATGTAAAATATGGAATAGACCATGAAACCATGGTACTTATGAGTCATTCTAGGAGGGTGATTAAACCCTCAGTGGACTACTAGTTGGAATGATGACAAACAAAGACCTAGGGATTGAGCCCTATCATTTCCTTATAGATCTATAATAATAAATCATGATTATTCTTTATGAATAAATTGACTTATTGCTTCATAAAAAATAAATTACAACTATGATTAGTTTCATCACTAGTTCATCATCATTGTGAAGACTCACCTGATCCAACTCATCAATAGTGATGGATCCACCAAATTCAGATGTGGGAGGGGTGTCATCAAATTCCTCTTCTTCATCTAAAACATAAGGATTAAAGGAAAGAGGTGACTCCCCTAGAGATATAACCCATGGAATGGTAATTTCATCTACTATGGTAGTGGCCATATCCAGAATGATGGGTTTATACTGTACATGGACCATGGATAAAAAAATAAATGTTCCAATAATAGTGGTTTTGGATTTTCAATTTCACCTTTTATGTCAACATATTGATTGCAGGTTAATCTCCAACAGGTCATACCTACTATCTGTAACGTGCTAGTATGTTGTATATAAATGGATATGGGGATAGACTCTTTATAACCCTATATTAAACCATGCCTAACCTATGTAGGAATATAGGGTTATATGTGATTATTTCTTTCTTCATAGGCACTCTGAATGAGTTTTCAATATGCAAGGTTGTTGGTTCCAATTGGTAGATTACAATGATGAAATTTTATTTAAAATAAACCCAAGGATTTTTTTATTTGACTATAAGATAATTTATGGTGTTGATACACTTGAATCCATCAATCATCAGCTATTTTCTCTCTCTTTTAGAGTAATAGGCATCTAGGCAACATGCCTCACAAGAGTCAAGGGGACAGACATCACCCTGGGGAAACCCTACTCAACCATCTAGGTACTATTTAAGGAACTTATGGAATAAAGAGGGAACAAATACATTAACGTGGATCCAGTTCCTTCCCAATAGGTAAATACAGGTGGTTTTCAAAAGTAAATTCGTTAATTTTCTTTTTTTTATCAATTCACCAAATTCAGAATTTATTCAAATTTTGCCACATAGTTTTGATTCATAGTTTTCATACCCTGTAATTGTTGGGTTGGAGGGGGTTAGATCTACTATAATGGAACACAACATGGGGATATTGTTTTAGGTTATGATTGATCTTGAAACTAGTATCCACAAGTAAATGATGTACTTCCATGTTGTTGAACTTTCCTATGACAAACTGAGGATCTATGTGGGACCATATAGTGACAACCTTGTCTTATTTCGAGAAGGAAAATATGGAAATTATTTATCCATAGTAATATTACTATGAAAATATAGTCCTCAGTTGTAGTTACCCGAGTCTCTAACTGAAGTGGGCTCATCAAATCCTTGATAACTACCTCACAAATCTCTTTTAATAGGATGAGTGCATCTAGGATTGGGATTGGTGACGGTATGCTATAGATGTGTTTCATTACAACATATATCTAGTAATGGGCATAATGTATACCCACTAATGGGGGATCATTCATATGGATCATAATGGGTATCATTGTTCTTCACACTAGTGCCTAGGTAGTTCTTTCTATCTGCAACTATTGATTAGATAATTTGGGTTGAGCACTAGATTGTTGTGGTTCAAACTTTTCTAGCCATAGATGATATTTGACTAGCTATAGATGAGCCACATGGTTGGATAATATAATAAATCCAGAAGTTTCAACTGATTGTTCAGCTTGAGGGGATTCTGACTATTGGTTATTTCACAAGTCTTATTGTCTCAACTCAGCAACATGAACTTTAAATTTTGAGGCATCGGGTTGGGAATCTCACATATCAATGTTAAACCTACCCCTCCTTTAGCTTCATTGGATAGTGGTTCTTGATGGGGACTCTTGTAATTCCTCATTAGTAAGTACTAAATGACAATAAACTGGTACAATAAAATTTATTATAAAATAATACTACTCATTACCAGTGGAATATTCTAGGATGGTAAAGAATGTAGGGGATTCTCCCAATATATGTTGAATGACGTCATTGAGAGTAAAGGATGATTTTCAAAATTTTAGTGGACTCTGATTGACATAGTCCCATCATTGCCTATGATTATGAGACCTAGAACATGTAATGAAGTTGTGATGGTTATATTACACATAGAAATCATAAGGGGTTCTGGTCTACTAAAATGGTAATAGATAATTTCATGGGCATGATAAATCATCTTAAAATCTGTCCATTCATTATTAATTTGTGTACATAATCTAGGAAACTACTTCTATTCACCAGGGTCTTCCCCATCACTATCAATGGTGGTAGATACATATTCCACCTGCACTAGGGAATCACCCAACGTAACTAGGGTACATTCCACCTTGTCCTAGATCCAATCCATGAAGATATACCACTCTTTCATATTGTGTTTGAGGCCACCATTATATTTATTTTTTATCATGGTCAGTGAGTTAATCCTCTTGGGAACTCCTTTATTTAATAAACTTAATGGTGTTATTATCATTGAATAAATGAGGTAATTTGGGAACCGTGCATCCTTGTAGGGAAATACATTTTTCTTCTACATTTATAAGGTAATTATAGGTTCCTAGAACTAATAGGGAGATTGGTCAGTATTCTAATAGTGAGGTGGTGCTTGTAGGGGAATGTGTTGTGGAGGTATCTAAAGGTGGACTAGAATTGGGGAATGTGTATGAAAAGTATCATAATATTATCCATTTAAATGTTTTATTATAGGGTATGGATGAGGTAATGTGAATGACCACTATTCGGTCTACTATAGGGCTTATAAAAGACACTATTACCTTTCATAAAACACTAAAAATCCACCTAGATTCCTCATGGAGATAAGGGTAAGGACCATATTGTCTCAAACGTTTTCCATGGATTTCTACAATAGTTATTCCTAAGAAATCCTCACAATTAGGGAGTACATGATCCCCTTATACCTGGACAAATAAATTTAGTAGCTCAATCATCATCCCTCCACTTAAATTTTGAGCGGTCAGTGATGTGGGACTTATGTAGGGTGGATCAAAACATGTAGAGAAACTACCTATGGAGGTTAAGCTGAGTAGAAATAGACCCCAAGTCAAACTGAATGTATCAAATAGTCATTCCCTCAATGTTCTATAAAAAAAAGATATTTTAATCTACCTAATATTTTAGAGTCCTCAGCATCAGAACATCCATGATTTGTAGTGGGATAGATATTTCAACTGATATTTCATCAAGTTGAATGGGTGAAAATATATTACCAAACTCTAGGGTTGGGAAGATGTGGTCTATAAATTATTGATACAAAATTCCCTCAGGAGGAATAAAAATATTATGTGTCTCTAAAATCTCAAAGATATGGTTTGAGAGAAACTATCATGTAGTCTTGGTGAGGGTTTGTAGTCACCATTTCCTTGACCTGCCTCCTGGACCGAGAGGTAAATAAATCATGATCCAATGGATTAAAGTCATGATTCTTAAGTGGTTTAAGTGGTTCATATCCTAATCATCTTATTGATATACCTGAAAAAAGATTGATTGGGTGTTCATAACCATCTACCTTAACACTTGGGTCCTAGTTTAGAAGGATATAATGATTGGTTTTATAAGGGGTAGGGTTCCCATAGACATTATCTAACTCTATGTGTTATTTAATGAGGATCTCTGAATTGAGACTCTAGTATCCCTCAATATCCATGAGTAATGCGTCCATATTGGCATTTTAATCAGTCACCGATGTGGCCATAGATTTGTTGATGGGTTCATAAATTTCATTTCCCTTATTTAGTGATAGAATAGAAGGAAACAGTTCCTTAATGGGAGGACTTCAGTGTCCCTTCTTCTCTCATTGGAGATGGGAAAAAGTTCCTATAAAATGATCAACATGGTAATTTCTCTCCTATCAAGGAAGCTCCTATATTAAATTTCTATTTTCATATAATTTCTTTCTCTAATCATCTAGGAGATGTAATGTGATGATTCTCATGGTTTCAGTGGGTGGAGGGGATCTTTTCCTATCAACGAGAGTGATTTATAGACTATCTTTTTGTTTCTATAGAAGGGGAATTTAATAGAGTTCTTTATACCCCCATCATCTAATCAAAACATGGTGATATTACTCTTATAATACATGTTGAATAATATTTGTGATTCCTGACATTGGTTTAGAGAAAACCTATGTGATACTATATGATTTAGGGCACTGGTCCATCGATCCTATGGTGATGTTCACTTTTTAGTATAGATTATGAATGGAATCATGATTCTTTAGGAATCCTGGGGCCAATTTTTGATCTCATAGGTGGTTTAATGTATTCTATATATTCTGGTGGAGGAATTTTTTTGGGCACATGGTGAGGAATTCTAGAATTGAAAAGGGAATTTTTGTAGCGGGGGGACACATCCAATTGTTAGTTTGTGTCTAGGATGTCCCACAAATCATCCTATTTTTCATTATTTGAGGGTAGTAAAATTCTATATTACCCCATCCTCTAATCTAAAATAGACATCAATATTTTTTTGGTCATTATATAGACCTTTTATTGTTGGATTTCTAGAAATTGGGAATCCCATGGGCCAACCTTCCCAAAATATTCCAGAGTGTGATCTAGAGGTAGGACTATCTTCATGACCAAATCCATATAGGATGGGGTATCCAAATCTTCCTACTAATCAAGAAGTACATCCTACCTTTTTGTATTAATATAGTTTTCACCATCATTATAATGCACAAATACAGCCACTTATGTCTTCCATACATATTGGGGGATGTAGAGAGGAGGCGAGATGATAGTGGCATGGATGATTGCATGGATAGTATCTTGAAGGAATTAAGAACAAAATTCACATGTAGGTAATAATGGAGGCATATAGGTAGCTTGAGGACCTAAATTTATTGAATGGTTACCCTCAACCGATATATTTCTACCCCCATCTATAGTGGTAAAGACAGAGGTGTTTCCAACAAGTCATTCAACACCTCAGATTCCAAGAGGTAGATTACAATGTGATTTTTCCATATTCATTCCGCATTTTGGGTGATATTTCCAAATTTTTAGTTCATGGAGGGTTATAAGGATTTACTATTTATGTGTTGTAGCTATATCTATTGATAGGTACCTTATAGATGTCGTTTATTTTTCTATCACAGTACAAATATTTTGGGCATGGGATGTCTTTGTCATGGGGAGGACCTCTGTGTTGATTGAAAGAACTATAGGAAGTATTTACATGATGAGAATAATTATCATGGGATGTTTCATGATGATTTTTGATGGTGTCTAAAAATGGGTAGAGTTAACCCATACTTCCCAATGGTCGGTCAGTGTCTCGATCTCAATCAGGTGAGGACATCCACCTCACAATGGATGGAAGGGTATGGGAAGGATCTTCGATAATGGTAGGGGTAATTGGAGATGAAAGAGATCCATCCTATCAGGAAGGGTTCATGGAATTCCCTCAAAATTAGCATTGTGTGTTTTGGATTGATTCCAGTAGAGCATAGAAAGGCCCAACATTCTCAGCGGTCTATAGAACCAGTTGACTTTATCAACATGGCTGATTTGGATCCCTCTTGGGAAGATCATAGAAAGGGGTTTCAGTTGGTGTTACCCACACATCCCCTAACACCTTGTAATAGGGGAGTGATTCATTGGATCATTCTGGGAATATTCTACTAGGCCATTTCTTTATCATGGAAAGAAGGTTTTCCCCCTATACGAAACCTGAAAGAAGGGGTGATGATGCAATATTCCACTTCTAGATCCTTTATATTTATGTACCTAGTTAAGATAACCCCTTAGAAATCAAAAAAAAATGAACCAGGGTATTTATAACGCATATTTGGATGATATTTAAGGGGGATATGGTGTGAAGGTGTATAATAGCCATAGGAGTGAATCCAACTGTTGTAAAAGTGTAGTTGTGTAGGATTTCCTCACCATCGGTTCTCTTATCCCCACTCATGTAGGTAGTGGGTTGTCGAGTGATTCCTGAATCTTGAGTCCTATAGGATACATGAGTTCAACTATTAGTACATATCTGATAAAGGTGATTTCCAACATACCAATCATTATTAACTATCTTTGGGATATCGGAAGGATCTACCATGACAATGTATCATATTGAATAAACCAAAGGTTAAAAAAATTCTCCAAGTTGTTGGAAAATGATATCATGTAAAGCCCACTATTTATTTTGATGGAGCCCGATGCTAGAAATTTTAGGATCAGGTGATGTCCAAATCAATTTACCTCCAAAATTAATCATCTTATCACAGTTTCATGAGAATAATTTCACATTGGGTTCACCATTTTTTTCAACACATTCTACCATGGCACACATTGGGGTAGAAATATTCTTTTCCTTACCATAAGCTCACACATTCAAAAGGTGGGAATCCTCAAACATAATGGTTAATTGGTTTATCCCCTTTACTGTAATGGTATGAAGGTATTTTGGTTCCTCTTTCAATAGATTACTCCTAGTAGTTCATCTCTGTAATGTTATGGGTTTTTTGATCGGATTAAAAACCTCTCCCTTTTTTGAATTTTAGGAATTTGTGGGTATGCTAATTTTTTTAGCATTTAATATCAATCATGATTTATCCATCTTCCCAATATATTTTTTTTGTATGGGTTTAGTGGTTTAGTATAATCCTAGGGTGTGTGGATTGTTTTCGGGTGCATCGAAGGCCCAATGGCCCAGTTTTGGTAAGTTGGAGGTTGAGGTATACAGTTAGAGTTAACTATGAAGCCTCTTCCAGAAAATTGTGCATCCCAATTATGAAATACCACATAGTTTTGAAAATTGTGTGGGTAGGGGTTCAAATCTATACATGAATATATATAGTTTTTCATAGGGATTTCACATGGCTTGCACACAATTAGATCAAACTATTCCCATTAGGAAATACCTCAACACTAAAGCAGACATCATTTTTCCTTCGTTTGTAAAACTATGATAGCTAACCATGCAGTCATTAAAATTTATAAGAAAATAGGTTTCCCCTCCCTCCTTTTTCTTAATTCTACTCCTTTTCACCCCTCTTGGTCACACACTTTATAGGGAGCTCCTACCTTTTCTAATTCCAACTATGTATTGATCCCTCTCCTCCATCTAAGCTATATTTTCATCATCGTTGGGTGTTTTTGATCTATATCGGCATGTCTCTTCTCACCCATTATTCCCTTTTCATTTTATCCTGCCTCATGGAACCCTAAATCCATTTGTGTCAATTTTCCCTATTTTCATGGAGTTCGATAGAAATGAAATTTTTTCCAAAACACATTATGTTAGAGGATAATATCATACATCCCTATTTCTATGACTCCAAGGAAGGTGTTTAATACCTTTACTCATGTTTTTATAGTCGTTTTGGGGTTGTGGCTTTTAGCGTTTCATTGGATAGATGAGTGAGACCCTAATAAAATTTAACTCTTGATGTTAAATTAATTATATGACCTTATGGGATGTCGTTGGGCATGCCAAAACATTATTTCTTGTTGGAGGCTGGGTTAGTGGCAATCGACCAACAGGGTAGTTATGTTGGGGTGTTTTTCTCTATTTTAATTTAATTTTACATTTAATATGATGTTCATTATATATAATTGAAATAATTATAATGTATGGTTATCCATGGGATCGTGACGGGCTCAGATAGAGTAATTAATGTGTATAGACCATTGGGTATGAGGTGATGTGAACATCTAGTTGGGCTTGGCATAGGTTACTAGGGTGATGTGATCACCAGTTCGGCGTCATGGATATTGGTTGAGGTGGTGAGGCCATCAGGTTGAAGGAACGACCCATGATATTAGAAGGAATGGACATCAACTTTGAGAAACATGGTCATAGGGGAATAAGGTGTTGGATTGTATTTGTCTTGGGTACTAAATTATTGATTTTCCCTAACCCGTGATTGGACAAAGCGTCATTGGAGTCATGTGAACATACGTTGACATAGTGATTAGGTGGTTTTGACTACTCGTGTGGGTAGAGGCCCTTGATAGTATGGATTGGGTAATTTGGTTTGGGGGTTCTTGTCATATAAATCGACAATGAAGGTGAGGAGATTATGGATGATAGCATTGAGGGAATTGTTTGAGGTCTAAGGCCTAATGTGATTGTAGTCATTGGGTAGGATAATTTTTGAGATATTGAATCTACATTTCATAGGAAATTGTGTTTGGATCCAATATTGATTTTATTTGAGGATAGATATTATTGTGCCTTCAGAAGTTGGTCTTCAAGATGATTGTAAGAACCCGGATCCTCGTTCAGGTATGTTTTCCCTTTTTCTGGAGTTTTGAAGGAAAATAAATTTTCTGGAAATTTCAGAAGTACACACCATGTACATTCTGAGTACACGCCGTGTACTCTTCCCCGGATCGAAGTCGTGTGCTGGCCATGCCTTGGCCACACACACGGTGTGTAAGGCTGACGAGGAGGCCGGTTAATTCAGAGTTTGGAAAAATTGAATTACACGTCGTGTACTCAAGAAGTACACACCGTGTACATTATTTGTTTTTCATTAAATGGACCGTGGATGCGCCTAACCCCCAAAATCATCTTATTCTCCAGATTTCGTCCGTCCGAGAGCGACCGTACGGCCGGATCTTCGACGGGCTCCCGCCTTGCCGCCCGTTCTCCGATTCGAGCACGGTCGATTGTGTTGGAAGCGCAACGGTAAGTCCTTCCTCTGCTTTAGCATTGTTTCTTGATTCCTCCTCACTTCCAAGTTATCATGGGATGAATGTTTTGTGCATTTTCTTAGATCTACGTTGTTCTAAGAGGAATCTATCGTCGTGGTTCATGTATATCGATCTCCTAGGATCGAGGTAGGTGGTTTGTGACTTTTCGTAGAAAGTTGATGAATATGTTTTGTGCAAATTCCACCAATACCCTTGAACGTGGTATTGCGTGTTTCCTATTTTTCCCTGCTGTTTGCATGATTTGCTTGATTGCTGTAGTAGAGGTTCATTACTTGTGAGTAGAGTAATTTATTTGGTGCTCAGGTTTCTTTGCCATGCTTGTTTTGCCTGTTTGAAATTTTTCTAGTTTCCATGCCTAGCCATACGATAGTGGAACTGTTAATTTTTATGTTTTTGAGCCTTAGTGGATAGCCATGTAGTTCTTGAGGTTTACTTGGACGATGCATGCGCGATGGGCATGTTTAATTTCCCACATAGGACTGTGAGAACCTAGAATAGTAGACCAAAGTGATAATTGATGGAGGGGCTTCTCCAGAGTGTCTTTTAATTACGATGTGAGACTATAGGGGGAATTGACATTGAGTGCTTCCTCAGAGAGTCTGTAGTTCCACGACGTGGGCCATAGGGGGTATTGATGTTGAGTGCTTCCCCAGAGAGCCTTTAGCACGATACGAGACTATAGAGGGAATTGACGGTGAGTGCTTCCCCAGAGAGTCTGCTTAATTACGTAGCTAAACCAGAGGGTTGAGACTGTGTGTGCCTCCTGGAGGGTTGCTAGTAAAATAGGTTGAACCATAGGGGTTAGGCTGTGAGAGCTACCTAGAGGTTTAGCTGTTTTCTTCTTGTTGCTGGTTGTTTACTTGTGCACTTGTATGTTAGAGCTGTGGATTGTAGCTGCTTGTGCTTTCCTGTTTACTGCATCTTGTTTATTTACTACCATGTATTCATTGACTGTTAGGCACAGATATTTGGGTGAATGCCTACTGGGATTGTATCTACACCCTATTTGGGAAATTCTTTTGATCCCAAGAAGACTATGTTGCTACAGGTATAGATAAGGGAAAACGCCCTTCTACATCAGGTTCTTGATTGCACTGGATCTGGAGAGCATGGGACTGAGTCGTGGCTCGCTATGCTGAGGAGTCTACTTTGTTTTTCTTTTTCACTTGGTTTCAGTTTTTTTCAGCACGTTGTTGTGTTTGCTGCTTTCCTTAGATACTTGTACCTGCTGCATCATTGTCATCATTTCTATATATCTACTTGCTTCCGCTATTTGGTTTCTGTTGTATGCATGTTGTTTAATGCTTCTATTGCTTATTGTTGTTTCCTTACCTTGTATACCTTACTGAATGAGGGCATAGTTTCCCCAGCGACTCACCAAGGACCTCGCTGCTAGTCGGCAGCCTCTGGCGTTTGGGGAGACGCGCTTGAGGTCATGTGGTGCACCGGGTATGGGGCACCAGTGGAGGGGCTCCGGACTCGGGTCATTAAAAAGATGTATCAGAGGAGTTATTTTCTCTTTCTTTACTGTTTGGAGACCTTATCCAGGGATAGGATGGATTCAGTGCTTGGCATTAAGCTGTTCTCAGGAGTAGCTAACCTGTGTACAGGGAAGAGTCATACTACCTCGTTAATTGCAATTTGCTGATTTTGAGGTTTTATAGTTGATCTGATTTCACCTAGAGTGATTCACATGGCTGGTTCTATTACTGTTTTGATATTGTGGTTCTATTTCTATCACAACCCGATGAGATGAGGGTATCCCATCGCATGCATCATATAAACACTTGTAGGAATCACATGTCATGCATTCTTACCATACCATATAGGGTGAATTAGCGATTGGATGCTGTTGTGATAGACTTTGTGTAGATTATGCATGTTGTTGTGATAGTTTCTTGATAGATTCTCTGCTGTTATGTTAGAAAAGTGTTTGTTGTGTTATTTTCTTAAATTGAATGCCAAATTTTGGTTCTTGATGTGTTATGGGCCCTCATGGATCGGAATTTGGCATTTTTTCATTTAGTTTTTAGTGTTTCTGGAATTCTATGTAGTTTCTGAGCTACTGCTCAGAAAAACCCAGAATACACGGCATGTACTTTTTGGGAACACACCGTGTAGTTTTCAGGCCGTGTCACTGACCGTGTGAGCAGAACACAGTGTCATGGAAGTAACTTCAGAAACACGCCGTGTATGGTAGATACACGCCATGTAAGCTCGGAGCGTGTACCCAGCCGTATCACTAACAACATGGGTTGGGGAAGCACGGGTAGAACATGCAGTGTCCATATGGAACACGCCGTGTAGTCCTGTCTAGGTACTCGGTCGTGTCACGAGCAACATGGGCCAGCATTACCTTCCTTTCCATAGGCCGTGTTTGTTCGGTACACATCGTGTAGTCTTGCCCAGGTACCCGGCCATTTCACGAACAACACGGGACGATGTCGCCTTCTACTATACACTCCGTGTTTGTTCAGATCACACCGTGTAAGGTCCATCCATGTAGACGGTTGTGTACTCAACAACACGGGCCACCGAAGCCTTTACTAGTACACGCTGTTTTTGTTTAGAACACGCCATGTAGTCTCGGGTTAAGTCGGATCGTGTGGGTTAGCTGTGTAAAGAAACTCGGGAAGGGGATAGTTTTCTTGTACACGCCATGTGTTGGGGTAAACACGCCGTGTAGTTGAGGCGTTACACGACTTGTAGGGTGAGGGTACACACCCATGTCGGTGGTTTTAGAAGACACGCCGTGTAGTTTTATACATGCAGTGTAGTCGTGTTTTGCAATCTTGTGTGTTTTCTTCCCCTGTTTCCGTTTAGTACTCTTGAGTTCTCTGTCCTTGTTTTCCTGATCTAAGGTGTGCTTTTGATCTTTCAGAGCTATGCTTCCGAGACTTCCTCCGGTCGCATGTCTATCGTCAGGCAGTGATCAGATGCCAGATATGGCTGACCAGGGACTTCCTACTGATCCCCCAGCCGAGCTAGCCTTGGCATCGGTTGTTGTTGTACCAGTTGCAGGCATGGAAACACAGACTTGAAACGGGTCTTTCAGCAGAAGCATCCTCCCACGTTCTAGGGGGAGGGAGGTCCTCATGCTGCAGAGTCATGGATGGAAGCCATGCTGACTATCTTCGAGCATCTGGAGATTCCTCCAGAGAGGCGGATCAAGCTCTCCACCTACATGCTCCGAGACTCCTCCAAGAGGTGGTGGGACATGATCTCACAGGTGGGTCAACAGCAGGCTATGACTTGGGAGGAGTTCCAGCACGTGTTCTACGACTACTTCTACCCGGAGTCCCTGAGGGCCGATCGATCCCGGATGTTCATGAGCTTAGAGCAGGGTAATCTATCTGTCATGGAGTATTCCTCTCGTTTCACCGAGATGCAGCATTTTACACCCCTTCGGGATGGGATTGTGGTGTTCTTGGCGAGGAAGTTTGAGGATGGACTCAGGCGGGAGATCCGCTCGCAGGTGAACTTCTTCCAGCTGACATCCATTAATTCCATCGTCAACCAGGATCTGATTGTGGAGCACAATCTGAGAGACTCTAGAGCTTCGAGTAAGGGTGGTTCTACTTCCAGAGCTAGATTTCCTCCAGATGACAGCAAAAAGCAACGTAGGGAGCCTACACGCTATGATTCGAGGAAGTGAGACGCATCATCAGGCAGCCAAGTGATGTGCTAACAGTGTGTCCGGACAGGGCACATGAGGCCGCAGTGCCATAGAGACCCCATGGAGTGATGTACTTGCGGCAAGATGGGTCAACTTCAGCGTTTCTGTCAGGTTTTCTCGCCAGCAGCTGGTGACCAGTGTTCTTCCATGACTCCTCATTCAGGAGCAGCCCCACCATTTTCTCACCAGTAGGGAAAATGGAGTTCTTCCGGCCGTTCGGGCCGAGGTGGAGGTCGAAGCCGTTGAAATCAGCCACCAGTTCCTCAGCACCAGCAGGGAGGTTCAACTCAGAGTGGTCAGCCAGGGACGCAGGGCTGCGGCACAGGCCAGTCTTTCACCATGGAGTAGACTTATCATGAGCAGGATCCCGACCCTTCTTATGTTCGAGGTACAATTTTAGTACCCTCAGTTTTATCTTTAGCCCGTTTCGATACTAGTGCTACGCATAGCTTTATCTCTGTTGCTGTTGTGGAGAGCGTTGGACTCTGTATCTTTTCTTCTACTGACTCGTTGACACTAGACACACCTTTGGGAACGAGGAAATCTAGTGTATTCCAGTGTAGAGAGTTCCTTCTCGAGGTGGCAGGGTATCAATTCTTTTGGGATCTCTATGTTCTAGAGATGACAGGCTATGATGTCATTCTCGGCATGGACTAGTTGATTCCCTTCCAGGTATTCGTTGACTGTTATCACCACATAGTCAGTTTCATCTCAGTAGAGGGTGAATCGTTTCTTCATAGAGGAGAATGGGACGTTCGGGCGAGTCGGGCGGGACTCGAGCATCTTGGGCTAGGAGGGGTGACAACCCAGATTTCTAGTCTTTATCTGGATGATCAGGGGACTCCATAGTTGGACGTTCATCTAGTCGTGGATCGCTTCAGGGATGCCTTTCCAGAGGACTTTTCGGGTTTTCCTCCAGAGCGTGTGGTAGACTTCTCTATTGAGCTCGTTCCAGGAGCGGCACAGGTGTCCATTCCTCCCTATAAGATGACCACACCTGAGTTGCAGGAACTCAAGAAGCAGTTGGAGGAGCTACAGGCTAAGGGTTTCATCTGACCCAGTACATATCCTTGGGGTTCGCCTATTCTGTTTGCAAAGAAGGAAGACAGTACCCTTCGGCTTTGTGTGGATTATCAGAAGCTGAACTAGTTGACCGTCAGGAACCGATATCCTTTTCCGAGGATCGATGACTTGTGCGATCAGATTCGAGGAGCCTGGGTGTTCTCAAAGATCGAATTGAGGTCCGGTTATCATCAGTTGCGCGTTAGACCATCAGATATACCTCTAATAGCCTTCAAGAGCAGTTATGGTCTATACGAGTATACAATCATGCCGTTCGGTCTCACGAACGCACCTGCAGTTTTCATGGAACTGATGAACCGAGTGTTCCATCCTTACTTAGATTCCTTCATCGTGGTCTTTGTGGACGATATCTTGTTGTAATCTCACACTCGACACGACCATGATACCCATCTTGAGATCGTTCTGAGTACACTGAGAGAGAATCGGCTTTATGCTAAAATCTCAAAGTGCCACTTCTGGATGGATCAGATTCACTTTTTGGGTCACATCATTTCAGAGGCAGGAGTATCTGTGGACCCAGAGAAAGTGAGAGATGCAGTTTTCTGGGAGCATCTGAAGAACGTCTTTGAGGTACAAAGTTTCCTAGGGCTGGCTGGATACTATAGACGCTTCATTCGGGACTTTTCTCGTCTAGCAGCACCCTTGACAGGTCTGACCAAGAAGGGGGCGAAGTTCTTATGGTAAAATTATTGTGAGTTATCCTTTCAAGAGATGAAAGGGAGGTTGATGTTAGCACTGATACTAGTCTATCCAGAGCCAGACAAGAGATACACTGTTTATTGTGATGTTTCAGGTTCCAGGCTAGGAACTGTGCTTATGCAAGGAGAGGGAGTCGTTGAGTACATGTCTTGGTAGTTGAGGCCACATGAGAGGAACTACCCTACGCATGATCTGGAGTTGGAAACTGTTGTTCATTCCTTTCGTTGTTGGAGACACTATCTTCTGGGAGAGCACTTTGTGGTCTTCACTGACCACAAGAGTCTCAAGTATATCTTCACTCAGCGTTATCTGAATCTAAGACAACGATGGTGGGTCGAGTATCTACAGTCTTTTGACTTCGAGCATTCCTATACACCGGGTAACGTAAACGCTGTGGATGATGAATTGAGCAGAAGAACTCAGGTTCAGGCAGTTCAGGAGGCCAACAGTGAGTGGAAGCTAATGGATCTGTTCTCTGAGATGCATCTGGGGGTGCACGACAGACAGGGACAACCATAACTTTCTTCTGTAGCTGTTACCTCCACGCTACTTGATCAGTTACTATTGAGGTAGCTATAAGACTCGGAAGGCTTAGTCCTGCGGGAGAGTGTGTCATGAGAGGACCCTCTTCCTGGATGGACAGTGGGCGAGGATGAGATCCTGCATTTCTAGGGACGCGTATGGGTTCCAGCAGACATACGCAAGGAGCTGATGCGGGATTTCCATTCCTCTGTTTGGGCAGTTCATCATGGTGTCACCAAGATGTATCAGGATCTTCATCGCCAGTACTGGTGGCCGGGTATGAAAAAGGATGTTGCAGGTTTTGTCATGAGATGTTTTACTTGTCAGCAGGTGAAAGAAGAGAATCAGCGACTAGTGGGACGTTTACAACAGCTACCCATTCTGGAGTGGAAGTGGAACAATGTTGCGATGGACTTCGTGACCGGGTTGCCGATATCGCCTCAGGGAAACAATGCTATGTGGGTTGTCATCGATAGGCTTACGTAGGTTGCTCACTTCTTTCTGATCAAGGAGACCTTTTGTGTCTATGATTTAGGATGACTTTACATCCGGGAGATCGTTCGTCTGCATGGAGCTCCGTGCTCTATTGTTTCAGACAGAGATGCACGCTTTACCTCTCGGTTCTGGAAGGGTCTTTAGAAGGCCTTGGGTACACATGTTCTTTTGAGTACAACTTACCATCCCCAGACTGATGGCCAGTCCAAGCGCACGATCCAGGTGCTTGAGGATATGCTCATAGCTTGCATCCTTGACTTTGGAGGTTCTTGGGAGAAGCATATTCCTCTGGTGGAGTTCACCTACAACAACAGTTTTTAGGTGAAAATTAAAATGGAACCATATAAGGCTTTGTACGGTAGGCAATGCCGATCACCCTTATGCTGGCTGGAGGCAGGAGAGGCAGCTTTGCTGGGACCTCGTCTTGTATACGAGACTTTAGAGTAGAAAGAGCTGATTCAGAAGAGGATGGCTACATCACAGTCTCGACAGAAGTCTTATGCTGATTAGTGGAGACGACCTCTCGAGCTCAAGGTTTGTGATCAGGTTTTCCTACATGTCGCACCGAGGTTGGGACACAAAAGGATTCGGAGACAGGGTAAGCTTTCACCATGGTATGTCGGGCCGTTTGAGGTCTTAGAGAGAGTTGGTCTGGCTGTCTATCAGTTGTATCTACCTCAGAGGTATCGGGCCATGCACGACGTCTCCCACATCTCTCATCTCCGACGTTACTTTTCAGACCCATCTCACATCTTTCATCCTGAGGAAGTTGAGCTTGAAGCAGATGCGTCATTCGGGGAGCATCCTATCCAGATTTTCGATCGTAGTACGATGGTTCTCTGCGGGAGGTCTGTTCCTCTCATATGATTGCTATGGCAGCACGAGCGAGTACAGGACGAGACATGGGAGAGGGAGGCTGATGTACGATCGCATTGGCCAGAGATGTTCGAGGTTTCTTCTTCTTCACCTCATTAGGGAAATTTGGGGATGAATTTATTTAAGGGGGGAAGTTTGTAAGAACCTAGATCCTCGTTCAGGTATGTTTTCCCTTTTTCTGGAGTTTTTAAGGAAAATAAATTTTCTGGAAATTTCAGAAGTACACGCCATGTACTTTCTGAGTACACGCTGTGTACTCTTCCCCGGCTTGAAGCCGTGTGCTGGCCTTGACTGGGCCACACTGACGGTGTGTAAGGCTGAGGTGGAGGCCGGTTAATTCGGAGTATGGAAAAATTGAAGTACACGCCATATACTCAAGAAGTACACACCGTGTACTTTTTTTTCATTAAATAGACCGGGGTCATGCCTAACCCCCAAAATCATCTTCTTCTCCAGATTTCGTCAGTCCGAGAGTGACCGTATGGCCGGATCTTCGACAGGCTCCCGCCTCGCCGTCTGTTATCCGATTGGAGCATGGTAGATTGCGTTGGAAGTGCATCGGTGAGTCCTTCCTTATTCTTTAGCCTTGTTTCTTGATTCCTCCTCTTTTCCAAGTTATCATGGGATTAATGTTTTGTGCGTTTTCTCAGATCTACGTTGTTCTAAGAGGAATTTGTCATCGTGTTTCACGTATATCGATGTCCTAGGATCGAGGTAGGTGGTTTGTTCCTTTCCGTAGAAAGTTGATGAATATTTTTTGTGCAAATTCCACCAATACCCTTGAACGGGGTATTGTGTATTTCTTGTTTTCCCCTACTGTTGGCCTTCTTTGCTCGATTTCTATAGTAGAGGATTATTTCTTGTGAGTAGAGTAATTTATTTTGGGCTTAGGTTGCTTTTCCATTCTTGTTTTTCATATTTGGAATTTTTCTAGTTGCCATGCCTAGTCATAGGATAGTGGAACTATTAATGTTTATGCTGTTGTGCCTTAGTTGATAGCCAAGTAGGTCTTGAGGTTTACTTGGACGATGCATGCACGCTGAGCTAGTTTACTTTCCCACTCAGGACTATGAGAACCTAGAGTAGTAGACCGAAGGGAGAATTGACGGAAAGGCTTCTCTAGAGTGTCTTTTAATTACGATGCAAGACTATAGGGTGAATTTATGTTGAGTGCTTCCTCAGAGAGTCTATAGTTCCACGACGTGGGCCATAGGGGGAATTGATGTTGTGTGCTTCCCCGGAGAGCCTTTAGCACGATACGACACTATAGGGGGAATTGACGGTGAGTGCTTCCCCAGAGAGTCTGCTTAATAACGTAGCTAAACCAGAGGGGTGAGACTGTGTGTGCCTCCCAGAGGGTTGCTAGTACTATAGGATGAACTATAGGGGCTAGGCTATGAGAGATACCCAGAGGGTTACCTATTTTCTTCTTGTTGCTGGTTGTTTACTTGTGCACTTGTATGTTAGAGCTGTGGATTGTATCTACTTGTGCTTTCCTGTTTACTGCTTCTTGTTTATTTACTGCCATGTATTCATTGACTATTAGGTATAGATCTTTGGGTGATTGCCTACTGGGATTGTATCTCACACCCAGTTTGGGCCATGATTTTCGGCCCAAGAAGACTATGTTGCTGCATGTATAGATAAGGGCAATCACCCTTCTACATCAGGTTCTTGATTGCACAAGAGCTGGAGAGTATGGGACCGAGCCGTGGCTCGTGATGCTGAGGAGTCTACTTTGTTTTTCTTTTGAAATTGGTTTCAGTTGTTTTTCAGCACATTTTTGTTTTTGCTGCTTTCCTTAGATACTTGTACCTGCTGCATCATTATCATCATTGCTATATATCTACTTGTTTCCGCTATTTGGTTTCTGTTGTATGCATGTTGTTTAATTCTTCTGCTGCTTATTGTTGTTTTATTACCTTTTATACCTTACTGAATGAGGGAATATTTTCCCCACCGACTCACCAAGGCCCTTGCTTCTAGTCGGTAGCCTCGGGCATTTGGGGAGATGCGCTTGAGGTCATGTGGCGCACCGGGTACGGGGCACCAGTGGAGGGGCTCTGGACTCAGGTCTTTAAAATGATGGTTGGTTAGATCAGTGGTACACATAATGCTTCCCAGTTGGCTGTAAAGCCTATGGTCACACATTCGAGTTTTTTTGGGGGGGGGAGAGAGAATTAAAACACCCTTCAGGAAGTGGATTGTTCCTGAAATGTACTTTTTGTGCCTCCATGTGGTGGGGTCCTAAGGAACAACTATCTAATGGTTGTGGTCTTGGGCATGGAATTTATTCCAATTTAGTCTTGGACTAATCGAGATCATTACATAAAAAAGAGACTTTTTTAGTCATCACCAATTGGGCCAATATCAAACTGGAAGACCACCACAAAAAAGTCACTATATGTAGATAATGTGACCTTGGGTCCCTACTTCCTGGAAGGCTAGATAGCTTGTGGTAGCAATTCTCCCTACCTGGTGGGTTTTTAATTCACCTACCCCACAACTAAAACTTGTGACCACATGCTTTACAGCCCACTAGGAAGACTTATGAGTACCACTTTCATTACAATCTCCTAGTCTTGGTATTCCTCATAATTTTAATAAATATTTTTTATTCTTATTCTCAGTTCCCTCTCCAGGTGGACATTGGTTAATTATTATTCTTCAATCAGGATAGGGAAACTACCTGAGGTCACATCTGATCGTGATTTTGGACATGCATGGACATATGTGGAATTTGTTTGTATTGCAAAAATGTAAAATTTGTCCTCTTACATATTTTAAGGAGTATCATAAGTGATACATAGTAGGTGTGGGACCTAAAGAATCTTGTTTTCATCATGGGGAAACATAAAACAGTGTAATAAGAAATACAAGGGTCCTTTACTTAGGAATCCTATGTTATTCACATGAGGTATCACTACTAATGCATTAGGTGGAGCACATGTTTATAGTCTTGTGGGGACACAGTCTCATGTTTATGGTATTATGGGGACACAATCATAGGTTTATGGTCCTTTAGGGATGTGGTTACATATTGGGGTTGTTTTCATGACACAGATGTAGATTTAGGGTCTTTTGGGACATTTTAATAGTTTTGGGTCTTAGAGGGTCATGGTTATAGGTTTAGGGTCTTATGGAGAGCGATCCTAGGTTTAATGTATTATAGGGACATTTACAATTTTCAGTTTTCAGGTACTAGACCAGACATGAGTTAGTGTCGCACGATGGAACCGAATTCTTATGGGAACCTCATGTTTGGATAGTGAGAAGTTAAGTGTGTCCCCATGGGGTAAATAATCACATATTAGTGCCTTCACCTCCCTGGGGAAGACTGATATATTTTTGGTGCATTTGGGATAATTGGATTTTTCCAATGGGAGGTTTCCTATATACCCTATTATGATAAAGGGATGAAAACCTATTTTTTATGTATATAGTTTAGGGTCATGTAATAATACTAGTCTATGATGTTTAACGTCACGTGTTAAGGAAAATTATGGTGAAAAAGGAGATATAATAATGGATCGTGTGGGGTTATGTATGGAATATTCCCATAATATGGGGGTTATCTCATTTTTATCAAAAAAGGTAACCTATGTTAATTACATAAGGTAAGACTACAATTTAATGATGTTAACTAAGACATTGTTGTGAAGTATAACATCAGGTTACTAGTCTGGTTTGTTATGTATTTTAATGTCTTAAAACTCGAATATGTATGGGGATTACTCTAGGGAGAATAACATTTCCAATTGGGGAAGGATGAGAGAAATATAAAAAAATATACCTTTTTTCAGTGAAAAGTAATTAATTTACCTTGATTAACCGACCTCTGGGAAAATATGTCAGGGTCCTGATGTTAGAGTGCATATTCGTAGGATCAAGGGGTCATGATAATTTAGAGGTCCTTCTTGGAGAAATTGTCACTGAAATGAGGTTGGATGATATTATAAATGTGAATAATTAGGCAATTAATGAATCAATAATGGATGGGAGTGGGGCACCTTAGTTCTCTACATGTGTTCAACTATACCATGTGGAAGGTGGCATTGGACCACCAACCCAAAGGTTGTGCCACATATATTTGGAGTTTATTATGCCTTATAATTAACATGATCCATGGGTTCTATCACAAGGATGATGAAAGTATTCATCAGTTATGATTTTATGAATCTTTTGGGGTTACTATAAGCTTGGGGTTTTATGAAGGTAATTCATCTTGTGTGAACCCATCTTCCCATAAATGAACATTTTTTGAGGATATCTTTAAAATAATATGAAATGTTTTGGGGACTATGTGATGGTAGTCATACAAGTTCTCATAATATTAGAATCCACTAGATTTTTAGAGTTTCATGAGTTCATGAATGATTGGGTTGCATGAATGATATCTCAACATTTCGAATTTTATAGTTATATCCCTCAAAAATTTGGGATTGTTCTCTATGTTAGGTGAATTGGCCTTCTAGGAACTAGGCCATGCCACACGAAAAGTGTCTCAAAACATCTTTATGGTATGTGCATCTATGGGTATATTCCTACCATTAATTTTAACAAAGAGATGATTAGGTAAGGAAATAATTTGTGGAATCCTTTCTTATGGAAGTAAATTTCATGCCAAAATAAGGAGTTATGAAAAATAGATTAGTGTTTTACATAACATTGTTCCATTATTTTAAGGTATATTCTATTATTTTCAAAAGTTGGTGAGGTAGGTGTCTCCTGTCAAGGGTTAGTGGCATACACACAACAAATAAGTAGTTTTGTACAATGTCTAAAAGTTTCACACACTTAATCCCTTAGCATCATAATACTCCATCTAATGAGTGGTATCCTTATTTTATCATAAAATTCTCCTAGTAGGATGAGACACATTTTAGGATCCAACACCTTTTTATGGAGAATCATAATTGATGAATCTTTTTAGATTAGTATATAAATATAATAATTTCTCTTAATTAGAATGGAAAATCAATTATTTAATAGAAACCCCTTCTATAGAAACAAAATATTAATGTAGTTTTAGATTCCTAAGATAGATTAAATTACAAGAAGATTCATGGTTATTAGATAAAAATGACATTAGAAACTTTAGTCTATGTTTATGTATTGAATATGATTGGTTAAATTAATGACTTGGTGAGACATGTTATTTCCATTAAGTCTTATACAGACAATAGAATTCATCTTGTAATTGTTTTTGAAAATATTATAATATGATGACTAGTTATGTTAAAATATTTTCTTGTTTCATCAAACATTTGAGGATAGAAAATATGGTAATATGATTCCAAGGTTCATGTGATGCATTGATAGAAAAAATTTTAAAAGTATGAACAAAAATAATAATTTTCTATTTGGAAATCTAAAAATATTTATTCTAGTGGGAATAAAATTTAATTGAAACTAAATTGAGGTTTTTGGAAGGAATGGAAATAATTTCATTTGATGGGATTTATCTAAATAGTATAATGGGTTCACAAATCTATTGGATATTCCACATTATGTATTAGTGTTATAAAATCATTCATAAATTTTGAATGGTATATGAAACCAAATAAATATATTAAAATATTTTAAAATATAAAGGATTATAAAATCAAGGTATGTATTGATGGAGCTTATAATTTTTATTCAAATTATAATTCAAAGTTTTACTATATCAAGGATTACAACATAAGGGGATATTTAAATGCATCAATGAATAATGATAAAATAATTTTATTTTCTCTATATTTATCATATATGATAAGAAATATTTTATTTTTACAAATATTTATAGTAGATTGTGTCATAAGACATTTTGATACTATTGTTTTTTGATTCATCTGATTCAATTATTTAGTTTAAAAAATAGAAAAAGACAATGAATTATTTTGGATAAAATATATTATAAAAAATATTTGTTAAATTAAGAGGGAAAGGGTTCCCTCAAACATTAGTGTAATAATTTATTGAATAATATATTATTTTCATAACAATAATATAAATATATTAACTACCTTTTTAGATATAGTTGGAGATATTATTTTTGTTCTATATTTCAATTTAAAGAAATAAATTTTATTTCCTATCAAAAAGGGTTTTCTATGTTTTATCATGATGTTACATCGAGAATATTGTTTCTAAGAGGCTACTAGGAGAATATTTGGACATAAAAAAGTTAAAAAGTATAAAAAGTAATTCAGTGTACCAATAAATATTAAATCGAATGTAAATTTATATCAATAATTATTTTAGGGTCTATTGGTATAAAAATTTAATAAATAGAGTTTCATTTATTAACCAAATTAATCTGAAGGACAATTTTGAAATAGAAATTCTCCATGACGACGATAATGAACCTAGAAATTGTTATAAACATTAAATAAAATTTATGAGCTTCAAAACCATTAATATAGTGAAGTAAATATGTTTGAATACTATGTCAATTGATTTTAACATTAGTAATATGATTCCTAATTCTCATCATTTTTTTAAATAAATAGTATAGATGTTACTCATTAAAGGATTAAATTAGAGGGTTTTATCAGATAGTCACATAGATATTTGGATGGTGGGACATAGAAATGTAATGATTTTAACAAAGAAAAAAATGTTTACAATACATAATTCCTATATTATAGTCAATCATATTGGATATAAATAATAGGATCGTATGCTTGGATTATTTTCTATTTATAATAGTGTTTAGAAAATTAAAATAGATTATGTTATACAAAATGTGTTTTTTAATTTATCATTCATCAATGATAGCTATAGATATTCATTAAATAAAATGATTATTGACATTAGAATTAATTAATTCGAACTATCCCAAAAATGTATTCTCCATGTTGTGTAATCCGTTATGGTTAATTATTTAGGAGAGGATGGGTGTTATTTTAGAAAGGGATACATAATATTATCATGGAAAAAAATGTTTTTTGTGTACTTGATGTACCACCATGTATACTGTAACGACCCATAGTTTTTCAATGTAAAATTCCCTTATTATATTTATGTCAAAAAATAACATGAAAACACAATATAATGAACTACTAAGAGATAAGTGACCTCTAAACATAAGTTTGTCACAACTATGTTTTGAATTTTGAAAATCCTACATACACGGTTGTGTTCAAGATGGTTTTTGGAGTCTAATGAAACAAAAATAATTTTTGGTGAATAGTAACATACCCTTATGAATAGTAACCTACCCTTATGAATAGTAATATTACCCTTATGAATAGTAAATAAGAGTAACATTGCCTATGAATAATAAAATAAAATTTAGACATCTTAGAAAGTGACAATTTGACCTTAGTAAACGTTTTTGGTATTTTATAAGTCATAAATAAATAATTATAATTAATTAATTAAATTAAAAGAATATTTATATCCCTTAAATTTATTCATAAATTATTTAATCAATGTATTATTGTTTTTAGATATTTTATAAGGCCCTATGTAATTTTTGAAAGCACCATAAAATCAGTTTTAATCTTAAAAACTGTTTTTTTATGTAAATTATGATTTTAATTAAATATTAAATTAATAATATTTAGAAAATTATTTTTGAAAAATGGACATCATTTTTGGATTCTACACATTGAAAAAACGGTAGGGGTATATTTTTGGGTTTATTCTGAAATACTTCAATTTTCGGATGAATAGTAAAAAATACAGTTTTTCGCATAATTGGTGTATACTAAATTGCATCATTAATGATGTAATGATGACATACACATTATAGAACTTTAGTTCCAGCCAAATTATATTAAATCTCATAAATGGTTCCTTAAGATACAATAAATCCAATTCTGAAACCTAAAAAGAACTTTCCAAAGCCTAAAGTCAAAAGGTGATTTCTTAAAGTGTCTTTTTCTCTTTCTTTCACATTCCTTTTAATAAATTAATGAAATCGGATTATAAAGAAGAATTAAAGACTAAAACGAATTATATTATATTAATATATGATTTAGGATGTCAAAAAACTACTATTACAAGTCTAACTCTTGATATATTATTTTATTTAATATTTTATACCAAAAACACCTCCCTCCTGATGTATAAATAAGCCCTCCCCTCTTCTTGCCAAACCACACCTCCCAAGCTTCAAGAATTTTCTAAGCTCTGCCGAAAAACCTTCCCTAGCCCCTATCCCACGTCCAAGAGCTTCTGGTCTAATGAAAAGTCCATGCTTAGGCTCTTAAGGAGGTTCCCAAGCGAAGGATTCAAGAGGTAATTTCCCTCCCTCTTCTCCTTTATTTTCCTTTCAAGTTCAAGATAATTCCTTGATCTCTCCCCACCTATATTCATCCAAATTGTTTTTAACTCCAGTACTATACATATAATATAATTTTATGATTCTAATGGGATATTATATCACCCCACACCCTTTCCCTCTTCCTTTTTTTTATTAAAGAGAACGTTGTTCATGAGGTGTTAATTTATCACCTTCAAAAATGACATGCTCTCTTCTTCCATTTATACCTTAAGATCTGGTCATTAAACCATTTTTATGGTTGAACCAGAATATTTTATTTTTATTATGTTCTATTTTATGTTCTGGAAATAACCTATGGCTATATTACTAAGTGAAAAGTTAAAACATGTTCGTTGTGATCCAAAAACCGCTCAAGTTAACCCAAATAATCATCACTTAATTCGTATCTAATGATTAACCCACATGGAACTAATATAATTCATTATAAAATCATTAAAGATCCTGTAATATCACTAATAACATGTAATGTCATTTCTATATGTTTACCCAGGTTCTACCCGAACTTCAATTTAAGAATACAAGTGGACCACTCAAGAAAACCCAAAAACCGAACATCCCCGATAAATGTTTTTAAACTCTATAAGTCATACAAAGGTACATAATATGACATAATGAAACAAAAATTAACACTTTTAATGTATAAAAGGTTATTTAATTTCTAATTAATTAATATAATGTCATTATACAGGATATTAAAGAGAAGGAGGCATTCAGGTACAAGGTAAGGGGAAATCTCGAACCCAATTTTATTCCTTCGGGTTCTCCCTCTTTCACTCCATTTTTGATATGGTTACTCCCCAAATATAATTTTTTCATCATTTCCTTTAATTTTCTGAGATATACATGTATGTCACTAGTTTTTATGTCCATCAAAATATTTTCCACAAGAATTCTTCTTTCAAGAACTCACCTTTTACCTCTCATTCAAAGGTGATGGTTCTTGTATCAAGTATGTTGTTACCTCTTTATTTTGGGAACCCAAAGCTTATGAATGTGTTATTATGAGATGAAACCCATTCATTTTCATGGGTTCATTATGTTTATTTATGTTATATGATCATTGTGGCATGCATGATAAATGATAATGTTATGATGTGACGGGTGCGCCCAGAATTATACAACGCTCCAATGCATTGGGTAAAGTGATGAATCTCATGAGTAAATGTGAAATTATGTGTGAAAAATATTCTAGCATGGTTCACAAGTATGTGTGGTAGTTAACCACTAAGACATGATGTTTCATTTTTATGCATCGCCACATTTCAAGTCTTTTATTTATGCTCCTCTCATGTTCATGATATTTTGCCTATGTCATGATTATGCTCACCCCATGATATATTGTTCTTATCTATCCTCTTACTGGGATTTTAGCTCACCCCATTTTATGTATATCCTCAGGTGGCAACATATACTAAGGATAGTACAAGTGACAATAAGAAGCAATAGAATAAGAAATTAAATGAATGTTTATGCTTAATGTTGTATTTGTTATGTATGGTCCTAGTTTTCCCAAGACACTAAACCTCTGGATCTTCTATGTGTAATACTATTATGTTTTTTATCTTTGAAATGATGTAATAGTAATGTAAGAGAAGGGAGGGTCTCTATAGTTGGTATCAGAGGAAAGGTTTAGTTAATTTCGGAATTAGGATTAGTGAAACCTAGAGAAAACCTCTAGTATGAGACTAAGTAAAAATATGCACACAAGAATATTTACCTAGGGATCCCATATGTTATGTTTTTGATATAATTGTTTAAATGAATAAGTTATTACTCACTTTTTTACTTATGTTTTGTTCTAACCTTTTCTATTTTAGAAAATGGTGGGAACCAGGATAAATCTGGCCAACAACACATGCGAGGGACAATGCAACGATTGCCCGAACGACATCCCCAATTATTTGGGAGGTTGAGTTCAAAACTTCATGGAGATTTTTACCCAATTATCTAAGGTTATGAACAATAACCATAATAATTGGGAACATATTCCTTCTACAAATAGGGAGCAACTGGATATTTAATGTTTTATGCGGCAACGACCACCGACGTTTAGTGGAGCTTTTGATCCACTAGTTGCGGAACAGTGGGTCAACTCCATGGAGAAGATATTTTCTATGCTTCACTGTTCTGAGATGGATAAAGTGACTCTAGACGTTTATCTTCTATATGGAGAAGCTGATCAATGGTGGACTTTGATTAAGAACACCTAGCCAATAGAGGAAATTGAATAGATGGAAGGAGAGGACTTTAAGATAATGTTTCTTAATAATTATTTCCCTCGAACTCTTCACACGAAGATGGAGAGAGAATTCATAGAGCTCAAGAAAAAATAAGGAGAATCTGTCACAACCTATGAAGCGAATTTCACAAGACTTTCAAGGTATGCTTCAGGTTTTGTTATCAACAATGATAGAAAAATTGATAGATTCGTTAGTGGATTAAAACCACACCTTCGAAAGGCTCTTGCAATTCGAGACTTTGGGAGTTATGAAGATTTTGTTCAGTGTGATCTCAAAGTGGATATGGAGTTTGGAGAATGGTCCCATGGCTTCGGAAATAAGAAACGAAAGATGGAGTTTCAATCTGGTGGATCTAATGATAAAGGTGGGAAGAAAAATCAATGACCCACATGCCCAAAATGTGGGATGTTTCACAATGGTAACTGCCTCAAAGGGATGGGGAAATGCTTCAAGTGTGGGAAATAAGGACACTATGATCAAGAGTGTCGAAAAGACATGAAAAGGAAGGATAATGTAGCTGATGAAAGGATAGAAAAACCCATGGTTCAATGATACAACTGTAGGGAGCTAGGGCACTTTCAAAACTAGTGCACTAAACCTCGAGCTCTCAAGGGTAATCATCGTCAGCAGCCACCAATGGCAAAAGAACAAGGGAAGGATTAATGTCATCACTACTACGGAGGTGGAGCATGATAATGAAGTCGTACAAGGTACACTTCCTATTCACTCAATAATGGAAAAAGTATTATTTGATTCTAGTTCTATGCATTCCTTTATATCATTCAAGTTTACTAGAACTATAGAATCGAAGCCCCGAAACCTTAAAGTAGATATATCTTTAAAAACACCAAGTGGTGTAATCATTGCAACCCAAGTGTTTGACTCTTCTCCTATTGGCGTATGTGGAAAGATTCTTCTGGAAAATATTGTAATACTTCCCTTGGTGGAATTCGATGCTATACTGGGAATGGACTGGCTCTCATTATATAGAGCACATATCAATTGTTGGGAAAAGGAAATATCTTTTCATATTCCAAACCATCCAATGCTCCTCTACAAATTCAAGGAAGATCATGAATCTCCTTTGAAAAATCCTTCAATGGTGTGGGTGTTGATTCCCTATGAAGAAGCATACATAACCCAAATGGTTGAGTCGAAGGAAAGTTCCAACCTTGAAGAAATTCCCATTGTGAGGGAATACAACGATGTATTTCCCAAAGAGTTACCCGGAATTCCCCCAGATCATGAGGTAGAGTTCTCCATTGAACTCATACCTGGAGCTACTCCTATCTCTAATTGTCCCAATAGGATAGCTCCTATAGAACTGGAGGAGTTAAAGAAGCAGCTGCAAGAGAATCTGGACAAAGGGTTCATATGCCCTAGTGCATCACCTTGGGGTGCACTAGTGCTCTTTATGAAGAAGAAGGATGAAAAAATGCAGATGTGTATCGATTATCGGGAACTCAACAAGATCACCATAAATAACAAGTATCCTCTCCCATGGATTGATGACTTGTTCAATCAGTTAAGAGGAGCTCAATACTTCTCCAAAGTGGATCTTTGTTCTAGATATCATCAAGTGAAGGTGAAGAAGGAAGATATTCAGAATACTGCCTTCCATACAAGGTATGGGCACTATGAGTTTTTGGTGATGCCCTTCGGACTTACTAATTCCCCTGCAATCTTCATGTATTTGATGAATAAAGTCTTTAGACATTACCTCAACAAATGTGTGGTAGTGTTTATCGATGATATTCTCATCTACTCCAAGAGAAAGGAGGAACAGGATGAACCTATAAGACTTGTGTTGGAGACATTGAGAAAGGATAAGTTGTACACCAAGTTCAACAAGTGTGACTTTTGGATGAATCATGTCACGTTCTTGGGACATGTGATCACAAGTGAGGGAATTTCTGTGGATCCTTCAAAGACAAAAGTGATTGAGGAATGGCCCAGGGCCTCTAGTGTCAAAAAAATCTGTAGTTTTCTTGGATTAGCTGGGTAATACCGAATTTTTATGAGAAACTTCTCACGATTGTCAAGCCCGCTAACTAAGTTAACAAGGAAAGGGGTAAAGTATGTCTGGACGGAAGAATGTGAGGGAAGCCTCAAGGAGAAGAAAAGAAGGATGATCACTGCACCTGTACTCACACTTCCAAAAAGTGGAGAATGTTTTGTAATATACAGTGATGCTTCAAAGAAAGTCTTGGGTTGTGTACTCATGAAAAATGATAATGTGATAGCCTACGCCTCACAACAGTTGAAGATCCATGAGCAGAACTACCCGACGCATGATCTAGAGCTAGCAGCTATGATTTTTGCCTTGAAAATCTGGCGACACTACCTTTATGGTGAGAAGTGTGACATATACACCGACCACAAGATCCTAAAGTATATATTCACACAAAAGGATCTCAACATGCATCAAAGTAGATGGTTAGAGCTAATCAAGGATTATGATTGCTCTATTCACTATCATCCTGGAAATGCGAACAAGGTATCTGATGCTCTAAACAGAAAATAACCTGCTACTCTATCCATGTTTCGGATTGAGAAAGACCCTATCTTCTTGGATATGAAAATAATGGATTTGGAAATCATAAGGGAAGGGGATACATCCTACCTTTCCCAAATGATTGCACAACCATCAATCCAAGAGAAGATTAAGGAAGCACAAAGGGATGGTGTGAAGATACCAAAGAGGGTGAATGCAGCAATGGAAGGGAAGCTGCAAGAGTTCCATATCGATGATGATGGTGTGATTCGGTTTGGAACGCGGATTTGTGTGCCTTCATCACCCGGGATAAAGAAGGAGCTATTGGATAATGCACATTGCTCAACTTTTTCTATCAATCATGGGAGTACTAAGATGTACTGTGATCTCCGAGAACACTTCTGGTGGGATAACATGAAGAAGGAGATTTCAGAATATATATCAAGGTGCTTGGTATGTCAGCAAGTTAAAGTTTAGTAACAAAAGTCCAAGGGTATGATGAAGCCATTGCCTATACCCATGTGGAAATGGGAAAGTGTTGCTATGGACTTTGTCATGGGTCTCCCGAAGACTTCAAAGGGGAATAATGCGATATGGTTTGTGGTTGAACGACTCACTAAGACTACTCATTTTATCGCTATTTGGGAAGACCTCTCACTTGAACAACTTGCAATGATATATGTGAAGGAACTGGTAAGACTGCATGGTGTTCCACTCTCAATTGTCTCTGACCATGATCCAATGTTCACATCTATGTTTTGGAGAAGACTTCAACATGTTTTGAGTACTGAATTAAATTTCAGCACAACCTATCACCCCCAAACCGATGGCCAGTCTGAAAGGACTATTCATACGCTTGAAGATATGCTAAGAGCCTGCTCTCTAGAATTCAAAGGTGGATGGGATCAGCATCTCCCATTGGTTGAATTTTCATACAAAAACAGCTTCCACTCGAGTATTCAGATGGCTCCGTATGAAGAACTTTATGGGAAGCGGTGTAGAACTCCAACCTGTTGGTGTGAAGTTGGAGAAATAAAGGTACATGGGCCCGATCTTGTTCAAGTGATGACCGAGAAGGTTCAAGTCATCCAAAAACACATCAAAGCTGCTCAAAGTCAGCAAAAGAGCTATGCTGACAACTGTCGAAGGGACTTGGAGTTCGATGTTGGAGATAAAGTCTTCCTTCGAATATCTCCATGGAAAAGAGTCATGCGATTCCGGAAGAAATGGAAGTTTAGAACAAGGTATATCAGCCTTTTTGAGATCCTTGACCGTATAGGATCCATGGCCTATCGTCTGGCACTTCCACCAAATAAGACTCAAGTTCAAGATGTGTTTCATGTATCACTACTGAGGAAGTACATACCAGACCCCTCACATGTACTAAACTCAAAGGTGGTGCAGCAAGAAGATGATCTCTCCTATGAGGAGAAACCGGTAAAGATTCTGGACCGATGTGATAAGGATCTATGCAACAAGACAACCCATATTGTCAAAGGGTTTTGGAGGAACCATAAGTTTGAGGAAGAAACTTGGGAACAAGAAGAGGCAATGAAGGAGAAGTAACCTCACCTTTTTGTGTAAAGTGAAATTTCGGGGGTGAAATTTTTTAAGGGGGGAAGAATGTAACGACCCAAAGTTTTTCAATGGAAAATTCCCTTCTTATATTTATGTATCAAAATAACATGAAAACACAAAATAGTGAACTACTAAGTGATAAGTGACCTTTAAACATAAGTTTGTCACAACTATGTTTTAAATTTTGAAAATCCGACATACACGGTTGTGTTCAAGATGGTTTTTGGAGTCTAATGAAACAAAAATAATTTTTGGTGAATAGTAACGTACCCTTATGAATAGTAACGTACCATTATGAATAGTAATATGACCCTTATGAATTGTAAATAAGAGTAACATTACCTATGAATAATAAAATAAAATTTAGACATCATAGAAAGTGACAATTTGACCTTAGAAAATGTTTATGGTATTTTATAAGTCATAAATAATTAATTATAAATAATTAATTATAAATAATTAATTAATTTAAAAGAATATTTATTTCCCTAAAATATATTCATAAATTATTGAATCAATGTATTATAGTTTTTAGATATTTTATAATACCCTACGTAATTTTTGGAAGCACCATAAATTCAGTTATAATCTTAAAATCTGTTTTCTTAAGTAAATTATGAATTTAATTAAATATTAAATTAATAATATTTAGAAAATTATTTTTGAAAAAAGGAAATCATTTTTGGATTCTACACGTTGAAAAATGGTAGGGGTAAAGTTATGGGTTTATTCTGAAATACTTCAATTTTCGGATGAATAGTGAAAAATACAGTTCTTCGCATAATCGGTGTATACTAAATTGCATCATTAATGATTTAATGATGAAATAAAAATTCTAGAACTTTAGTTTTGGCCAAATTATATTAAATCTCATAATTGTTTCTTTAAGATACAATAAATCCAATTCTCAAACATAAAAAGAACTTTCCAATGCCTAAAGTCAAAAGGTGATATCTTAAAGTGTCCTTTTCTCTTTCTTTCACTTTCCTTTTAATAAATTAATTAATTCGTATTATAAAGATTAATCAAAGACTAAAACGAATTATATTATATTAATATAAGATTTAGGATGTCAAAAAACTACTATTACAAGTCTAACTCTTGATATATTATTTTATTTAATATTTTATACCAAAAACACCTCACTCCTCATGTATAAATAAGCCCTCCCCTCCTCTTGCCAAACCACACCTCTCAAGCTTGAAGCATTCTATGCTCTGCCCAAATACCTTCCCTATCCCCTCCCCCACATCCAAGAGCTTCTGGTCTCATCAGAAGACCATGCATAGGCCCTTAAGGAGGTTCTCCAGAGAAGGATTCAAGAGGCAATTTCCCTCCCTCTTCTCCTTTATTTTCCTTTCAAGATCAAGATCATTCCTTGATCTCCCCCACCTATCTTCATCCCAATTGTTTTGTAACTCAATTAATATAAATATAATGTAATTTTATGATTCTAATGGGATATTATATCACCCCACACCCTTTCCCTCTTCCTTTTATTTTATTAAAGAGAACGTTGTTCATGAGGTGTTAATTTATCACCTTAAAAAACAACATGCTCTCTTCTTCCATTTCTACCTTAAGATCTGGTCATGAAACCATTTTTATGGTTGAACCAGAAAATGTTATTTGTATTATGTTATATTTTATGTTCTGGAAATAACCTATGGCCATATTACTAAGTAAAAAGTTAAAACAAGTTCATTGTGATCCAAAAACCGCTCAAGTTAACCCAAATAATCATCACTTAATTCTTATCTATTGATTCACCCACATGGAAAAAATATAATTCATTATAAAAAAATTCAAGCTCCTATAATATCACTAATAACATGTAATATCATTTCTGGATGTTTACCCATGTTCTACCTGAACTTGAATTTAAGAATACAAGTGGACCACTCAAGAAAACCATAAAAACGAACATCCCCGATCAATGTTTTGAAACTATATAAGTCATCCAAAGGTACATAATATGACATAATGAAACCATAATGAAAAATATTAATGTATAAAAGGTTCTGTAATTTCTAATTAATGAATATAATGTCATTATACAAGACATTAAAGGGAGTGAGGCATTCAGGTACAAGGTAAGGGGAAATCTCGAACCTAATTTTCTTCCTTCGGGTTCTCCCTCTTTCACTCCATTTTTGACATGGTTACTCCTCAAAGATCATTTTTTCATCATTTCCTTTACCTTTATGGGATATACATGTATGTCACTGGTTTTTATGTCCATCAAAATGTTTTCCAAAATAATTCTTCTTTCAAGAACTCACCTTTTACCTCTCATTCAATGTTGATGGTTCTTGTATCAAGTATGTTGTTCCCTCTTTCTATTGGGAACCCAAAGCTTATGAATGTGTTATTATGAGACGAAACCCACTCCCTTTCATGGGTTAATTATATTGATTTATGTTATATGAGCATTGTGGCATGCATGATAAATGATAATGTTATGATGTGACGGGTGCTCCTGAAATTATATAGCGCAATATGAATGTTTAAATGTAATGGGTACGCCCGAAATTATACAGCGCTCCAATGGATTGGGTAAAGTGAGGAATCTCATGAGTTAATGTGAAATGATTTGCGAACAAGATGCTAGCTTGGTTCACAAGTATGTGTGGTAGTTATCCACTAAGACATGATGTTTTATTTTTATGCATTGCCACATTTCAAGTCTTTTATTTATGCTCCTCTCATGTTCATGATCTTTTTCCTATATCATGATTATGCTCACCCCATGATATATTGTTCTTATCTATCCTCTTACTGGGATTTTAGCTCACCCATTTTGATGTATATCCTCAGGTGTCTATATGTACTAAGGAGATGACAAGTGCCAATAAGAATCAATAGAAGAAGAGATTAAATGAATGTTTATGCTTAAAGTTGTATTTGTTCTGTATGGTCCTAGTTTTCCCAAGACACTAAACCTCTGGATCCTCTATGTGTAATACTATTATGTTGTTTATATTTGAAATGATGTAATAGTAATGTAAGAAAATGCCAAGTATCTACATATACAACATTATGTGTAATAAATTGTATCTTTGGTTTTTTGTGGTGTATGTTTCATATTGAATCTCCATTCCAATGTTTCCATGATATAAAGCATCAAAACCGTCACACATTGATACCTTTCGTATATAATCCAGGAGTATTAGCTAATCATGGGGTGGATGAGTATGTTGTTTTTCATTTACTGAGTTTATTATCAAATAATATGGGAGTTATCTTATCCTATGAATAGTGTTAAATATGGACCTGTAATGTGTATGGAATATGGACATAACTTGATAAGGTATATATGTTATCCTTTTCTGTTTAGATAAGATTCATCTGATATGTTAATTTAGTTGGTTGAATGATATGTAATGTCTTTAGAAATTTGGTTATTCGATATTCATATAATCTATAATACATGAGAAGGATATATAGGAAAAAATCCATGTATTGAGGTCACATTGTGTATTAGAAAATGATTATTTTATTATATATAAATCCATATGATATAATTAGTGGATACATGTATGGACATACATTTGTTTGATAGTGATCACGGAATATCCGGTAATAGATTAAGAGATAATGATTCATTATTAAAGGTATATCCTTATACATATTTACAAATTATGGAATTTATATTTTTTTCAATGCTACAAAGTCTCATGGGGTATCAATTTTTGGTTTTACAAATGTGGATCAATTTAAAACATCAAGAGAAGCCGTAGAAGTTTTTATAAGGCTGTCTAGAAGATGTTTTGGAATGATAATCAAAAAATATATATAGTATGTAACATGTGGAGAAAACTTATTATAACATTTACAAAATTAGTATTTTAAGATATAGACATGGATTTTGGGATTTTGTTTCAAAATTTGTTACATATAATGTAATATTAGTTGAAATTGTGATAATTCTAAGATTCATTAAAATAAGTAAGACATTGAATGAAATTTTCAATAAACTCATAAAGGATACTACAATGTTTATGGGACTATGTTATGGTTGATTCTGATTTGGTCCATAGTATTGTAAAATACACTATAGAATTCTATAGTGGATGGTGATTCTTGTATTTTAAAAAATTCCAATATTCAAGGGATTATTTCACTCCTACTATCATATAATTTCTTGATCATAATATGATTATATTATAAGGATTCTTTATTCACTCTACATGATAATTTAACCAATAAATGACAATTAAAATAGTTAAAATGAATATTATAATTGAATTTTAATGTTTGTCCCTTTGAGGAACACATAAATAAATTCATGGTTGAATTGTTTTGTCTTTGAGGCCTATAAAATGGTTTTATGATACTCATAATAGGTGTAAGAATTATATTATGGTGAGACAGAAATAAAACCCCACAAACCAATTCATTATAATGTTCTCATTTTATTAAAACATATAAAAATGGTTTAAGAACAAAATTTCATGAGAGATAACCTTTCCAACAATTGGAAAATTCTTGTGTGTTGGTCGGAGTAGTGTACTCAAGATGGGAGTGAATTTAGTATCTATTAAAATTTTTCATTTAAAAAGTATTCTTATAAAGGGTTCCCCAATAAATTTAAATACATCCCAATTAATCAAGGTTATACTGTTACGAATGTTTGACTGTTTAAATAACTTCTTATAAGATATATTAATTCTCAGTAATCTTAATATTGGTTATTAACATTACTTTTGAAACTATTCTAATAAGTCAAAATAATTATAACTTCATTACAATATTAACTTTCAATTTAAATTTAGTGGTTTCTGAATTAAACAACAGTAAAATAGAGAAAAATAAAATTAAACAACACAAAAGAAATAAAAAAAGTTGTTCAATCTCAATCTGAGACCTAATCCACTCCACTGTGTGATCACCCGCCACCAATCGGTTTATATAAATAACCTAGATACACAGCCTATATCGGGATTTACAACAGCACACAAGACTGTCTGGGTCACATGACCTCTTCCATAGTTCTTCATGGGTATGAACTAACTGGGTACACAAAACATCTTCCACAGTTATCCCTGGGAATACACAAGTGCAGAAAGATGTATGGTAAATGATATGTTGTATCATTTAGTTTGATGCAGGAGACAATGCGTGATTTTAAACACACACACACACTTCTCAAAAGTTAAAAATAATACACAATAGAGTAGAAATGATTAGATAGGGTTAGAAGTGCTCTGAATGATACTATATCAATCCATGGAATTCTAGGATGAAGTAGATACAAAAAAATAGTCCTCTCATGGAAAACATAGTATCGTAAGTCATCTAGATCTAGCTTGTGTTCTTCGTGGTATGGTCAGTACGAAGATGTGATCGATGATTCTGATCTATGGTGTCCAAATTATTGATTCAAGAATGCTTCGTGTGTTCTTCATGAATGTTTAGTTGCATGAGTTGGTTCTTTTCTCAAGAAATCTAGTGTGTACTTCATTATTACACTCTCTATTGTTTCTGGGCTGTACTTATCTTTTATTCTTAGAGAACATGTGTTGGATACGACAAGATGCATGTATTCTACACCTCATACCTCGTACTATCAGTTGATATGTCTAGAAAGAAACTTTAATTATGTCATTGCATTCAAAATCTTCAAATATGACCAATATTTATTAAATTGAAAATTGATAAAATAGATTAATAAACGGTGTCACAGTTTGTCTGTAAATGGTGTCTCCTTAAAATGGTGTCTCCTGAAACGGTGTATCCTTGAAACAGTGTCTCCTTCTTTATATTTGATAAGTGAGACAACTATGATAGAATAGTTATATAGAGATCGGGAATCGGTAGAATAGATTTTATTTTAGGAACACGTTTTCTAGTCACGGTGTTTGGATAGTTACAGTGTCTGAATGGTCACGGTGTCTGGATGGTCATAGTGTCTGGATGGTACGATGTCTGGATGGTTACAATGTCTGGATGTTTATGGTGTCTAGATGGTTGTGGTGTCTTGATGGCCATAGTGTCTGTGTCCTTTTCCAAAAAAAAAAACTGGTGGCAGACTCACAGTTTCTCAGACTTAGTCAAATATCTTGTATACAGAATTAAATAGTGATATTCATAAAATGGTTTAGACTTAGTCATTCATCAAATAAATCATTTTGAATTAAATTAAATGTAGTATAAAATAATTAAAATTAATGTATATAAATTAAGATCTTGGATAGGTTTATTTAAAGCATAAAGATATTAATTATCTGTACACGTGATTTGAGACAGATTACATAGGATTAATAGGCATTACAGAATGTATATGATTTTTGATCATTAAAACACGATTAAAACATGAGGAGTCCAACAATATCCCCCTTTTGAGGATAAAAAATTATGTGCATGAGATATTTATTTTTAGTTAATGTGTCTCTTCTTTAATGTTCATATAGAATACATATTTCTCCCCCTTTTGGGATTATCAAAAAGAGTAAAATAAGAAATAGACAATGAAAAGTGCACAATGCATTAGATGGATAAATAGTGTCATTACAAACAGTAATGGACATGAATAAATAATAAATCCATATAAAAAGATAGTAAACACTATTCTTAAGCACTATCTAGTCTTTTCTTTTCCCTTGGCACCAACATCAGAAGAAGAATCCATAAGAGTAGCGGTAGAAACAGAAGAAGGGAGTGAATCAGTGGATAGAGAAGGTAAAGGGAGTCCTTCAAAAACATAAGGGGCCATGGTAGGTGTACTAGAAGACCGAGGTAACTATTGATCAAGGATTATAGGCCTGATCTGACTTAGATCTTGGGAGACAGACATAGATGTGGTGGCTAAGGTGGAGGATTAGAAGGTTGGAAAACCAGATTTCAGGGGTGTAGCTATAGGATTGGAAATGGAAGTACTCTGAACATGAAGATAAGGCCGCAAAAGCTTGATGAAGTTAGAAATGATTTTACAACCATACTTCATGGATTTCTCAAAGTCATCCTTGACCTCCATAAACTTATCTAGAAAATGAGTAAAATTTTTAATCTTTTGGACTTGAGTTTTGAAATCTTGAGTTTCAGGAGGAATCCCCATATTATCCACAATGTATTTGAAGTGGTTGGTCATGTCATATTTAGAGAATATCTGATTGAAGTAGAAGTCCACTTTCTTAGAAGTTTCATTCTGAGCATCATTTCAATCATTAGAATGAATTATCACCAAATTATGAACTATGTCACTGTTCTTGATAACTTCAGCTAGATATTCCTTGTCAAAACCACTAAGCACAGACTGAAGTTCTTCTCTGACAACTGTTTGAAGCAGATACCTATCTAAAAAAGGTTGATATGATTTTTCAGAAGTACGAGAAGAAGTAACATCCAAGGTAATGGATTTTAGTTGATTTAGAACTTTGTGGAGATAGCCTTTATACTCATCAGTTAACTTGTTAAGTCTGATAACAAGCTCATGCATCTCTTGAACAATCTTCTTGTTTCATTCAACTACTTTTTTAGTTAAGGAAGTTAAATGAGGTTGAATCAGTGAGGCTAATTCTTGTGGGGTCTAACTGACAATATCCTCAATAGGATGAAAAATAGGTTTGGATCTTGAAGTTATCACTCTTTTAATTTCTTCAACCATACCTCTTAGAGTTTTTACTTCATCACTGAGTAGTTTATTATCAACTCTGACTTCTTGAATCTCATGATGCATCTTGGGTTCAATCTTCCATATGACTTTTTCCAAAACCAGTGAAGCATATCTTTCACTAAGATTGGTTATAGGAGTTGATTGGTTATTCATGAGTTTCTCAACTCCAGCCAAATGGGTTGCTCCAAATTCTTTTAGGTCATCGTTATTCACCAAGGTCAGAGGTTCTTGTGAAGGCTCAGGGATAGAAGCTGAGAAAGGAAAAGGTTCCTTGGTAGGAATGTCTTAAGGATTAGATTCTAGTTTCATGTGAAACATAGTAGATAGATCAAGTCCTTTGACTGAGACTTCCTGTGAATAAGTCACATAAAAATAACTAGGAAATTTATACCATGTATCTAGTGATCTTGGATCAATCTATTTTAGGACTTCAACAGATTCTATATTGGGGGGATGATTACCCTCAATAGGTTAATCTTTCTTAGTAATGAAAGTTTTAGTTCCTTGATCTATTTCCACGAATTCATACCTTATCTCCTCATCCATTTACTTTTGATCCAACTGAATGGATTTCTCCATTCTCTCTTCAGTAGAAGGAATAAATTCAAGAACAACTTGTTCCTCTAAGAGTTCCTCAATGGAAACTTCTTCCACAACATGAATATCTTCTTATATATGTTCTTCTAAAACATTCATTCCACTTACCTTAGTAATATATTATTCTTTTGAAGAAATTTTTTTCTTCTAGATTAACAAATTTTTCAGGAATGGGAACTTTCTTTTCAAATAAGACTTGAGGAGCAGATGTACTTCCTTCCTCATCAAGAAGAATTTATTTTGAAGGTAAAATAACCTCTTCTTCTTCTTCTTCTTTAGAATATTCAACAAGTTCATCTAGATCCAAACTTGGATCCAAAATATCCTTAGGTCTTGAAGGGTGTTCTACATGATTAAACTTTTCATAAACTCTATCATATTCTTCCTCCCATGATTTGCTCCCTGGATTCCAATTCATTTTCATTATCTTTATTGTAACTTTCAAAAGATAGAACTCATAATCCTTAATGGATTCTTCATCTGGTCTAACCAATCCCTTTTCATGAAGAATTTATAAGATAATCCTTGAATAAAATAGGGAGGTTGAATTGGAGGTGGTTTTGATCAATTCACACATATGGTGGATGAAATACTTAAAAAGATTGATCTTATATCCATTATTCATGAGTTGTATCAAAAATACATCCTGATATTTGAGTATAGAAAAATCAGATTTTTTAGGGATAATCCAATTCAGAAAAAACTAAAACAATAGTCTAGATTCTCCATCCAACTCAATATCTATGGCTCTTCTTTTTTTCAATTTCTAGTTAAACTTCTCAAAGCTGCTTCCAAAATAAAATTTTCACTTGGAGGTGGAGGACCTCTCTGGTATTCCTCATAAATACCTTCATGAGGTATCCTAGGACATGCATCCCATTAACTCGAATAAAACGTGCATCTCTGGCCATTGATCCATCTTCGCACAACATAGTCATCTTCTGAATCAACAGAAAATTGAACATACTGGTAAAACTGGGAAACTAGATTCGGGTTGATAGGCCTATCCTCATTAGTAAACCAATCTATCCATCCTTTCTCTATTAGAAATTTCAACACCATAGACATAATTGATATAATCAACTAAGGGAATATATCCTTTTTAGGTACCCCTATTATGTTCACTAGATTGGTATTCAGAGGACCCTCGGGTGCTAACTTCGGCACTATCTTCAACTTCTTATTTGAGATGAGCTTCTCAGGAGTTGACAACAAAGGTAATTTCATCCTGGGCATTCATCGAAGGTTTTAGAGAGAGAAGGGATGAAAGAGGGGTTGCGGTTTGAGAGAAGAGAAAAGAGCTTGAGTGATGAACATGTGAAACTTCTTTTATTTTATCATTTAGAGATATCAAGCATCACAGGATCAAAAGCACGAGAATGTAAAAAAGCATAAGACAATGAATTACCGTGATACGGGTTATAATGTAGAAATAAAACAATAAAGCATCACTATGATGATACCTTAACATGTCCTCATGATGAGACTATAAGAAGCGTTCATGGTGCAACCGTAACAGTAATTTCTAAACTGTGCGACTGTATTGTTTAAGACAATAAGTGTTAGACAGTAACTGAGTGATAGTAACTGTTGAGACCGTAAAAATGAAACAATAAGATATGAAACCGTACGATATGAAATAGTAAGATATGAAACAGTATGATATGAAACAGTAAGATATGAAATAGTAAGATATGAAACAGTAAGATATGAAATTGTAAGATACGAAACATTAAGATATCTACTTAAGATTTGTCATACCCAATTAATGTATGTTATAATCCATTCTTTCAAAATTTAATGGTTTGGTGAATATATCAGCAAGCAGATATTCTGTTCCAATGGATTCCAAAGTGATGTCACCCATTTGATAACGATTTATCAAAAATCGATATCTTACATCAGGGTGTCTTTTCCTAGATTATGAAACAAGATTTTTCGAGATGTTAATCACACTTGTATTGTATTAATTTATAGGTACTTGCATTAATTGATATCCATAATCTATTGATGTGTGTTTCATCCACAAATTTGTGCGAAAAAATTGCCTGCAGCATTGTATTCAGCTTCTATATTATATAATGAAACATAGTTTTGTTTTTTACTACACCATGATAATAGTGACTTGCCTAAAAAGTGATATCTTCTAGAGGTTATTTTTCTATCTAACTTTCATCCACCAAAGTCAGCATCAAAATAACTAAACGAATCAAATTATTATCCTCTGGGATGGAATAGTCCTAGATTGGCTATTTGCTTAAGGTATTTGAAAATAACATTGACAACATTTAAATGAGATTCCTTTTGATTTTCTTCAAATCGAGAAAACATACACACACTAAACATAATTTCAGTTTGAGTAATAGTTATGTATAGTAAGATTCCAATCATTCCTCTGTAAGTGGTTGGTCAACAGATTTTCTATCTTCATCAAGATCCATCTTACAAGTAGTACTCATTGGAGTCTCACAACATTTAGTGATATGCAATCCAAAATGTTTTAGAATATCTTTAGTATATTTTCTTTTATTTTAAATAACATCAAAATTATTCTAAAATATTTCAAATCCAAGAAAGGATTTGAGTTCACCCATTAAACTCATTTCAAATAAATTTTGCATCATTTTAGAAAATTCAATACATAAATAATTTTTTGAATATCAAAAGATAATGTCATCTACATAAATTTGAACTACTAAAAAATAATTGGAAATCCGTTTTATAAAAATGGTTGGATCATCTATTCCTTTTGTAAAACCTTTTGAAATAAGAAACGTACAAATTCTATCATAATACGATCTTGGAGCTTGTTTTAAACCATATTAATTTTTGATAGTTTAAAAATATGGTTTGGAAAATGAGGTTTTGTAAATCCAGGGGGCTTCTCATCAAAGAGATCCTCAGCTATATACCCATTTAGAAATGCACTTTTGACATCCATTTGATATTGTGTAAAATCCAGATGTGCTGCATAAGCAAGCAGAATTCCGATGGCTTCAAGGCTAGCTACTGGTACAAAGGTCTCTTCATAGTCAATTCTTTATTGTTGACTGTAGCCTTGTACAACCAATCTATCCTTATTTATAACTATATTACCAGCTTCATCTACCTTATTTCTAAACACACAATTATTGGCTATGGTGAATGTGTCTTTGTGTATTTCAACAACTTTCCAAACTTTGTTCCTTTCAAACTGATTACGTTAATCTTTCATATTCATCACCAAAAATTCATCATTTATAGAATCATTAATGTTTTTAGGTTCAAGTTGTCACAAGAAGACTTGATGTTCAACATGATTTTTAAGAGAAGCTCTAGTTTGGGTCCCCTTGTCTAAGTCTCTTACAACAAAATCTAAGGGATGGTTATTAATATTTATAACATCTCTAGAAAAAGAAGGATTGGTGACTTTAGATTCTTCAATTGGATCTGGTTCATTGTGACCTAAATATAATGAATTTTTAGAACTAGAAGTTTTCATAGATTATTTTCTAGGAAGGTTAGAGGATTTTAAATTAATGTCCAGATTTGATAGATCATCTACTAGGTTATCTAGAGTAGTCTTAGGCTCATGTGGATCTGTTTCATCAAATTTGATATGGAATGATTCTTCAACACATTTAGTTCTTTTATTAAACACTCTATAGGCTTTACTAGTGATTTAATATCCAAATAAGATTCCTTCATCACTCTTGGATGAAATTTTTTCAAAATTGTCCTTAGTATTAAGGACATAGACTTTGCAACCAAATACTTTTAAGTATCTAACTTTGGGTTTATATTGTTCCATAACTCATATAGAGTTATTTTAAGAATAGATCTAATCAAAACTCTATTGATAATATAGCAACTTATATTTACATCTTCAACCCATAAATAAATATGTAAGTTATATTTATTTAGCATTGTTCTAGCTATCTCTTGTTGGGTTCTATTTATTCTTTGTAAAACTTTATTCTGTTTAGTTGTTCTAGGGGAAGAGAAATTATGACTATAGCCATTTTGTGAGCAAAGGGATCCAAACTCTTGATTTTCAAACTCATGGCCATGATCATTTCTTAATGTATTAATTCTAATTCCACTATGATTTTCTATAGTTTTGGTATATTTGGTAAATTGATAGAAGGCTTCACTTTTGTGAGCAAAAAATAATGTCCAAGTATATCTAGAAAATTCATCTACAAGAACATAAACATAGTGTTTCCCATTTAAAATAGAAACTCTAGTTGGTCCAAACAAATCCATGTAAACTAATTCGATTGGTTGAGAATTTGATACTTCTTTACTTGGTTTGAAGGAAATTGTGTGTTGATTTCTTTTTTCACAAGGATTGCACACTTTATCATTTGGAAACTCATGTTTGGGTATGTTTTTGACTGACATTTTCTAGTCAACTTTCTAATGTAGTGAGTGTTACAGTGTCCTAGTCTCCTATTCTAAAGCTAGGACTCTTTTTGAAACAGACAAAAACATGAATTATTTTAAGAAGATAAAGAATCCATGTTAACAGAATATACATTTTCATTTATTAATGCATAAAACACTAATTCATCTTTGGAATTAAAAACATTTCAAGCATGAATTTCAAATTTAACAAGAAATCCATCACCACATAACTATTGAATACTAAGCAGATTATATTTTTGTCCATAAAAAGAGTACTTTAGAAATCAAAAACTGTGTTAGAATTACCAATTTGTCCAAGGCCAATAATATTTTTTTTTCATTGTCACCAAAGGTGACATGTACTACATCAATTTTTATTAAATTCTTGAAGCATTAGTAGTCTCCAGTCCTGTGTCCTGAACACCCATCATCCAAGTACCATAAAATATTACAGAAACTCTTTAAGCAGCCTTCTGACAAAATAGTCAAATCAAAACAGATTTTGGTACCCACACTTGTTTGTGTCCAATAATATTAGTGATAATTGCTTTAGGAACCCATATCTGCCTTATTGGTTTCCTATAAACATTATGTAAAGTATTTGGAAAATAACCTATATTTGGTCTAGAAATTCCTGAAACAATAGGGAGTGTGTCATAACATGAACTAGTTGAATGTTTTCCCGAACTGGGAGTTAAGTTATATATCCTAGATTTAGAAACAAAATTATTTCTTCCACTATTTTTTACTAGGTTGATAGCCAATGCCAGTAGTATATTTAGGAGAAATCTGTTTACCTAGAATTTGTACCAAGGTATCCTTACCATTAGTAATACTTTCAAGATATCTTTTCAATTTCTCATTATATAGTTTTATTTCATTTTTCTCTTTGGGTAATTGAGAATTTTTCTCCCTTTTTAAAATGAGTTCAGTTTTAACAGTTGAGGTAAGGGAATTTTGTTTCTTCAAATACTTGTACGTATCTTTTAGTTCATTAAATTCTCTAAAATAATATTACAATATTCAAATATTTCTTCGTTAGACAAATTTTCAGAGTCACTATCATCTCGAGAATAGTATGAATTGTGTACAAGAGATTCTAGTGTTACCTCTAATGTGGTTGTCATAAAACACATATTGGATTTGTTATCATGTTCATCATGTGAAGATTCTGAGTCACTTGAACTATCCTCAGAGGCACTCCATGTTGATTTCATTACCTTTTTATACTTTTTATCTTTGTCCTATTATTTCTTTTTTGTACTTTAGATTGGGACAAGCATCCTTGATATGTCCTTTTCTCTTACATTCATAGCAGACAATCTCTTCAGACTTTTCACTTCGTTTCCAATCTTTCTTCCAACTTTATTTTTGATCATATCTTCCCTTGAAGACAGGATTTCTGAAAAAGTTTTCTTCTTGTAAAATTTCTTAAACCATATAGCTAATTGATCCATCTCCTCATTACTATTAGGTTGTGACTGTTCACTACTGTAACTTTCTACAAAAACTTCCACTTTAACGTTTTCATTGTGTTTAGAGGTGGTGGTCTTGAACACAATAGATTTTTTTGGGTCCATCCTTCTCTTCCTCGTTGACTTTCATATCCTCTTCATACATCATCAGTTTTTCAATGAGTTATTTTATAGGTATGATTCTAATATCACATGATTCTCTAATAGAGACAGAGGATTCTCTCCATCTGTCAGGTAGGCATATGAGAATACCAATAATCTATTCTTTTGTAGTGACTTCTCTGCTAAGATATTTCATTGTGTTGAATATTTCATTGAATCTGAGATACATGTTAGAAAAAACTCATCAAGTTTCTTTTTAGAGATATCATATTTAATAGTATTAGTATTAAGTCTCATTTCTTTTACACTTGAAGTTCCTTCATGTGAAACAGATGGTGTCCCAAATTTCATGGGTAGTTTTACAAGTAGAGATCCTATTAAATTGATCGTCTCATAATGAGAAGTTTAAAACATTCAAAACATTGAAATTTTTATTATAGGCAGTTTTGGTAGGTTCATCCCATGTGATTCTACCAGTAGCAGAAATCTTATATTCATCTATAATTGAAAACCAGATTTCAAAACTCATACTTTCTAAATGAATTTTCATTTTAATTTTCCATTGTGCATAATTGATTCCATTAAATAATGGTGGTCTTTTTTTTGTAGAAACTTCCAATCTATTATCCATAATAAAGAAATATTTTAAAAGATCTTTAAATTTTGAATTAACATAAATTTACAGATCCTTAAGGTAAAACTATAATCACAGTTGAATAGGGTAAAAAATAGAGCCTTGATAGGATTAACAAAAACTCCTATGATTCCAAATGTTGGTCAGAGTAGATTACTCAAGAGTGGGGGGGGGGTTAATTGAATGTCTATTCAAAATTTCTGTTTAAAAATTATTCTTAGAAGGGGTTCCCCAATAAATTTAAATATAGTCCAGTTAATCAAGGTTATAATGTTATGGAAGTTTTACTGTTTAAATAACTTTTTATAAGATTGATTAATTCTAGGTAATCTTAATATTATTTATTAACATTACATTTTAAGCTATTCTAATAAGGCAAAACAATTATAACTTCTTTACAAGATTAACTATAAAAGTAAATTTAGTGGTTTCTGAATTAAACAGCAGTGAAACAGAGACAACTAAATTTAAACAACGCAGTGGATATAAACCAAGTGGTTCAAAATCAAGCTGAGACCTAATACACACCACCTGGTGATCACCTACTACCATGTAGTTTATATAAATAAACTAGATACACAACCTCTATTGGTATTTGCAATAGTACACAAGACTGTCCAGGTCACACGACCTCTTCCATAGTTCTTCGTGGGTATGAACTAATAGGTTACACACAACCTATTCCACACTTATCTGTGGGAATGAAAAAGTGTGTAAATATGTCTGGGAAAGGATATCTTGTATCCTTCAGTTTGATGTAGGAGATAGTGCTTGATTTTATACAGACACACACACTGCTCGAAAGATAAAAATAATACACAACATAGCAGAAATGATGAGACAGGGTTAGAAGTGCTCTGAGTGTTAGTCTATGCAGATCTGGACTTTTGGGATGAACAAGATGCAGAAATTGAGTCCTCTCAAGGAAAATAGACTATCATAAGTCAGATAGATATTGCTTGTTTTCTTTGTGGTATGGTCAGTGATCATGTTGTTCCGTGCGTCAAATTAGTTGTTTAATTTTGACTAGAATTTCTATAGTATAACAGCAACCCTAGGTCATCTCTCGACGGAGCCTTAGATCATTAATTTAGAAATAGGTTTTTGATTATAAAATTATAAGTGGAATGAGGTTTTGTAAATGTTTGGGGTTTGATGATTAAAGATTAAAATAGAAAATGAAAGTGATAAAACAAAGTAGAAATGAACAAGATTAATTAAGTGTGATCTATCTGGGGTACTCTCATGATGTTCATCCTTCGTAGCTTCCTGATATAGGGTTATGATATTTTAATCCCTGGTTTGTAACACCTAGAACAAAAATGTTACTGAGTTAATACTGGGATACCTCATAGGGTTTAATGGAAAACACACAATGATTCACCGGACACCGCCGATGATTGGGTGATTTGTGTTTGACATCATAATTGAAACTCACCAAGTCAACACAAAAAAGAACTCTATGTGCTATCCAGGTTTGTATTTTATTTCCTTGTGATACCATGAAATAAATTTACATGACCTTTATAGTGCTTATGTGAGTTCAATTGACCAATATGAACCACACAAACACCGCAATTGGAAGGGGGAAAAAGAAAGTGGTGAACGGTGTGTGAAACATCACATGAATGGGTACCCCCAAACATGATCATATGAGTTGAGCATGACATACCAGTACATAACTCAATAAAAGAAGAATAGAGGATGAATAAAAACAACACAAAAACCTATAATTAAAAATATCATTCAAATATTACAAACATGAAGCTTGGGATTTACATCACGTTCCTCCCCAGGTGATCACAAGGGGTTTAGAAATCCATGGGAGGGGAGGAAGAAGAAGATGTTGAAGTAGCACATCCCATAGCCTCTAGAACTTATTAAGATGATGAAAAGACCTATTTGGGGCTCCAAAATGGAAAAACCTTTCCTCTGGTGCCAACTCACAAATGGGGTGCCCAAGGTGCCAATTTATAGCCAAAGTAAGAGGTGGTTTTGGGCACCCTAATTTCAGTAATCCTCTTGGTCTATGGTTTTGGCTAGTAAGACAGTCATAAATCACTTTGTACAAAACTAAAAAGTTTTTGTCCGACACCCTTTCTACCTCCATATCAAATTTGGAATCCTGATATTTAATATAGTAAGAGATATTTTCAAAATACAGAGGCAATGTTTTGACCCTATACAGATCCACTTTATTGGACAGATTGTTTTTTATGGGCCTCTTAATGAATGACTTGGGCTTCAGTTCCTTCATATTAAATGAATATAATGCAATATTGGAGCGGACCAAAAATTCTCATCCCCTTTTAATTCACGTTTTAGTATAAACTTGTGTTTTAGTGTACTGGTGTTCTTGGATCATGTGCAGATTGGACCATCTTCTTTGGACTTCATAATGGGTCCTTCAAATCACCTCCACATACAATATAATTATCAAAATAAGTAAAATTTCCATTTTTAACAGTGTTAAAAAAATAATTGAATCAAACATGGAGTGAAATTTGTTACTATACTTGTAATTTTCAATTCAAAACCAGTTTAATACATTGTTATAAGGGTGAAATAAAATAGTGAATTGTGGTACGATCACACCCCCACACCTAAACATTTGCACTCCGGGGAAATGTATAATATCCTAATCATATCCCATTCCTAAATAAAAGCTGTGAAAACATCCAATATTCTTTTGAAACGGAATTCTTCAAGTCTCATTTATGTAATCAATTTTCCTGTCATTATTCTTTTCTCACATTCAAATTTTTTGAACTTCATTTGTTAACCCATGAAACATGTTGCAACCTACCTCATCTAAAAATTTTCCCTCTTCACTCAAGGAACATATGAAATTGTAGTTATGATATTTTCTCAGAGTTCATTCAATCTTACCATATGATTGAAAAGATCCTAAGTTCTATACCGATAGAAACTAGTGCGCTACTCAACATGACTTTCAAAAGGTTGTTCTAAGGTTCAAGGGTTCGTAGGATTTAATATTTACAAACCTGAGGCTGAAGAGGAGTGTTTAATCACTTCAGTACAAAACATGTCAAAATTCACCAAGTGTTCTCAATGAATTTACACACTCAACACCTCACAAATTGTATCACCTCCAACTCACTCTCCCCATTGTCTATTTTTTTCGGTCACAACCAAATAATGAATAATAATGAGTAAACATCCTCTTTCTCCATTTTTTTCTTTTATTCTGTTCATTTTTTTCAATGTACACAACTATATATTTTTTATTTTTTTATATAAAGAGGGAAACATTTATAAAACAATGTTATAATATGGATTGGTAACCCATTTCCCAAGGAAAATGTAGGCACCCTTTATATAAACCCATAATGATGATTCCTTACCTAGAATTCCCACAAAAACACCCTCTCACCCACACTTGCTAAAGATAAAAAAGAATATACACAAGAGATGGGTAAGTAGGGATAAATTATCCTGTAATGTTACTACCTAACAGGAATTTCATGGTCTCTAAGGCTTTTGAAGGATAAAATGTACAGGTGGTAAAAATAAGGGATAATTGTACAAAAAGATTTTCCATGAACGGTTGCATATATCATGAATGTAGTATACTTGAATCTTATGGATTAAAACAGAATCAAGGCAAGTTATAGTTTCTCTACATGTCCCGAGATTCTCAAGAAAGTGATTAAAAGGAAGAATATGCAATAAAGGGATTATAATGTCTCTCGGGTAGGAGATTAAAATATTAGTCAGCGCTAATGAGGCATGGGTTTCAAAAATCCATTCAACACATAAGAAAGATTTGAAAATAAAAATTATAGAAAAATATTTCATATCAACATTCATTTGAATTTTTTTCCAAAAACAGTGTAATTTTCAACACAATCGACTCAAGCATGAAAAATGATTTCAGTTATTCTTTTTAAAATCATTTTTATATAAAAACACAAAATAATGGGAAATAAATCAAAAATGAAAACAATTTTTTTTTTAATTTTAATCTTTTTTTTGTTTTGTTTTTTTATCCTAACTATGAAATTTCAGCCTATCACCCTCCCCCACAACTAAAATTTACATTATCCTCAATGAAATTATTTTAAATAAATAGACAAGAAAATAAAAGGTAGGTAGAAGGGATAGACAACTATGTGGTGTCATATGTGGCATATATCAGTTGGATTTACTCCATAACGTGCTTTGGAAAATCCTCATAGAAGTGTTTCAGCCTCTACCCATTGACTGCAATCATTTCTCCACTCATCTCATTCAAAACCTATATAGAACCAAAAGGGTAAACATCAGTAACAGTATATGGACTGAGCCATCAAGAATGAATCTTACCTAGGTGGAGCTTTATCCGGGAATTATACATAAGAACCTTCTCACCAATATGGAACTTCCTCTAATGAATCATGCTATCATGGATAGCTTTTGTATTCTCTTTATATATTTGGGAGTTCTCATATGCATCACGTCAAATTTCTTATAACTCTTGAATCTACAGCTTTCTATGCTCACCTGCATCTGAAAGATTCATATTAAATTCTTTAGTGGCCCAATAATCATGGTGTTCTACCTCTACTAGGAGGTTAAAAGCCTTAGATAACACAATTCTATATAGTGACATTCCGATTGGGGTTTTAAAAGCTGTACAGTATGCCCAAAGTGGATCATCTAAGCACAAACTCCAATATTTCCTATTGGGTTATACCATTTTTCCGAGATTCAATTAACATCCCAGTTTGAGATTTCTTCTTCTCCATTAGTTTGGGGGTGATATTATGTAGAGACATTATGAACAACCCCATACTTACAAAGCAAAATTTTCATGTTGCGATTGGAAAATTGTGAACCCTGATCACTAATGATGAATCTAGGTAAACCAAACCTAATAAAAATTTAGGACCTCACAAAATCAACTACCACTTGAGATTCATCAGTCTTGGTGGCTTTTTCTTCCACCCATTTATATACATAGTCAACAACCAATAAGATGTAAAAAAAGCCAAATGAATTTGGAAAAGGACCCATGAAGTCATTGCCCCATGCATCAAAAATTTCATATAATAGCATGGGTTGTTGGGGAATTTCATTCCTCTTGGGGATACTCCCTGTGAATTGACAACGAATACATGACTTACAAAACTAATTGGAATCTATGTACAATGTTGGACAATAATGTCATGGGTCAAGGACCTTTCGATCTGTACGTTGAGATCCAAAGTAACCCCAACAATCCAAATTGTGGTAGAATGTCAAAACAGAGGTGAACTCATGGTCAGGGACACACCGAAGAACTAATTGGTCACCACAAATTCTCCACAAATATGGGTTATCCCAAATGTACCACCTAGAATCATTCTTTAGTCTCTGGGATTGTGAAGTGGTGAAATCTGTGGGGACCCTAAATGTTGCTATAAAATTCACAATGTCTGCATACCATGGGTTAAGGTCCACAACATCACAAAGGTTCTAATGAGGGTAGAATTATCTAATGAGGAGGGGTGAGTCAAAATGATTGTCCAATGGTGGGGAAATCCTACTAATGTGGTCAGATACCACATCTTCCAATCCTCTCTTATCTCTAATCTCAAGGTCAAACTCCCGGAGGAGGAGTATCCACCGAATGAGGTGAGGTTTAGCTTCATGTTTCTTTAGGAGAAAATGAAGGGCAACATGATCAAATAAAAAAATGAATTTTGACCCAATAAGATATGAACAAAATTTTTCCAAGGCAACCACAATAGAAAGAATCTCTTTTTCAGTGGTTGTATAGTTTTCCTGGGCATGGTCAAGGGTACATGAGGCATACACAATGAAATGAGGAGCCTTCTCAACCCTTTTCGATAAAACTACCCCAACTTCAATGTTAGAGGCATCACATATAAGTTCAAAGGATAGATCTCACCTTGGAGGATGTATAATGGGTGGTGATGTGATACTCCTTTTTAATGAATTGAAAGAATCCTCAAAATTTTTATCAAACAAAAACATTTAATCCTTTTGTAATAACTGGGATAAGGGAAGTGCAATCTTACTGAAGTCTTTAATGAATCGGCGGTAAAACCCAGCATGACCCGAGAAAGATCACACCTCCTGAACAAATTTTGGATATGGAAGGGTTGAAATTAATTCAGTTTTTGATTTATCAACATGAATTCCCTCTTTTGAAATAACATGCCCAAGAACTATCCCCTATTCAACCATGAAATGAATTTTCTCATAATTTAATACAAGATCATTTTCTATGAAATGACGGAGGATAGAACCTAGGGGATCCAAAAAAATCATCAAAGGAAGTTCCATAAACCGTGAAATCATCCATAAAAACTTCCATGTAGTTCTCTATGTACATTGGAAATATACTCAACATACAAAGATAAAAATTACCAGGATCATTACAAAGACCAAATGGCATGCTTCTGTATGAAAATGTGCCAAATAGACAGGTAAATATTGTCTTTTCTTGATCCTCATGGGTTATATGGATTTGTAAATAACCTAAATAGCCATCAAGGAAACAATAATGGGACTTACCAGCCAACCGTTCTAACATTTGGTCAATGAAAGGTAGAGGAAAGTGGTCCTTCTGTGTGGCTTGATTCAGTCGACAGTAGTCAATACAGACTCACCAGCTGTCTTCCACTTGTGTTGGAACCAATTCATTACTTTCATTTGACATAACTGTTATTACTATTTTTTAGGCACAATTTTCACTGGGCTAACCCATTTACTACTAGATATAGGATAAATTATCCTAGAAGTAAGTAATTTAATGACTTCCAATTTTATCACTTCAAGGAGAGTGGGATTCAACCGGAATTGAAATTTTCTTACGGGATTTTCCTCGTCATCTAAAAGTATACGGTTCATAAAAATAGGTGGGCTAATACCAGGAATATTAGCCAATGTCCATCGTATTTCCTTTTTACACTCTCTCAAAAGGTTGAGAAGTTTTTATCCCTGTTTTTGAGAGGTTATTAGCAATAATGACGGTCAATTGGTTAATACCATCAAGATAGTCGTGTTTTAAATTAGATGGAAGTGGTTTTAATTCCAACACTAGGTGTTTTTGGACTGAGGGAGGGGATTTAGGGGGAGTTAGGTCCCATGAAACTGTCTATATGCTCATGTTTATTCTCTAAGGATAGAGAATCTATTGAAATGAGATTTTCAGAATCTTTGACTGTCATGGGTACCTCAGAATGAACACACACGTCAATTAAAGCACAAAATTTACATTTTTCAGAACCCACACAACACTAAAAACATGATTCAAAACTCAAATGATCCAAGGGTGAAGAAGAGGAAAATGAATCAGAGTATGGGTTAAGGAGAGAGTTTTGAGTTTGTGCATCATTTGAGAGCACTTCCATCGAATAGACAGGAAGAGTGGAGTGCGCTTCAACGGGGTGTTTCGTAGCCCCAAGTATGTTAAAACTTACCTTTTCTCCACCAAACTCCATGGACAATTTACCATTGTGAACTTTGATGATCGTTTGTGTTGTTTTGAATAATTGCCTCCTAGGTATGAGAGGAGTGTGTTCTTGGGTTCAGGTATCTTCCATCTTAATAATGTAGAAATTAACGGGGAAGATTAGATTCTTTACTATGACAATGACATCCTCACTAACTCATTTGGGATGTGTTTTACTCCGGTTGGAAAGTTTCACAACAATACCTGTTGGTTAAATCTCTCCAACCTACAGTGAAGTATACATGGAGTGAGGAATAAAATTAATGGAAGCACCTAAATCTAGCATATAATCAGAAAAGAAGGTCTCCCCTATTGTACACAGTATTGTGAATGTGCCCGGATCCTTGAATTTGGATGGCATTACTGGTTGAATCAAGGCTAAGACATTCCTCTCCAAGTTGACTCTCCCATTCCCCTTCAGTCTCCATCTATGGGTGAAAAGCTCTTTATGAAATTTGGAATATCGGGGGATTTGTTTAACTGCATCCAATAAAGGATTGTTAACTTGCACATTTTTAAATGTATCCATTATTTGTTTATCAATGTCATTATCAGATTTTTTCTTAGATTTAGAGAGTCTTTGGGGGGAAAGGAAGAGGAATGGATTGATCATTTTAATCATCAATGATAACAAGATTACCGTTTTTGTATTGTATTTCATTACTTGATATTTTTGAGGGTTGGGAAATAGAGTTTTCAAGAGAGGGACATTCCTATTGTGCAGAATCAGTAGAAGGAGAGACTTATTTACCACTAAGAAGTGTAAATACACATACATTACCTTTTACCTTAGGATTGCCAATGGGTTGGGATGGTAGTTTTCTATAACCTTTCATCGTAATCTCATCAATGGTGTTCTCCAATTGTCCCACTTGAGTTCATAGGTCTTGAATTGCCGATTGTGTGGTTTTTTGGAATTTTAGGTTCTGGGTTGCCATTTACTTCACCATATCCTAGAGTCTTGGTTCAGATTTGAGAGGAGGAGGAGGATTTTTGAGAATTTGAATGATATGAAGGTTGCATTCCTTGGCCCTATGGATACCAATTCTTCTTAGGGTAGCTTGAGTTTCCTCCTTGTTGGTGTTGGGTTTGTGTTCACCGCCCATGGTTTGGATTTGGCCTGAATTGTTCCTACATCAAGGGAGGTGCTTTTTGGAATAGACGCCCTAGGAACACAACTGCACAACACTCAGGTGAATCTTGAAGTTGTGGGAACTGGTCAGAAAAATGAGTTTTATTAGAACAAATACCCCAATGTAATGGAATAGGAGGAGATTGTGAGTTACCTTGTTCGTGATCTAATTTACTTAGAAGGGTAGGTATCTCTTCATGTTTATTATCTACCTTTTTTTATAGGGATGAATGACTTACCTCATGGACTCCTCAGGTTGGTGCAATTGCTCGTGTACCAAATTGTTGTGCATTTTTAGGCATGTTGGCTATTAAGTCGTGAGCGGTGGAAGGAGTTTTATCAACTATGGAACCACCAGCTACAACATCTATCATTACACGATACATGGGGACAATTACCTCATAGAAGTATTGTATTAACAGTTTTTCACAAATTTGGTCGTGGGGGAAGCTTGAGGAAAGTCTCTTGAATCTCTCCTAGTATTCATGAAGGGTCTCTCCTTGTGATTTCCTAATTCAACATATTTCATTCTTAATTGAAGCTGTTTGGGAGGAGGGGAAGAACTTATCTAGAAAGAGTAGTTTAAGGTCATTCTAGCCCCCAATTTTGGTAGGTAGATAGTATATCCTGTCTTTTGCTACCCCATCAAGGGAGAAAGGGAAGATCCTAAACATAATTAAGTCCTCAGACACATTTTGGGGTTTCATGGTGGATTACACTATGTGAAACTCTTTAAGGTGTTTATGAGGTTCCTCACCGGGAAGACCATGGAATTTAGGAAGAAGGTGTATGAGACCTGATCTCATCTCAAATTTGGCTGCTTCCTTAGGATATTTGATGTACGCAGGTTGGTACTCCACATCAGGGGTGGTCAGTTCTTTTAAAGTTCAATTATTTGCATCCATGTTTTCTTGGCTTTGATTGGGTTCAATTTTTGGTTGGTTGAGGACCAGTTGAGGTTCCAAAATTGGTTCCATAATGTTACTTGATTGACCTTCTCTAGATTTCTTTATTTGTGTGTGAAGTGACTTTTCAATTTCAGGGTCAAATTCAAATAGTGTTTCTTTACCAGATCAGGTCATGAAAATTAGTTGTGAATTTTGATTTTTTTAATATAGATAAAATCACTTAAGAAGGGTGAAAATATAATATAATGTTATAATACAGAATTATATAGAGACAGATGGATAAGAAGAAGAAGAAGAAGAGATAGAGAGAGAGAGAGAACACACCAAAAAACCAAAAATAAGACAAAAACCCAAAACAAAAATAATCAAATGGGGGTGGGGTATTTAAAAGAGTACTAATTAAGAAGTAAAATAAATAAATAAATAAAATTAAATAATGAAATTAAATAATCTTGGATCCTCATAAATGGTGCCAAAATTTGATCATGTTGTCGAGCGTGTAAAATTAGTTGTTTAATTTTGACTAGAATTTCTGTAGTATAGCAACAACCCTAGGCCGTCTCACGAAGGAGCCTTAGATAATTAATTTAAAAATAGGGGTTTGATTATGAAATTATAAATGGAATGAGGTTTTTTAAATCTTGGGATTTTTATGATTAATGATGAAAATAGAAAATGAAAGTAATAAAACAAAGTAGAAATGAACGAGATTAATTAAGTGTGATCAACCTGGGGTACTCTCATGATGTTCATCCTTAATCTCTTCATGATATATGGTTATGATCTTTTAATACCTGGTTTGTACCACCTAGAACCATTATTTTACTGAGTTTATAGTAGGATACCTCCTAGGGTTCAGTCGCAAACACACAATGATTCACTGGACACCGCCGATGATTGGGTGATTTGTGATCGATATCATAACTGAAACTCACCAAGGAAACACACGAAGAACAAGATGTGCTGTCCAGGTTTGTATGTTATTTCCTTGTGATACCAAGAACTAAATGTACAAGACCTTGATAGTTCTTATGTGAGTTCAATTGACCAATATGAACCACACAAACACCGCAATTGGAAGGGAGGAAAGAAAGTGGTGAACGATGTGTGAAACATCACATGAAGGGGTACCCCCAAACATGATCATATGAGTTGAGAATGACATACCAGTACATAAATCAATAAAATAAGAATATAGGATGATTAAAAACAACAAATCAACTTAGAATTAAAAAGATCATTCAAATATTACAAACATGAAACTTGGGATTTATATTAAGTTCCTCCCTGTGTGATCACAAGGGGTTTAGAAATCCATGGGAGGGGAGGAAGAAGAAGATGTTTAAGTATCACTTCTAATAGCCTAAATAACTTCATGATATTATTTAAATACCTCTTTGAGACTCCAAAATGGTAGAACCTTGCCTCTGGTTCGAACTCACAAATGGGGTGCCCAAGGTTCCAATTTATAGGCAAAGTAGGAGGTCATTTTGGGCACCCTGATTTTAGTAATCCTATTGGTCCATGGTTTTGTCTGGTTATAAAGTCATAAATCAAATTGTACAAAACTAAAACATTGTTTTCCGACACCTTTTCTACCTCCATGTCAAATTTGGCTTCTGAATATGTAATATAATAAGAGATATTGTCGAAATACAGAGGCAACGTTCTGACCCTATGCAGATCGACTTTATTGGACAGATCAGTTTGTATGGGAATCTTAATTAACGAATTGGGCTTTGGTTACATAATATGAAATTAATAGGAATTACATTCCATATCGGAAAAAAAATTTCAACCCATTATATGGTGCGGTTAAGTAGAAACATGTGTTTTAGTACACTGCTGTTCTTGGATCATGTGCAGATTGGCCCATCTTCCTTGGACTTCATCATGGGTCCTTCAAATCACCACCAACTACAATATAATTATCAAAATAAGTAACATTTCCCTTTTTAATAGTGTTAAACAAAAAATAATTGAATCGAACATGGATTGAAATTTGTTATTATACTTGTAATTTTCAATACAAACCCAGTTTAGTACATTGGTATAAGGGTGAAATAAAACAGTGAATCGTGGTACGATCAGTCAGTGTGAGGATGTGCTCAATGATTCTTATCTATGGTGTCCATCTAGTTGATTCAATAATTCTTCTTGTGAACTATTGCAATTTTGAGTTGCATGAGTCAGTTATTTTCTCAGAAAAGCTCGTGTGTACTTCGTTATTAAGCTCTCTATTGTTTCTGGGCCTTCTCTTTTGTTCTTAGAGTGCATGTGTTGGTGTCGACAGGATGCATTTATTCTGCAACTCGTACCTCATATTTTCCGATTATATGTCTACAAAGAAACATTAATTATTTCAATTCATTTAAAAGCTTCAAATATGGCCGTTAGAAATTAAATTACAAAAAAAATAAAAAAACAGATTTTGAAATGGTGTCACAGTCTGTCTGTAAATGGGGTCTCTATGAAATGGTGTCTCCTTGAAATGGTGTCTCCTTGAAATGATATATACTTATTTGTCTTTGAGTGGTGATAAAATTATGATATCAAATTTTTATAGAGATCGAGAACTGGTATCATTGATGCGGTGTTAGGATCATGGTGTGTGGTCATAGTGTCTGGATGGTTGTGGTGTCTGAATGGTCATAGGTTCTGGATGGTCATATTGTATGGATGGTTGTAGTGTCTGGATGGTTATTGTGTCTTGATGGTTACGGTGTCTGCATGGTCACGGTGTCTAGGCCCTTTTCCAGAAAAACAAAACTGGTGGCAGACTCACAGTTCCTCAGACTTAGACAAATATATGTTTAGAGACATAAATAGTGATATTCATAAAATGGTTTAGACTTAGTCATTCATCAAAGAAATAATTTTGAAGTAAATTAAATATAGTATACAATAATTTAATTTAATTTATAACAATTAAGATTTTTGATAGGTTTATTTAAAGCATAAAGATATTAGTCATCTGTACACATGTTTTGAGACAGATTACAGAGGATTAACAGGCTTTACAGAATATATATGATTTGTGATCATTAAAACATGATTAACACATGAGGAGTCCAAATCGGTAGAATGTGGAAACCATAGTAGTAATAATTATTTTTGATATTTCATAGTGGTTTATATCAAATTCATATGGATATTTTGGATTGATTTAGAACAATGTACATTATTTTACAATATTCACATTATTCAAAAATATTCATGTAAAATATATGGTATTGTTTTAGAAATTTTTTAATTTTGATACTAACATTGGATTATTATTATTATTATCTCCTCTAAAACCAACCATTATATTATTCCATATATTCTCAAAGAAGTCTATATTAAAAGAACATTGTGATATGACTTTTTCTCTATTGATTTATCCATTCATAAAAAATATCATTTATATATCTTCATAGAGTTAAATTTGATGATTCATAATATGTATATACCTTAAATTAAATGTCTTAATATATTTATTCTTTTTAAACATTATTTATTTATATTCTTCTACTAATATATTCAATCATTTTTCCAATGGAACTATCAAAAGTTTTCCATTTCAAATAGAGACACTTCAAAATTTTCATTACATTTAGACTGAAAAATCATTTATTATTTATTATAAATTATTCATATATTAATCAAACAATTATAATGTTATTTAATTTATATTATCCCTTTAATTTAATTCAATTTCTATTCATTAAATATTTTAGAATTATTTTTTATATTAGTATTAAAATTGAATAAAAACTATCGCTATTTGGGTTTTCATCATTAATTTATTCTAAGGATTCATCCAATATTATATATTTTTATTCTTTATATTTAATATAACAATTATAATATTTAAAAGAATAATTTTACTTCCCTACTCTAAATATATACAAATATTTTGGAAGAGTTACATGAATTTCAACATGGAGATAAACTTCACCCACTTTTTAAACAAAAAATTCAATAATATATTTTGAATTTTCATAATGACTAATGGAGTTTATCAATGTAACTTCTATAATAAAAATATGGTCCTCAATTATACTATATTACTTATCTTTATTTTTATATAAATTTTTCTCTTAGAGATATAAATTTATTTTATTTTCAATGCTTTTATTTTCAATTTTACTATTACAGAACATTTGGTTAAATATTTTTTAATGGATCATATTCATTACCATGTGAATTGAAAGTAAAATTTATAACTATATAATTGGCCTTTTTCACATTGAAAATCTATCAGGATAATATTTCCCAATAATTTACCTTTATCTATATTCATATTTTTAGAAAAAGCATACATCTTATCTTGGATTTATTAATCTAAATTTTGTTCATTGAAATATTTGTTCATATAATTGAAGGAAAAATCCTTATATTTCCTTTATAACTTTATTAACTCAACCAATAATTAAAATTTTCTAAGTTATAAGATTTAATTGAAAGTCATTAAATGACATTGTACTGTAATATTTTATCTCAGTAACTAACACCATTTAATTGAAATATATAAGTAAACTTATCCAATATTATTAAAAAATACTAACATATGAGATTCATTATATCGATCCTATAATATCATAAAAAATAAATATCTATTTTTAGAAGGTTATTTATTGACTATATTGATTATAATTTATGATCCTCAAACTAATTTCAATTAATTTATATCTTGGGTTCATTAACTTTTGATTCACCTTTATATATATGAAACGAATTTCACATCATGGTTTTTGATGATTAAAATCTAATCACCTTTTCATATATAGTATCTAATTTAGATCCAATAAATTTATATATATCTTTTTTATGTACCTTTATTTCATCTTCTTCATTTTAAAGGAAAACTAAAATTGACTCATCATAAATAAATAGCTTAACCATTATAGAAAACAAGACATTAATATATAAGAATCTATAATGATTTTTATATTCATATTTTCTAGGTTTCGATATTTTTTTCATTAAAAATAGAAATTACTTTATTATATAGAAGAGTATACATATATAAAAAATGAACATTCTAAGGATTGAATATCATTTAATGTGAAATTTTATGCTAATAACACATATTATAACATGTCAAGAGTCGGTCGCCCTGAGAGGGGCTGAAGCATAGTGAATTACAATTACTAAACATTGATTATAGTATTATTTATCTCATTATTCCATATCTTGATACTTTTTAAAATGTTTTCATCCATTTATCAGATATAATGATTTTTTACTTTAATTAGATTCTTTTTTTTGTAAATATAGAAATTTAAAAAAGGCATTCCTTGTTACTTGATTCACCATAATGTGGGATTTATCCAATGAACATGAATAACACATTTATTCAATGTAAATATTATTATGTCAATATTAATTACTAAATTCATTGGGTACACTACAATTATATTCTCAATACCCTATAATTTTCTTGGTTATACTCACTATTATTTCTATAGGCCACTAATGGTCCATCACTTTGACTTAAAAAAGTCAATACGTTAAAAGGTAAAGTTTTTTGGAATAAGGAATTATATCACAATATAATCAGGTAATCAGATCATACATCACATCTATAGACTCTAATAAATGATTTATTCCAATTTATATATCTTTATGATGATACTTATTCCTTTATAAGCCCATTTATCTTTAATGTATTCACATTCCCTATAACATAATTATAAGGTGTATTATAAGATTGTTCTACATGGATTTTCTAGTAATAACATATATAGGAAAAAGAGTTTTCTCGAACATAATACTTTGTATATATAGATTTAAACACTATAATCATTATTAATGATAAATTGATAAGTATATTTTATGCATATGTTTCTTATATTTAAAGTCGTTGATTTTGGAATTTATTTTTTTTTTCATTACAAATTCTAATTGCACTAATTTTTTTTAGAAATTAATTTTTTAAATTTAAAATTGTAAAAAATAAATATAGATTTATAATTTTGGATGGATTTTTACTTGTGGATAAAAAATGTTTTATTGATTTACGAAAGGTGTCCAGAAACCTAGCACCGTGGGAGATCAAGGAAACCACCAAGGATATCCATTCATGAATAAATGAGAATTAGTATGACATTAGTGTGTAGAATTAATCGTAGAATGGACTAACTCAAATAATGTGTCAAGATGATAAAACAGGAGCTCCTGGAGAATGTAGGTGTGAGAAAAGTACAACAATAAAAAAATTGATAGAGTCATGGCATGTGTTATTTCCAAGGAAGAGTTCAAATATTCTCACCACATGTTTGGCCTTATTAAATAGATATTGAAACATGGAATAAAACATGTGGGATAAGGATTAATTGAGAACTATAGAAAAAATTAACAGATGTCACCATTTTAGGTCGCATCCCACATCTCCCTCATCACGAATAAGGAAACTAATAATTCTTCTCATCACAACAATCAGCCACCATGTTCGGCCACTTGATTCTACCATTAGCACTATTGTAATCTTGAGTTGATCAAATAAAAAACTATGAGGAAGCCAGAATACACCATTTTTATCATGAAACCACAACCCAACCTCTATGAAATGATTAAGTACCATTTTTATGATTGATATTTACACTAAATCAATATGGATATGCCTTTTGATATTTATTAAGTAAGATGATAATGAAGAAAATGTTGGAAGCCCATTGAGCCACTAGTGGATCTACGCATTCATTGTGAAAAAGAAGATGAATAACTATTGTTTGTGTTGTGATCATCTTATTTTTACCATGATTTAGAACTATATATGTGTTATGGGGGAGTTTTTATATGTAATTTTTAGTTTGTATGTGTCATTCCATTAATAAAAATCATGACAATGTCCTTATGTTAAACCCAAACAGCATAATTCCTTGATAATTTCTATTGAAGGAATGTTGGAATTGAAATGTAGTTTCCTTTTCAACATTTATTTTAGTCATGAACCTATTAGTAGAGGTGATTCGTTTTTTGACATATCCATTTCTATCATGATGGATCGTCATCATTCCATGAAACTATGAACAAAGGAGGAGAATGTTTTTTTATTGGTTCACTTTACATAGGTTTTTGGATTATTCCATGAATATGAAAGCATGAATGGTTCCTCTTTATGGATATAGTTTCACACCACACTGCACTCTTCATGTTGTAGACACCAGATATAGTTGATATAGCAATTTGTGAGTTTCCAATCTTTAGAATGTTTTTTGATACATCTTAATGGAGATATGAGTGGAATGATTCAAATGGATTAATAATAGTTTAAATAAAACAAAAATTAGAATGGATATGGCCAATATATTGGATAATATAAGATATGGGATCAATGATATAGATACAAATTAAATGGAGCTATCTAAAAATATTATTTTTGTGATCACTTGAAATGGATCAAATTTTTGTGGCATCATTGGATACTATATAGTATAGGTATTTTTGATGTTCTTAGGAGTTTTATTAATTTATTCTCTAATATAATACATCAGATAGTTGTTTTTTTATCGTGAAAATATAGTGAAGATGGATTGATTATAATTTAAGTATATTATATTTTTATGATGCCTTGTGGTGGGTTTTTTCATTATTTAATCCTTTCATTATCTCTTTCTCAATCAAATAATCATGAAAATTTTCATTGAGATAGAAATTTATCATTACATGAATACCTAGTTTTGGATCTCCACCATATACATTGTGTTGATTAATCCTTCATTGAAATATGGATTAAGGATATCTAATATTTATGTGAACTTAATTACATGATGATGACCAAAGTGAATCTATGTGATTATAGAGTGTTAATAAAACTAAGTGATTCACTTATAGTACATTTTGGAAAAAAAAATTTAATTTTAAATATTATTAGTTGTGATTTATTATTTCAATAACAATGAATTGAAACCACCTAGTACATTAAAATCACATGGTAAATTCTTAGATAGCAGTTATTTCCTTTTATCATAGAATAGTTACTTTTATCCGATGAATTCATAGATGTTCCAAGTCCATTATAGTTCTACCATTGATATTCATTTGATATAATTTTTTTAGAAAGGAAAAAGATGGATTGAGTTAAATAAATTCTAAATTTGTTCCATGTCCATTATATTTTACTCATTTCGTTTTACTAAAATGATCTACTTTATAATTTTAGTTGAAAAAATTGAATTGAATTTTTTTATTTTTTCTATACATTTTTATCTATTATATGAAAGTTCATATGAAATCTATTGTCTATTGTTTTAAATTTCAGTATTTATGATATTATATTAGTAATGTGGGAGTTTCTGTGATAGTATATATGTATAGGGGCATCAATTTAATGAAACATTAATTTAGGAGGATAGTATATTTTTCTTAATGAAATTATATTACATGTATCATTGAGGTGCCCCCAGACCCATACTCTTGTATCTATTGATAAAAACACATGAACTTAAAAATAAATATTAACACTGAGTGAGATGATCCATGATAAGACTTCAAATTAATTACATCATTATTACATATAAAAATAATTTGACATTAATCTAAGAACCTTCTGTTTTAGTTTATTTGAGTAATAGATACATATGAAATTTATTTTACAACACTTGTGAACAATTCAATAGATCTATCACATATATACACTATTTTAGAATTCATAGAAGTTTAAATTAACTTCACAATATAGGGAAAGGAAACATAAGAAAGGGGTGAACTCAAACGGTCTATAAGGGAAAATATATCAAAATTTCATCAAGGGTTAAATCATGATATTATGATAAAACATGGCAGGGGATCATTTTTTTATTAAAAAAATATAGAATAATAATATTTGTACATAAATCAAGATTAATGGATTATAATCTAAAATGAAAATATATATATGATGGGGAATGTGTGTGGAATCATGAAATAAAAAATATAATCCATTGAGAATATTCATAGGCATATAGAATGAAAATACATAATTACCTTTAAAAAATATAATGACAAAGAAGTTATTCACAAGAATTAGAATTTTAAAATTATAACATTGTGAAAAAATAAAACATTATTGAATTAAGTTTTTGAAAAACTTTTTTCATGATTAATGTTCTGAACAAACAAAATATAAAAGCTTCTAGTTGTAAATGATGGTAAAAAAATTATTAGGTCTTGAAGTATGTGATATCCCCAATGAACGTGGGATACTAATCCATAAGGACTATTCTGGAACCAATGAAGACCTTTTCTGAACTAATCAACATTTGTGATGAAATAAAAAATTATTTATACAACTAAGTTACATGGAAAAGGTGATGTCAAATGACATGAGTTCTATAGTTACAAAAAAATATATCAAAAATAAAGGTGAGGGTTTACACACATCTTTCCAATATTTTATGAAGCTATATAAAGAGATGATTTGTGTGATAATGTCAGTGTAAAATGGCATAGTTTAGACGGAATTCCAAGAAAAATATAACTGGAATGGCATGCGTTTTACACAACCCAAAAATATGTGACATCATCTCTTAATATCACAGAGTACCAAATATTTCATGATTGAGTTTGATGTTGTGCAAGAAAAATGTAGTTTCATGACACACTACCCCATTATACCAAAAATTATATAAATATAGCATCACCCTTCCCAATTTTTGGATATGGAAGTCTTCAAGTTGAAGAGGCAAGCTCTCAACTTATAAAACACTCCCTTTCATCATGTTTCTCAACATGATCATCCAATGGATTCTCACATTTATAGAAATAGAATGAAAAGAACCACATAGGCCCTAAATCACCTTGTAATGTGTATGTGATGACATAATGAAACATCCATTGTTGGACAAACAAGTTCATGTAATATGGAATCCCATCACATAACTGCATGATTCATGAAAAATGAAAAGTTACACATAACTATTCCTCCACCACCAATTTACCACACTTTTTAGAGATACCATGGTTAGAGAAACTCTAATAATTTAGAAAACATCCAGAGTTTCATGAAATGGACTTTAGGCCTCAAATTGGTTGACTCCTTTCACAAAATAGGGTTGTGCGCAAGTTAAGTCCACATGAGGCCACACCCATTTGAACTAGATTCACTCGGGTAAATCCCTCCCCCACAACCTGTATCATGGAATTACTTGGAAAATACCTATTATCCAAGAATGGGTTTGGTAGCCTCACTACCAAATACTCCTAATCATAATATTACTCACCTCCAAACCACTACATTCTTCCTAAAAATGTAAATTTCCATGCATTTTTATCTCTAAAATAAAATTTGCAGTGGATATATAAGCCACATCTATAGAATCATTAAGGTAAAATAACCATAAATCCCCATACTGAGTGTAGGCAAGATCCCTATATCCCCCTCTCATCCCACCCTTAATTGAAATGGGAATTTGTACGTGCATTCCCCAACAAGGTCTGAGCTACAAGAGTTTAAACCACATAATAACACGTCTAAGCTAAATAAAATTAATCTATATAACTTTGAATCCTAGTTTCACAATTCTAAACTACATAAAAATGTCCTTATAATAATATGTTAATTTATATCCATGAACTATCTAATGATAATAGTATACACTGTGCAAAAAACATTGTATTCCATTTGTAATAAGGTTGAGATACCTGATGCGATTAGCATGAGATGTTTACCCCATCGTTCAAGTTGCATCTATGAAAAATCCCCAAACCATCCATTGTTTTCATTCCTTCCAAGACACATGTTTATTTAGAACATTATTTTAAACAACATCATAAATTCCCATCATATTCCCTTTAACATTGAAATAGAACTATAGGGGTTTTGATAATAATCTCTTAAACAGGTATGCATGATGCCTCATTGAGGTAAAATCCCAACATTACCACAAATAAATCCCAAATATGATGGTAAAAACTCAAATCTCTGATCACCTTTAGGGATCATCCAAACCTCTCACTATGAAAATAAGATGTTCACTACTAGAATTTGGCATCATTGTTGGATTCTAACCTGAGTCTGGTCTATTACAAAGTGATCATATATATGAAACATCCCTCCACTAGAATTCAAGTCTATGATCACTCTCACTTCGATATAATCCTTTTATTATCCCATTATGCGATAACAATATTGGGAGCATACCCCACCCCATTGGAATATAATCCTATGAGTTCCTTCACATAGTATTATATTTATGAGACCTATGGATACATCAAAACCCTGGAAAAAATAGGTAATCACAAGACTCCATATATAGAAATCCTAAGAACTATATGTGATTACCATATGATCTCTTTTCCTCACTTATATTATGATCCTATTTTTTTACCTCATGTGATGGGAATTATATGCTTTAGGTGGTATTCATATGAATCCTTATGTGAGAAGCATATTTTTTCTAGAATGACAAGCACTAGATTCCTCACATAACAAACATGTATTTCCTTGTGTTATGAGTATAGTCTTCCTAAGGTGATGAACCATGGATACCTTACACACTGGACATAATATTCCACATGGAGACCATGACATGCCTTGGTTTTTATTCGAGAGATTCCTTATTTCCTGATAATAAGATTTCCACAACACCGCAGATGTGGAAAAAATTTACAAATTTACAATATCCCAATATTCATCATTGACTCCAACTATATGTAGCTTATATCAATATAGGATTCTCATTCATGAATATTATATATTTTATATGAATATTGACTACATTACACAAACACACACTTGAGGACCATGATAGTTTTTACCTTTGGAAACATGGAATAAAATCTTATAATTTGGTGAATGATAATTATTGTTTCACAAAAAATCGTTTTTTTTGTTATATACATAGACATACCCAACAAAAAACCTTTCTTTATAACTTGTCGAGAGGAAATTTAATAATGGGTTATATCATATGAAAAGTAAGGGTAAACATAAAATATATGAATATATGATAATATGAAAGAATAATATAAGAATAAGTATATGTGATCATGAACAATACTTATGAAGTACATTCCCAAGCTATAATAGATTAAAAACATGATTCATGTCATAAAACTTTATAATTTCAAAAAAGATGTCCCATCAGGGTGATAAATCTCATAAATAAATCATGAAACTTAATATATTACCATAAAAGTATGGCACCTCCATAATTATTGAAAAAAATATCATATTTTCAGGATCACTACCAAGACCATCAACACACTAGATTAGAATATACAAATTTACCATTGTAGATATAGACACACCAGTTTCCTATAGTGGTTCATTACACACCTGTTTCCTTTTATGGAACAGGACAAACTTTGTTTCCCATAATGGATTATAAAACAAATTTCTCCCATCTTCATCTATCCCATCGACTTGTCTCCCATTTTTATCTAATGAGATATAAATATTTACCAAATTCATTGGTGGGAGATATAGGTCCCACTCATCAGATAATGAATATAATGTGTATGTGCGCCAAAAGATCATAAAACATTCATCATATCATTACCTAATAAATGAAATGGGTTTTATAAACATTTAATCATGTCATAACCTATGGAGAAGATATATGTTTTATAATAATTTATAATAGAATAATAGAATAACCCGTGAAAAATCTAGGTATCATGAGAATTAAATCATTGTATAAACCTTATAAAATATATGGGGTTAATAAACATTTTTTAATAATAAACCATGAAGATAAATAATAATAATGATATCCTTGGTTCATATCCCTAGTAAATCATTGGTAACATTAATAAATCTCATTATAGATGGAAAATAATTCTAAAATGTTAAATTGGAATTTTCATAAGAAAAATATTTTATCTTTGAAAATAAAATTTTAAAACATAAGGAATTTTTTAAATCATTTTCACTGAAAATAACTTTTAAAACATGTAAAGGATTACATAAAAATCATTTAAACCCATACTTTATAAAAATATCCATTCCAATTTGGAAAACAATTCCAAAACACAAAACGTTTTGAAAATCAATTTCTTTTAAAATATCATTGAAAAATTATAAAGTATGTTCTAATGAAAATAATTTTCATGATGATAAGATTCTTCTTTCATTATATACATGTAAAAATAGTGATTCATTTCACATTTTCAGAACAAACCGAAATAGAACTTTTTAGGAAAGAGGCATAATGATTTCTTCAAATGAATTTATGTAAAAATTAAAAAATGGTAAGAAAAATGTAAAAATAATAAGAGAATAATAATTCATTTTTGAAAACATTTTTATAAAACATGGTTTTAAAAAAATATTTTTTACTGAAGAGATAAATAAATTCATATATTTCTAAAAATATTTATCCGAATTATTATAAGTAAAAATGAGTGGAAATAGGTACTATTATAAGAAAATATAATGAATGACCATAGTATAATTAACTTCAAGTGATTATTCTATTATGTATCATAATATGTTATCAAAGGAAACATTTTTATAAACAACCCCGATAAACTATGAGATTATAACATAAAATCTTAAGACATTTGGAAACCTTGATTAATAAGACCCTTAAAATAATAAAATAAAATGAAATATAAAATATCCTAAGAATAAATAAAATACTGATATTACATGTCAAAGTTTATATATATATATATATATATTCCTAATGATAAAATAAATGTGAATAATATGTCGTACGTCTCAAAGAAGATGAACTGAGAAAAAAATCTATTAACGTTTTTGTAACCTTTGATCTGTAAACCCCGTGAAAGAGATATCAAAAAATTGATATTTAAATAACCATAATTTTTAGGTGAATAATCATAATATACATTCATGGGATGTATAAAAACCAGCTTGAATAAATAGGTGGTGAATATAACATGTGTCTCACAAAAGTGATATGTGTGATGGAAATGTCATACTATAAGTGTTAAATTTCTTTATACACTTTAAGAACTACTATATAATAAATATAAGTTTATTAAAAATATGTTTCATAACCATATAAATATATATATAATATTCCATATATTATTTTTATTATGTCTTTTTACTAACCATTTATTAACAATCAAATGATAATGTGACGTTTCGGGTAATAACTATTTGGTTTTAAGTATATGTTTTATTTATTATTTTTCATCCTGTTACATTGATCATGGTCCCATAATCATAATAATTTTAACCATGATATAAATATATTATATATTCATTATATATATCATTAGAGTAGTCTATATAATTTATTGATATAAAATAAAATAAAATATTCATAGAGATGGTATGTCATACGTACGCATGAACTCTATTTCCATTATCTTATAATATTGAAATAAATAAATTTAAATTATATATATTATCATTAATAAATTTTATTTCATATTTATCACATATATTAATTAAATTAATCCACAATACATTCCACATAAAGTGTGAATGAATGACATCGCTTTTCGAGGTGGTAGTTCTCCGTACACCCGTGCGACGTTATCATATTCTCACACAATCTAAAGGATAAATATATGTGTGATATAAAAATTAAATAAACATTATAATAACATAAATATCATATATATACAATCAATACAACATTATTTTTAACCTTTATATGAGTTAATGGAAAAATGATTATGTTGGTTCATAAGAGGGTAGTCGACCGTGTTGAGTCAATAAGGTTTTCCTTATGACTTTTCCATTCCTTCTTATTTTTAAAATCACAAACACCTTATACATAAGCAAATATTATTTTTACTCCCATAAGGAAAATTTACTTCTTTAAGGAAATTTACATTAACCTAGTTTTTCTTATACAGATCAATATTATTCTTAAATTCAAAAACCGGATTCATAACCAAATTCCCGGAGCCATATAATGAAAAGATTTGGAACATTCTGTTTTTAGGATCTGAATTCTGGATGTGATCTGTAATATAGTTCTAATCCGAATTCTGGACTCCGAACTCTTAAGAAGTTCAACTCCGAACTCTTAATAAGTTTGACTCCGAACTCTTAAGCAATTCGACTCCGAACTCTTAAGCAGTTTGACTCCGAACTCTTAAGTAGTTCGACTCCGAACTCTCAAGAAGTTCGACTCCGAACTCTTTAGTAGTTCGACTCCGAACTCTGAAGAAGTTCAACTCCGAACTTTTAAGAAGTTCGACTCCGAACTCTTAAGAAGTTCGACTTCGAACTCTTTAGTAGTTTGACTTCGAAATCTGAAGAAGTTGGACTCCGAACTTTTAAGCAGTTCGACTTCGAACTCTTAAGAATTTCGACTCATAACTTTTAAGCAGTTCGACTCCAAACTCTTAAGAAGTTCGACTCCGAACTCTACAGGTTCCGAATCTGATCTCTGGTGAAACCAGACTCCGAATTCCTATAAAACAGAATCCAAACATTTCTTAACATAGACTTCGAACTTCATCTTGGTAAGATTCCGAACATTTGACTTGCTTACACTCCGAAATATTGATTATTTTTTTCTAATATTCTTCATTTCAAAACGATGTCGTACATTCAGTTATACATAGTTTGTTATAAAATGATGTCGCCTATTCTGTTTCTAATTAACTGTTGGTTGAGTTACACGTGTACAGGTCCCTCCAAATTTCATGGAAAATATGACCGTTGGAAGAGGGAGCCAACCGTTGAGAATTTGCCTATAAATAGTAGCTCATTTTAAAGAGCTCAATATAGAAATGAACAAGTTGATCGATCTAGAGAACACACGCTGTTAAGGGGATTTATAGAGAGAGAATATTTTCATGCATTGTGCATACTGAACCACTCGTTCAGATTGCTTTTTGCGACTCTGGATGTTGGTAATTACATTCTAGGGATTCTAGGGATAGGAAGACAAAGGTGCCGACTACCTTGAAGTTCGAGGGCTTCCTTGCTGAGGAAGATAGAGGTTCCAACTACCTTGAAGTTGAGGGCTTGTGGGGATAGCAAGACAGAGATTCCGATCTTCATATCGAGGGCTTACCCTAGTGTGGGTAAGACAGACTTGCTTGAAAGTATAAATCAAGGGACCATTATCCAAGGTTGTTGGATACCCTTCTCATTGGGTTAAAAGATTCATATCTTGTTACTTTTAGTTTTACTACTTTTTTTCCGCTACATATTGTATTGTAAGGAAAGTATAACCTTCTTATATTTCCTTACACATGTACTCTGATTAGTTTAAGGTTCTATACGCTTTAAGGTAGAATCTTATTTTGTAAACCTTGGTTTTAATTCTTCAGTTGGTGATTAGAGGTGTTGTGAATTTGCTTAGTTTAACTTTGTTAAACTTATATTTTTTTCCTTGTATAAGGAAAACATAGTTATCCGTAACCAACCTTAAAGGTTCTAAAGGAATTTTTAAAGTGTACAATTCACCCCCATATTGTATTTTGAGCATCTACATTGTTATTTCGATCCAACAGGCCGTACGCAAGAATGATGATATTATAACCCATTTGATGGAAGTTTCTATGTTTTTAGTTCATGAACTTAACATATAAAAATATATTTATATAGGATATAATTTGTTATTATATAATAATTTTAAAATAATAATTTATGGGTATTGGGAGAAATAGATCAAAAACACTCATTGAAAAATGTTACCTATTATTTGTTATCCTCCTTAGGATTGTAATAAAATAATTTATTTGTTGGATTATTGTAAAAAATAAGGCTTATATTATTATAGGATGTTTTTTAATGTTATTTAGTATGGGGTTTTTAAAAATGAAAAGGTTTTAATGTGTTATGAAGAGAGTATATGGGTGGCCTTTTATAAGTGTGAGAAAATACACATTTGGTATTTTTTAAAATAATTGAGTGGTCCCACATTTTTAATATGTTTCAAGGACCCAAAATGGACCATTAACAAATAATAGTGTTTTAGTGGTCCAAATACGACCAGGAAATAGTTTTTATTAAATTGTAAATGTAATTTTTACCCTTATCATTTTAGATTGACACCTGGTAAAACAAGTTTTACCTTAACGGCCATAATTAATTTTTTACCTCATTCACCATTATTTTTGGTTAATAATTAATTTGGACTCATTTTATAATATAAATTTTTATAATTCCATATATGGAATCTATTTTTCAAAATTCAAATCATAGATGTAGAAAATTTTAATATAAAATTAATCTCAGAGATGAGATGAGAAAGTGGGTTTCTAAAGACAACCTGTTAAAAATTTTATAATGGTTTTATATATATATTCAGTATGAAATTTATTCCAATTACATAAATTGGATTAATGAATTTATTATTAAACTAATTTTAATTTAAATCCAATTTAAATTATTACTTTTCATTGTAAATAAATTGATTGAAAATATAGTTTTCAATTAAAATTTAGTATTATGAATTATTCATCAAAAAATAAAACCTTTCAAAGAAACGAACTCAAAAATTATCCTTAAGATAACTTAGATATTGAGATTCCAAAAATGAAGTTAATTTTTTCAAATAAATTATCTAAAAACATTACTCACTAATTTTAAAATAAGTGCACCAAAAGTGAAAAACTATATTTTAATATAGTTTTAAGCATATAATTATATTTATTATATTATCTTTTAGAAAAAACACATTAGATTCATTTTAAAATTTTTATTGAGTATATAATAAATTTATTTCATTGAAATAATTCAAAAACTATTATTCTTATAATTTTCTGCAAAAAACTCATTTATAAGCAAAAAAATATTTTGGAGAAATTGATGGATAATAACATAATTTGAAAAGGCTCAAAATTTGGTTTAACCAAGGTAGACCGTATCATCGAAAACGTGCATGTACTTGTGCACCCCTCATGTGAGTTCCACCTCATCACTTTTAGACCAAGTCACCATCACTTAGGGTACTATATTTTCCTATAAATTGACCTTTGAGGACTTTATTTGTATAGACGAATTACCCTAAAGCCCAATTGCTACTCTGATCACCCTAGTGCTTTTCCCAAGTCGTCCAAAACCTCCAAGGTAGTTTCATAAGAAATAATGTGAGAAAACTAAAGGGTTTAGTGAGAATTAGGTTCTCAAAGTGTTAAAAATTAACAACACTTGTGTGATTCATTCACCCAATCCCCCTAATTGAAGAACACTTTCATGACCACACTTCCTCAAGCAGGAAGTTACATACCCCACTTTAGGGAATACCAGTGAAGACTCTTGATGTCTTGATAAAAGTATTACCCAAGTCTAGTAATCCTGGTTTTTCATCAATTAATGTGCAACCAATTATCATAAGCCTACTTGTACACCACATACTTGCGCGCTAGTTACCTGAGAGACCCTTTTTGGTTTACCTCACCCCTTCAACCTGTTCAATACTTTCATGAAGTCCCCTTCAAAGACACTCATAGAAAAGAACCTCCTTTATTATCTCCCTTTCCTAAAAGGGATTATGTTGATACCTCCACCAAGACCCCCTGATTTAACTAATCTTAGGGAATGACACATTTTTGTGTCCCCCATTTGGATTTGGATATCTATGGTCAGGAGTTTCCCACACTTTTCCTACCATAGGGTAGGGGTGCTTAGGGTGTCCATGGATTTGGATATATATGGTCACATAGAAACTTACCCCAGGGATAGTTTTTATGAGTTCTCGGTCTTAGATTTTGGGGATAGGACTCTGTCCTCCCCTTTTCATCTCTAAGACCAGGATCTTCTAGTCCCTAGTTGGGAGGGTATAGTTCACACCTAGTTTTACTTTTGACGAATGAATATTCTCCCTACCCACTATGGGATCCATTTGAAGGAATCCATCCGATTATAATCACTTATCCTTTCATGTAGGAGGTTTCATTCTTTCTCCTTTTTAATTTCTTCACCTTCACTCCTTCCTTATATTAAACCCTCTTTTAATGTAAAGTGAAGAGGGGGAAGTGTCATAGCCACATCCTTTTACATGGTCGGCCAGTCGTCATCTGTTGTTGGCCCACCCTCTTCCATCAATGGAGGATAAGGTGTATGTGGTTTGTTGAATCTTTCACATCCTCTTGTTTCTCACACCGAGTATGACTCATGTGCGCTTAGAGGTTTTTTAATTATCACAATATCCACATGATGTAATGAACTACGTGAAATATGATTCCCACCATAATGGGGATATATAGGAAGCCTTCTCAAGTCCCAATATCTACATCATCTCATCCATGAAATGAGAAATCAGTCCCCCCACAATGGCCCTCTTCCTAAGTGTAATCCCCAAATGTAATGAACTATGATAACTCAGAACACCACCATAACTGGGATATGTTGGAAGCCTTCATCTAGGGATCGAGCTCAATGGAAATCCTCCCCAAGATTCCAGCCCTAATTCTCCTAATCTTGGAATCCTATTTAAGAATAGGCCTAGAATTAACCCCCCCCCCCCACAATATCCATGATTTAATACATCTCTCATCGATCTTTTTTATGGGTATCCTCTTTAAGAGTAATCCCTAACCTATTTCTCTCAAATGAACATCCTCCCCTAGGAGAATTTACAAACTACATGGTATTTTATTCCCATCCAAATGGGATGTGTAGGAAGCCTACCTGAGGTTTAAAATCAACATTCCAAATCATCCTTGTCCCCTTTGGGTCATATGCCCACCATGGTCTAATTTAACATGGTAGATCATATTCCTTCCCAGTTCTTTGGGATGCTTATGAATAATTCCCACAAAATATTTTGACTAGTCACATTCCACCTAGATTTCCTTGCCACACGGAATTAAACTATGTGGTTGGGTCCTTATCACATGACCTTAAAAGGAATTATGTGTCCCATTAAGTGGAAATGGACTCCATAGGATATGATTACTTTCATGTAAATATATAGGTTGAACATCTATGGGTTTTATCCCAATATCTAAACAACTTTTGTCTCCCTATATGATGATAAACATTAGATTAACCTCTATCTACCTGGATGAAAATAATCTACATTGTAAAGTTATATCTCCCTTGATGATGATAAATTCTAGAGTGACATTCGTCTACCTGGATGACAATAAATTCAAGATTCCCCACTGATTGGATTAAAACTAGCATTATCATATTAATAAAAAAATAATATCTACGTATATATGAGAGTATACCATTAATAAACAACCTCAAATACACACAGATGTATCCATTAATGAAGAACCTCAATTACATACAAATGATTATTAATTCCACACATGCTAATAATTGATTGAAAATTTCAAGGGAAAACGACATTACACTTGGTATATTAAAAAGGATTCATGAACATATATTAAATCTCAAGAGAGTCCCAATTTTGGTAATAATTCCACCCAAAAGGGTGTGATGATCCCGACCTCCCATCATATCGACCATTCTGTGTTCTTAAGTATCTAAGTTCACCAAACCTGACGAATGCCTTCCTTTTGAAAGAAGGTCCCTTTGTATATAGATCTTTTGGGACTTTCTCTTCCATAAACCAATCCATTGGAAACAGCTTGGAAATAGTAATTCCTAACCAAAACACACATTCCGAATAAAACAAATGATTGGTGAACCCAATGTGAATTCTTAACCAAGATAATAGTGTTACCCATCTTTTAAGACTTAATTAAAATGATAAAAGAGGGATAAATAAGGAAATAAATCGCATATGTGTTCATCCAAAAGATGATATTTTTCTTGAGTTCATTGTTTGTATTTTTCATAAATACGAGCACTTTATTCCAAGACCTCCCTTCATTCTAAATGGATTCCTTCAAGTTTTTACCAGATAATTCCCATTTTGCTGCTCAAGATGGATCATTGTCTTCTCGAAGGACACCATCACTGACTTGACATCTTCATTGTTGGGTCTCCAATGCACTAGTCTGAGAGTACCATAGACACTGTATTATCCCAACCTTAGAGGCTTCCTGATAGGCCCTCTAAATAAATAATAAGCTCCAATCATCTGGTCAATGATGATCGGTGGTCTATAAGAGGATGGCGCCAATGACCTTCTTTAACCATTTTGGGAGCTTATCCTCAGAATTAAATAACTAGTATCTCTTGTGTTTTAGGAAGGTGGATGAAGAGGCAACTCATAACCTCATCCCAAAGACACAGGGGTCCTTCTCGAAGGCTTCTGTAAACAATCATCACCACCAATTCCCTACAGCATCAAACCCTCAACATGATGAGGGTGTTATTTTTGGTTGCCCGACCTAGGTCCCTCAGATATGGTAATGAAATAAAAACCTATTGGGAAAACAGTAGGATAATAGGGAGTAGGCTCCTACCTTTTCCCCTTCTGTAGAAGTCCACCAACCTAATTTGGTGGTAAATAGTGAACAAGCACATACACCCATCCAACTTAATTATTCTAGCCAGCAGACTCATCTGGCAGCACCCAACCAATCCCACCATACGAATCTAGTAGAGTACCCTGAGTATTCATAGACACATTCTTATAATCTATCATCTAGTCAGCAGACTTGTATGGCTTCATTCAGGGAATCCTTCCAACCAAATTCGGCAACAACTTGTAAGTAGGAATATATATCTGCATGTACTCACCAAGCCTGCCAGTAGCCTCCTCTGTCAGCACTTAAATATGGATGCCTACCATGATTGATTGTAAAAAACGTGCAAGCACATACACCTGCTTGTATTTATCAAGCCTATTAATAGTCTTGTTTAAAATCACTTGAAGAAGTCTTTTGGAAATCTCTAATGATAAACCTGTGGAAGACTCAACTCTCTACCCACATACATAAGAACTTTTAGTATCCATTAACAAGATAGTGAGGATGATCATAGGAACATACACCTACTCCAAATACAGAATGTCCCTATATTCTCATTTTGGCCATTGAAGTCACCATGATCATTTTGTAAATGATTAAATGGATAAAAAAAATTCATGCACATATCCTAGAAGCTTTCCAGAATATCATAAAGGAAAATTTAATAGTACCAGATGGAATAACACAAATGTTTTTCCCCATACAAGGTATGACTCATCAGCATGCCATCATGGAGGAGATAAAAACCAACTTTTCTGTCTATTATGGTTATGGGGAATATCCCCATTTCATTTGTACAATCAGATTGGGAATATACACATATTCTAATTAGAGATAATCGGTCTATTCTGATATCCACTCCAAGGAAGTCACACACACCTTTGAATTATAACAACTTCTCCTAGAAAGTGTCCCCAACATATAGTATGAAGACATCTAAGAAAAAGTATCATCAAACATAATTGAATAATCAAGAGATGGTCTGTGATTTCACTATACTTAGTGTTGGAGTTCTTAAAGCCCTCATACATTTATCTATTGCAGATCAAGATCCTACCCTCCTATTACTAAATTATTGGAGAATTAGTAGTAACTTTCCAGGTCCTCATCAGAAACTTCCTCATGAAGGATTTATTCTTGATAATTTGTTGAGTCTAGAGAGACTATCTCTGGATGAGAGCCATAACAACCCTCTATGTGGTTAGAAGATAAAGGAACAAGTGGATTTATCCCTTACTATAATCCACCATCGTGGTCCTCACCATGATGGCATTCTCTGTCAAAGTTATCTCTATAGTAGTGTTTCACATTGTCAAGAAAATTATCCAACTGAAAATGTAGTGATGTGAAATCCCTCCTATCTAGAGGCACTTTAAAACATAAGGATAGTCATGTCTGATACCTTATTACTAACATGTGAAATACATTCTCATCCAAAAGACAACCCAAGCTGATGGTCATTCTTTTAAACTCCCTTGTGTCATTTCCCTTTTATTATAACATAGGAAACACCAACTAATCCCATTTCTTTTGGAAAACAATCAGGAACCGTCCACTCTGGTTGGACCATGTTAGGAAACTCTTGAAATAGACGAAGAGGATATGATGAACAAGATAAAATAAATGGATAATGGTGAAATACCAGTCATGTTTTGGCCTTTGTCTACCTCTCAATACAACATTACATAGATGTTGGTAGAAGATTGTATTCATGATATCCACATCAACATGTGGAAGGCTCTTCTTCATATAAAAACCAAAGTATTATCGTATGAAGAATATCAAATTCATTCCAAGATAATAGAAGGGTTGCAACACCAAATTGACTTTTCTTCTCTTTGGGTTTCACAACATCCAAAGATCAAGAACTAAAATGTTTCCCTTCACTACGCATGACTTGATGCATTAAATATGTTCTTATAATTGATTAAAAACACCATATGGTGTTCATATCAGAGTATGGGGTGAACATGGTGAATTGAATTTCACTGTTCACTAAATCCAGTAAATCCCACCAAAAGTGGGCTCATACAATGTTATTTTCCTAGGCTGGCTACAAGAAATGAATCATGTTCAAGACCGAATATATTATTAGCAAGAAAATGCCTCGAATGTTTTTCACCAAAGTCAAGAACAAATAGAATAGTCAATTGTGATAATTTTTTATCAAGTGTCTGAAAACATTGATTAGGCCTCCCACTTAGAGGATTTTATCCATCAAATTTCATAAATGTCTAAAATAGCACAACGGTCTTCCAAAACAGGTGATTTAAGCGAGTGATGGATAATGAACCCATCCAATGATTGAACCAAAATTTGTAAAATCAGAAAATAAGTTATGATGATATCAATCATAAAATTTTAGGATGAACCCCATCCTACAGGGCTCAGGTATTTTTTAACACAACACCTAGAACAAACAAATAGAGCCTAAAGGGTTGAGAAAGAAGAACAAGAACAACCCTAGCCCACTTGTTTGGGGGATTTTTCACATTCACAATCCCCTTCTCAAAGGAAGTTAGTTTTCTTATGATTAAGAATGAATCCACAAAATGTATGTAAAAATAAACAATATAAGTATTACATTTAGGTTAATGTCTGCCAAATAGTTCCTGAGGAACCATAAAATAGGAAAACAAAGTCTCATGGAGGACAAAGAAGAAAGAGATCTCACCAAGATGCTGAAAAAATGCCAACAATTCATTATACATCGATGAATGTCATTAATTCCATCATGGAATATCCTCTAGAAAATGATTCGAGTTCAAGGAAATGATAGGATGAAGTTCTTATTCATAATACAATCCACACTGAATCAAATGATGGAGGTGTGGATACCTGAAACTAGAGGATCTCCCGTAATCAAGTAATCATATCAAATAATCCACTTCCACCATTTCTAAATGCACCTACTAGTGAAAAAGTAAAAGTTTAAACTATGTCTCACATTCTCCCTAAAGAAGAAAAATCCCTTTTTTGGAATAAATATTTTCACAACAAGAGGAGGAGATGAAGGATTTCAGAAGACTCAATGCAGAGTTACTCCAAAGAAGCACTCTTTCAAGATATACTCTACTAGCAGATCCTCATCCTTCACTTCCAATATGATCACCCCAGTAAATAGGGTTTGTTGAAACTACTATTGAATATAATGAATTACCTCCATTGGCTACATAGTCACAATAGGGTCAAGCACATCCTTACAGGCTTGTCCCTATAGGTTGTCCATGGAAAATACTAGTGGTTCCCCCACCAGTGGTCTTACAAGTTGCCTCACCAGTTCAGGATCTAGTTTTTGTACCTGTACAAGTCTCAGATCGGCCAGATACTCCTCAAATTATTATGAATACCATTGATTCATTGATGACTCTATTTGAAGCTATGGAATGATGTTGTGCAGCAATACAACTAGAAAATAAGTTTTATCCTGAATGGGTGGATCTGACCCCTCCTCCACCAAATTTTTTGAATCCAAAATTTATAGAAATCGATGGATTATGAGATCTAGAGAAGCACTTAACACATTTTTTCTCTCACTATGATCCTATTATGGGGAACCGTGAGCAAAAATAAGAAGTGAAACTCATATTCTTCATACAATCATTGCACGGGACAGCCTTCGTCTGGTATAAAAGCTTGAATTCTTGATCCATTATTGGATGGGAATATCTCCCTCAAAAATTCCATTTCTAGTTTAGTTCAACACTGCATAATACAACAATATTTGATCTCACAAACTCTATGAAACGAAATAATTAAATAGTTTCATATTTCATTGCTCAGTGGAAAGGATTAACATACTCCTTGAATATATTTCTCCCTTAAGAAGAGTTGTTTCCCATTTTTGTTTCAAATATCTTTTATGAGTTTCACACACCATTAATCCCTGTGAAATACATAGGTTTGTTTTCAAATCTGGTCTCGGTTTCTCAATAGGTGGAAAACACCAAAATAGAAACTATATCCAAATACCGAGTGATCCCATCAGCTCCAGGAATAACAGAATGAAAAATAGAGGTTGTTACAGTTACACGTAAAAAGGACCATGTACCTGCTCCTACATCAAATACCTCATCATACCATAGATCTCCACATCTCGAGCATTAGCAGCAACAACCTACTCATCAAGATGATAAAAAATTTCAAAGGTGGAAATATGTTGAGGAGTTGAGAAACAAGTTCTATTATTTTCAAAATGACCATTTCCTGGATACTTCATCTCTACGTTGGAAAACAACTTAGTTCAATTTCCAAGGCCAGATAAACTTATCGAATAAAGAGACAAGGACCCCCAAACTATTTCCCATTCCATAAAATTTTGGGGAACCCCATCCAAGAGTGATTTGTTTTTAAGGACCTCCTACAAAATATGGTGTACTCCAAGAGAAGTGAAGCTGAAAAATTCACCATCCCAGGTAGCATGTGTTACTGATACCGATCCAAATGAGAAAGGAGAATAATCGGAAATCAAAAGTAATAATGATCATAAATTTGATGATTGGATGGTTAGAAAAAAAAATCAACCAAACTCATATCATTCTATGAAAAAAATTGAAAAAATCAATTTTGTCTTCTTCTTCTTTCGTTACAGTAAAGTCATCTTCAAAAAAAAAAGACCATTCCTCTAAAGTCTAGTCCTCAAAGAAGCATCATGGCCATAATAATAAGGATGAGGTGTAAGAAGATGAGTTTGTTTCATGTCCAAAATTATCTTTTACTTTAGCGAATATCATGCCAACCATATCAAAATCATGGGCACCGCCCCTCCAAATAGCACAATAAGAATTTACATGTCAAGAAAAAACTTCATCAGATGATTATTTGATATTTGGTTCTATTAACATTATTAACTTAAAGGACCCCTATGAAAATTTTGATTCTGATTATGAACATGATTTCCCCATACTTGTTTGGGGAATCGGGGGAAGAGGTTGTCATGGTTGATGATACATGGGAAGAGGTTGGTATACTATAATACACTACTCCAACCATAACCATGATTGAACTGTTTATGTAGTAGAAACAAGTGGGAGATCCCATTAGAAGGCTTAGTAAGAACAAGGGAATTATCCCACACATGACAGGGTCTGACCTGACATGGTTATCTTGGAAGACTGGTTAGAGGTTATACCACCACCTCATCGGTGAGTGGGCCAATCTAGCTAGCATAATCCACCAAGAGTATAACTATTTCCAGCTTCTTCCCTGACAAGTGGTCCATCCACATCAGAAGCATAATCTTCTAAGGAACCTAAAAAACAGAATCTCCATGCTGGAAAATGTAGACCGTTGGATCAAAATTATTATGTTTTGAAGAAACTATCCCAATTATCGTCGAAGCTATCAATCATGGATGCTCTGAATCTATGAAGAGATCTTCGGGAAGCACTTATTCAGACATTTTCAAGCCCTCAAGATTTTGAAACTGAGGATGTTTCAATAGAGGTATACCGTATAGAGAATGAACCATTATAATTTCATGTAGTCATATCTTTCACATTCCAGGATTAGGATGTTATCATACATGGACACATAAAACCCTTGTATCTATCTAGAATGATAAAAAATATTGAAATCTGATGAGCCTTCATTGATAATTGCATAGGAGCCAGTCTCATTCCCATTTAGACACTTCACTGATTGGGAATCATTGAATCCCAATTTTCTCCCAACACTTTAATGTTAGAGGGTTATGATAAGAATGAGAAAGAACCTCTCGGTGATATTAAACTCATAATTCTATTTGTGGATCTCATATCTGATTCATATTTCATGGTTTTTTGGCCGGACATAGCTTTCAACGTTCTGTTTGGGAGGCCTTAGATACATCAACATGTGGTTATTCCTGTATCATGCCACCAATGTCTCAAATATTGCATCAATGGCCAAATTGGGACATTTCTTGGTGATAAGGCCTCATTAAAAACTTGTGAACCTTAGTACATTATTGCATAGTTCTATCACATGAAGGAAAAATAGTCTATAGAAAATGATGTTACTAGAATCAATTCTACGAATGGTTTGGAAAAAATCCCACCTAAAAAATTCAATAATGTCAATGCATATTACGTTCTTCCCATTAGTTGAATTGAAAGGATTGGTCCAAATCCAAGAACTTGTTCAGTGGTTTCCATAATATCCGTTGTAGACATTGAGCCTGATAACATGGTAGAAATCATTTGTTCACCAAATAGTTATGAAAGCCTAAAAGGAGATGTCTTCATTTCATCTACCAAACTTTATCAAGTATCTGCTTCATCATCGAGGATAGAAAAATATTTCACACTCATTGGAAAGTATTGGGATGCCAATTCCTGTCCTAACATCTTCCCTTCAGAACTTCAAAAAGACCCTTCATAAATAGTTGGTTAGGAGATGGTTGCTGCCTCTTTGGGATGTCTAAATACTGACTCCTCCCCTAGATTTGTAATTCTTGCTTCATCACCTACACTTCATGTTGAGGAAAAAGAAGAAATACATGGAGAATAAGAATAAAAATACTTCATATATTCCCCTCCATTATTTTATGAAGGTGCCTCTACCACCATGGATGAACTTAGAGAAATAAATATGGGTATAGAGGAATACTTACACCCCACCTTAATTAGTGCAGCCATGAATCACGAAGATAAAGATATGTATAATTACTTTTTTAAGCAACACCAGGATTTATTTTACTGGAATTATATATAGATTCTTTTCTTGACCCCGCTGTGGCCACCCATCATTTGGGATTACCAGGATATCATTGGGGATACAAATAGAAAGCAAGAAGAACAACCCCAACTTACTCCTCCAAAATTGAGGCTGAATTTGACAAGATTGTCTAATTTGATTTCATCCAAGAGGTGAAATACCAAAATATGTAAGACAATATTATCCAGATAAAAAAAGAAGAATGGGAAAATCTGAGTTTGCATTGATTTCAAAGATCACAAGTATAATTTTCCCAAGGATGATTTCCTAGTTACAATCACAGAACTCTTGATTGATGAAAAATATAGCTATGAATCCTTCTACTTCATTGATGGATACTCTGGATATTACCAAATCTAGATGGACCAAAATATGAGGAATTTACATCCTTCAAATCCCCTAAATGTGTATTTTTCTTTTGGGTAATTCCCTTTAGCTTAAAGAATGCTAGTGAAACATACCAATGTGGAATCCACCACATATTCAAATCCTTCTTGAGGAAATTTATTAAAATATATGTTTATGATCTAGTGTTAAAATACAAACAACATTTTGATAACCTAAAAAACATGGAGTCCATATTCAAAAATCGTCAACAGCATAATATGAAGATGAAACCCTGGAAATGGTATTTTGGGGTAACCTTGGGATAGTTTCCTGATTTTTTATAGGCAATTTTCACATCGAAGTCAATCCCGAGAAGACTATAGCTATCCATGGCATGTCACCTACTTGAAACTTGAAAGAGTTGAGTGGACATCAAGGATACTTAGCTTACATCTGGAGCTTCATAGTGAATATGATAGGAAAGTGTTTTACCTTCACCAAATTAATGAATAAGAGGGTCGCATATCAATAGACCAATGACTGATAAGAGGAATTTGATACCATCATGAAATACCTCTTGAGTATACCAGTATTTATTCCACCTATTGAAGGTAAATCGATCTTCCATTATGTGACAGACTTGGAGTGATCATTGGGTGCCTTACTTGAACATAAGAATGGTGTTGGGAATGAAAAAACCCTTTAATATCTCATTTGAACAATGATTGACATAGAGACTCAATATTCAGATATTGAGAAGAGCTTCCTAGCATTAATCTTTGTAGTTCAAAATCGTAGGCACTATCAGTAGCATCATGTGGTCAGCTTGGTCTCTTGCAATAGTGTGCTCAAATTTATCCTCAGTTTTCCTATGTTGTGAGGTTTTCTAACATGGTGGGAAGTTATTATTCAGTAGTTTGATATCCAGTTTGTGCCTTAAAAAGAAGTAAAAGGCCAATCATTTGTAGGCTTCCTTACTTAAAAACCTTCTGTGGAAGAAAAATTATTGAATTGTGAACATCCTAATGAAGAAATCTTCTATATCAAGGAAATTACTCAAACATGGGAAATGTAAATTGATAGTGCTTTAAGAATTCAAATAGGGAAAAAAATGGAATATCCTAAACTCAATAAAGTTGGGGGTGGGAATTGTGTTTATCTCCCCCAAAAATGTAGTGTTTCTATACTCGTTCTTATTATCAGAAGTTGGTACTGGCAATGAGTCAGAATATCAGGCTATCGTAGCAGGGTTGGAATTAGCACTCTATCTACCTGTGGATCACTTGAGGGGAAGGGTGATTCATAATTGGTAATCAAATAGACGAATAGAGACTAAACCATCAGAAAAATAATAATTAATCCGCCATTTTTATTATGTCCAAGGTTTAATGGAAGAATTTACCTCGTAAACAACATTTTCTTATGTCTCGCTGTCACAAAATTCCCAAGATGATGAATTATAAAATGCAACTAGAACCCTATAATATTTAAACTAGGACAAAACAATCGTTATCATTTCTCACTGTCATGTGGTTTCACCTTTTTTTCATATCCACATGGAGTAAATGAATGAAATCAGTCCAATTTCTAATCCATATGGTCATATCATGGGATGGATGACACCCATCATAGTGTATCTCCAAGATGGAGTAATTCCACTAGATAGAGCTATGAAAGAGAAATTCCACTGATGAGTAGTTAATTTCACTCATTACGATGGCCCAAATCACTAGAAGATCTTATATAGACGAGGCTTTAATGGAATTCTCCTCAGATTCATTGATAGGGATGAGACCATAACAATCAACAAAGAATTACATGTTGGAGCCTATGGTTCCCAGCATTCTAGGTACAAAATTTATGATTAAATTTGATGTGTTGGATACTTTTGGCCTTCAGTGACGCAAGATTTCATAGATTTCAGTATGAAGTGTCATCCCCACCAGGTTCATGACAACTTCATTCATCGACCCCCGGATTTTCCATATAAAGCCAAATACACCTAGCCATTTTCTATATGGGGAATAGATTTAGAAGGGCCTTATCCTCCAGCTAAAACAAATTAGTTCCATTATATTCTTACTAATACCAATTTATTCTCTAAATGGGATGAGGTAATACCTCTCAAAGAAGTCTAAACCAAAATTATTATCATCTTTTTCAAATCTAAAATCATTACTATATGTGGTGTACCTCATAACATATTAACCAAAAATATAACTAATTTATATTCTGTTGAGGTAGAGAAGTTATATCAGGAATACAATATCAAATCCAAACATTAATCTTGCTATCATATAGTATCAAATGGATAAATAAATGCTTTTAACAAATCTTTTCCCAATATACTCTATAATATGTTAGGTAAAGATAAAAATTCTTGGCTTAATAACCTCATGCATGCCTAATGGGATAATTAGACTACTACCTGTATTGCCACATGGTCAACCCCATACTAATTAGTATATATAACAAAAGTAGTCTTTCCCACTGAAGTTAAATTTCCTTAACTCTGGGTTGTAGTTTGTGATTATCTACCTATAGATGAGTAGTCTCAAAATCAACAAGATGAGCTATAGATATTGGATGAAATGATATTGCATGCCATTCATCACTTGGAAATCTATCAGAACTAAATAACATGATCTTTCAACAAAAAAGTTTACCTATGTTCATTCCTCCAAGGAGAATTGGTATTGGTTCATAGGACTCCAATGATACTATGAAAGAAGCCTTCAAAACATGATCCAATGTGGGAAGGAACTTACACTATACATAAGGTATACTCTAATGGATTTTATTATATAATTTCAATGGATGGATAAATCGCTACAACTCTAACCAATGCAAGGTTCCTGAAGAAATACATTGGGGAATCACAAACATCACATCCTGGTTGCATGACATAAAACCGCATGGAACCATACGTCTATGTTGTATGATGTTAAAATTTATGTTATCTTATTACTTTTCACACAATGTTAAATTTCAAAGCATGGGGTTCTAGTCACATGACATGAAACTGAAAACACTATTTTTTCTCACCATATGAAATTAAACTGTATGGATAACTTCTCCTTTATTTGATGTTAATAAATCTCCCAAGATATCACTAATTGACATTGTTTGTGGTCCCTTTAAAGAAGAGTATAATTCATGCATAATATTTACTCATATAATTTCCACACCCTAGTGGAACATGAACCTCATTTCTCCCTATGTTTGAATGGGATCTTCATATGGACCCCTTTTCAATAACTATATGCCACTTTATTGTTTTCCTAGTAAGATACACAGTGACACATGGGTCCTATTTGGTCCAGCTGCAATATTTTCATCTTTTTTCATAGGTTCATATTCTTCGATACTTCATGACATTAAATAGGATGGAACATTTCATGAATTAGGTGTGGATCAATCATCATTTCTAGGAGATACATAGTGACACCATGATCTCATATCTTGGGCCTATCCACAACAATAAATGAAAAAAATTCCCCTTTCATTGTATATGAGTTAATTATTTACTAGGAATCCTTTTAAAAAATACTTCTTGATTATCATATTATCTTTTATTTTGGGCCCAACCAATATTCTAGAATGTATTAAATCCCACATTTCTCACATGAACATTCAATTAGTGTGGGGAACCATCCTCAAGAACTATGTGTGGGTTGATTCTTTCCCTAGAAAGAGACGTAGTGACACATGGGTCATATCCCATGGTCTAGCTGCAATATTTTCATCTATTCATGTCATTTCATCTTTATCCATAACGCATGACATAAAATTGTATGGAACATTTCATGAACTATGTGTTGATTAATTCATTCCCCTGTAGGATACGTAGTGACACTTAGATCTCCCTTCTTGGGTCTAGCCACAATATTGAAAGAGTCCCATCACCCATGTGCATATGAATCAAACTACATAAGGAGCGCCTCCAAGAACTATGAGTGGCTTATTTATTTCTTCAAAAATATATATAGTGACACCTGGATCACTAATCCTAGGTCCATCCGGTATTAATCATTAATCCCCTTTACTTCTAGTGCAGGAATCAAATCTACATAGGGAACCTTTCAAGAAAAATGTGTGGCATGATTATTTCTCAATAAAGATATGTAGTTATGCTTGGGTCTTATACCTTTTGGCTCAGCCACCATTTAATCATCATACCCCTATCCTTCACTTATGTTACCTTTTTGTTATAGAATAAACCTTTCTTACTCCTTTATTCTCACATAGATCACAAATCACATGGGATTAGGAATTGGGTGAAGATCTTCTCTTCATAAATAAGGTATCTCAATTCCTATTGGGGTTATCAACAATCCTAGTTATAATACCCTAAATGGAACAATATATATCCTCACCACACGATGATAAATTGTATGGACCTTTATTTACGAACTACGTGGGGCTTGATTCTCACCCCTATGTGATACATTGTGACATCCAAATTTTCAATCTTGGGACCAAATCAATCAAAACATAAAAAATAATATAATATTATATGTATGAGTCATATTTACATGATGAATTCTAGTACGAGTTCTCAATTTACACATGAACTTGTATCTGTTATAACTACACACAGCTTTTTTCTTGCTCTGAAAAGATACATAGTGATGCTTAGACCATATGTCCTAGTTTAGCTGCATTTTCTTTTGACATTTCATGTCAAGACACCTAATTTTCTTATTGCATGACAAAAAACTGCATGAATCCACAATTCCCCTTCCATTTCATGTTGGGTAATTCATCTCCCTCACTGCAAGATGTTAACTAGCTTTGATAATTTCCTCAACACATGACGTTAAAATGAAAGGTATTCAGAGAACTACATATGGCATAATTCTCATCCCATTGGATATACGTAGTGAAAAATAGGCCTTAGATACTAGTCTCAACCACATGATAAATGAATATTCCCTCTCTCCTTCATACAATAAAAATCTATATAAGGTATTTTATTTTGGGCCCTCTCCTCAGATAACCCATCAATGAAACAAGAGATGTCCCCTTTTATACATATGAGTCATATCTATGTAAGGGACTAGAAATTCATGTCCAGTATCAATCCAAACATTTATTTTATTCATTGAATGATTCCCCTTTCACAAAAAATATTCCTAATCTTGAAATAATTTTATGTATTCATAATATATCTTTAGTTTTTGGTGGAATAATATCGAATACCTTGAGAGATCCTTCACCAGACTATGCAGTACATTACCTAATTGTCCTTGTATAAAATTACCATAAATAATAGGCATGCCAGCTCAATGATTCCATTGTTTGGATATATGGAACTTTCCCTAGTTTTACCTTCATAATGAATACCCCATAAAGGGGTTTTGAAATATAGGTAACTTCATTATTGGGAGAAGCAACTTCTGTTACATTAAGATTTAACGACAGTGTGTAGGAGCCCCACAATTTAAAGCAATCATTCTTTTTGTACTTGTCTCATATATTTTATCCTAATATGAAAGTCTCTAAGACCGTGGTTTAAATTTTCAATGTCTATATATTCAAATCATATTGTAATGATATTGGGACATTGGACCACTTATCATCCATTTTTTTCATAATATTATGGTCCCAGTCATATGAACTAAAACTACAGGCACCATATATCCTACATTTGTGTCCAAATTTCATAGGGAACTTATTCCTCCAATTATTTTGAGATCATGACTAGAAATATCGCTTCTATATTTGAATACTTTTGTCCATAAAACCACACTCTATTCTTGGGAATATATGATCCACCATTAACACTCATCGGCTTTCAGCAAATAGAATGTCAGAATTCTTGAGAGCTCCTTTACTTAACTATGTTAAACATTCCCTAGCTGGCCTTACATAAAATTTTCCAACATAACGGGACTATAATCATAAGGATTCCATTTTTTGGATATGTAAGATATGGCATAGTTGTCCTTACATAATACAGATCCCATAACAGGCTTTTCAAGCAGTGGTAACTTCATTCTTAGAAGAGACCTCCTCTAAATGCCATTATCCATTTTCCCATTTCATTATTCAGATTCAGAAATCTGCAAATCATATCTTACAATTCATAATTTCCATAACTAATTATTGTATCACATTTCCAAAAAAATTTATAAGATTTTTAAAACCATAAAATCTTTTGTTAGAGCTAAATACCTTAAATTAAACCCCCATAATGTTCGTATTGCATGGCTTCAAACTGCATATCCCATTAATGCCCTTGTTTCATGACTTTAAACTAAAAAAACCCACCGATTACCTTATTGTATGAATTTAAATTGCATAAAATATTATAAAAAATGCCTTAATTTCCTTTCTGTAGGACTTGAAACTGCACAACATAATATCCTTAATGCATGACATTAAATTGCATAGAAAACCATCATAAAACTCCTTTATGAAAAATATACCCTCCTTCATACACTAAATTACTGTAGGAGTGGTTCCTCATTCTTGCCATATATCTTCCTAGATAGACCCCTTTATTTTTAGATACATTTCTTTGGAAAATCCACCCACTATGTTCTTGAGACCTCCAAATCTTAAACCTATTTGTCTATCAGTAATAGAATGTCCCAATTTATGAGAAATACTTTACCTAACTATGTAGTATGTTCCCCTTATTGGACTAGAATAATATCACCCACATAATATTCCTATCAACCTAAGGAATCCACTTATTAGCTATGTAGTGCATTCCCTAGTTAGACTTATATAATAAATCCCCCGTAATGGTTTTTTCAAATACCAGTAACATCATTCATGGAAGAAACCTCCTATTTTCATTAATTTAAAATTTTAGATTTGGGGACCATAAAAATCATGACTCATTATTCCCCTTGTAAGTATCTAAATTAAAAGATATCGGGACCTTCCTAACCATAAAGCCTCATTTGTGTTCTAATTTCAAAATGCACGGTCAATGTTATTCGATCTAAAAAACTATTCTTATTAGTCCAACATAAATGAATGTAAAATTCCAACAAAAAGTGACATAGTTTTTCACCAAGATAAAAACCCACAAAAGGAACTATAGAAAAAAGTCGAGTCTCATATCTATAGACCGACACTTTGTATCGTTTTGGAAATATCTAGCGATATAAAGTTAAAAGTAAAAACTTTTTTGGCTGAAAACCTAAAAAGGTAATCCTAATAAAAATCAATGTTTCACCCTCCAAGTCTACCCCATATTGATATTAGGTAAAAATTAGGGTAATAAAATAAAAAAGACACAATGTTTGTAGGGTTGTCCATATGACCTTGCAAACAGTCGAACTATGCTTGCTAGGCCCCATGCATTAGAACCATGATGTAGCTCCCAAACCCACAAAATGATTTTGGAATTCATCAAAGTTCCCTAATTTTATCTTCAAATGATATTATTTTCATTCGTAAAGAATATATTCAAGGGGGGATTTTGTAGATGACAGGAAATGTGTTCCATCAACTTCTCTACAAAATATCTTCAACCAGGATCGAAAATTTTACAGTGTGACTCTTCATTTTTTAATGGTGGTAAGTGATGGTAGCAAAGGCACCAACCTAAAGGTCCAAGACTGTAGCCCAACACTGATCCCAAGAAGGGGTGTGGGGGTGCAGGCACTGCATTATAGAGTAGCTGTTTCACCTATGTTATTTTTGAAAGTCTGTTCCATCACATTGATGAAAAGGTGAAAAAGGGAAATTCCTTGGAAAAAGGTAGAGAAAATATATGGAAAATATCAATATTTAAAAATACTCAAAATTTGGTTCACCCAAGGTACTGTGAATCCCCGACGATGTGAAGTTACATGCATTCCACTCACTTGTGTGCCACTTCATCACTTTCCCTCTAAGACACCATCACTCTGGGTACCATATTTTTGTATAAATATACCCTTGAGTCCTTTATTTGTATGGATGAATTTCCATGAATCCCGATTGCTTCTTTGATCACCCTATTTATTAATCCAAGTCCTATGAAACCTCCAAGGTAGATTCATAACACCTAAAGTGAGGGAATTAAAGGGGGATAGTGGGACTTATGTTCCCCAAGTGTTAAAAATTAACAACACTTATACGACTTATTCACACAATCCACCTAATTTAAGAACCCTCGAGTTACCTCCCTTCCTCAAGTAGGAAGTTATGCACCCCACTTAAAAGAATACTTATGAATACTCTTAAAGGCCTGATTTAATTATTGACCAATTCTAGTGATCCAGTTTGTTCATCATTTAATGTGAAACATGTTCTCCCAATCCTACTTGCACACCAAAAACTTGTGCACCACTTACTTGAGTTCCCCTACTTGGTCTACCTCACCCTTCATCCTGCTCGAGCCTTTCCTGAAGCCTCTTTAAAATCCACTCATTACAGGCCTATCATTCATTATCTCACTTTACTAAAAGGGATTATGTTGAAACCTCCACCAAGACCTCATAATTTACCAAATCTTAAGGAAAATCACATCTAAGTGTACCATTTGGACATGGATATCTATGGTCAGGGGTTTCCCACACTTCTCCTAGTAGACAATAAGGATCGTCATGGTGTCTGTGGATTTGGATATCTATGGTAACATGGATCCTTACCCCAGGGTTATTTTTGAGGTTTTTTCGATCTTGGATTCTATGGATAAGACTCTATACTCCACTTTTCATCTCTAAGGAACAGATCCCCTAGTCCCTCATAGGGATGGTATGGTTCAAACATACATTTCCTTTTGAAAAATGAAAAGTATCCCTTACCACTAAGGTACCCATTTCATGGAATCCATCCTAGTATAATACCATAGCATTTCATGTAGAATGTTTCAATCTCTCTCCCATCTACTTCTATCACATTCACTCATTCCTAACATTGGACCCTCATCTAATGTAAAGTGAAGACGAGGAAGTGTAGTAGCCAAACCTTTTTCCATTGTTGCTCCGAACTCTTCTATCATAGGATCATCCTCTTCCATTAGTAGAGGAGAAGGTGTGTGTGGTTTTTTGAATCATTCACATCCTATTGTTTTTCACACCATTCATGACTCATAGGGTCTTAGAGGTTTTTACTTTTCACAACATCCACCAAAAGTAATGAAATATGGGAACTCTGATGCACACCATAATTGGGATATGTAGAAAGCCTTATCAAGGCCCAATATCCACATTATCTCATCCAAGAAATTAGAAATCATACCCCCTCAATGTGAATATTACAATGTTTAATCCTTAAATGTAATGAACTATGAGAACTCTAATTCCAACCAAACTTGGGATATGTAGGAATCCTTCACCTAGGCCCTGATCTCAATGGACATCCTCCTCAGGAGTCCAACCCAAATACCTAAATTTGGGTATCCTCCTTAGTAATAGGACCCAAATTAAACCCCCCTAAATCTCCATGAGTTAAGACACCTCATATGGACCTTGTTATAAGGGCATCCTCTTTAGGAGTAAGCCCAGACCTATTTCTCTCAATGGGATATGCTCCCCTGTGATACTTACTGAACTACATTGGCTTTAATTCCCATCGAAATGGGATATGTAGGATGCCTCCCTGAAGTTCAAACCATACATTCCAAATAAACCCTATTCTCTTTGGTTCATATCCCCATTATGGTCTAATTTAACTTGGCGAATCATATTTCTTCCATGTTCTTTGGGCTTATTAGGCATAAGCCCCACACCAAGCGTTGACTAGGCCCCTTCCACCTATATGTCCTTACCACATGACATTAAACTATACGGTTGGGTCCCTATCATAGATCCTTATAAGATATGATGCTTGCCATTAAATAGAACTGAACTATGTGGGTTCTAATTCCTTTCACAAGGATACATAGTAATCACATCTATGGGTTTGATCCCAGTATCAAAACAACTTTCTTTTACCTGGACGAAAATAAACACCATAATATCCTCTATCTACTAGGATGAAAATAAACTCTGAAGTATAGTTATGTCTCCTTTGATGATGATAAATTCCCAAGTGGTATTCGTCTACTTGGATGACCATAAATTCTATAGTTCCCCACTAAGTGGACTAAACACCATAATTATCATAATAATGATCAAATAATCTCTAAGCAGTATATGAGAAGATACCATTAATGGAGAACCCATAATACATACAAATTTATCCATTTATGAAGAACCTAAAATACATATGGATGATTATAAATTCCACACATGCAAATAATTTATTTCAATTTTCAAGGTAAACCTACATTACGATTGGAAAATTAATAAGGATTCACAAACATATCTTAAATCTATAATATAGTCCTGAAGTAGGAGCTAATTCCCCCCAAAATGGTGTAATGATCATGCCCTCCCATCCTCTTGACCAATACGAGTTCTTAAATATCATAGGTCAACAAACATAACTAGTTTCTATATTTGGAAAGAAATTCCCTTAACCATTGGGTGTTTTTGGTTCCATAAACAAATCTATTATAAATCATTGATAAATAGTGATTTATAACTAGAACACACGTTCCAAATGGAACATCATGTTACAAAAAATATTGAAAAGATAAATTTTATTTGAAGAAAAAAATAATTTCACAATGTCTTAAGGTGTTATATTCTTCCCTCCATATAAAATAATTTCTCTTTGGAAAATTTTCACATTCATCAAATGATTATCATTTTAATTTTACTTTATTTAAACCAAAATTATACAAATGAGTTCATTACTTAAAAATATAATGTTGAAAATATAAAGGTTATATAATGTACCTAATAAATATATTTCCAAATATTATATAATAGGTGGGAAGTGATGATTTTTACATCAAATAAAGAAGTTAATAATTATAGAGAGTGATAGAGATCAGTAATCACAAGAATGTGGGTGATTCTGAGAAAGTTAACAACCCTAAAACCATAAACCAAAGAGGTGAGAAAAATGTCATTAATATCATAAGAAATTATTATAATATGAAACCATTTTATTCCAATATCATTTCCAAAATTTGAATAAATTTCATGAGATGACATACTTACTTGATTTTATTCTATTTCATATGAAACATTTGACCCTTGGTTTGTGCCTTGATCAATTTCTAATTCATTTCTTACTCTAAGAAATGATGGTGGATTTGTTATGTGTGAATCACTAATAGAACATAAGATAAATAAATATAATAATATTTATTTCTTCCTATACTAATTTATTGTCACAGCAAAATGGTTAGTAAAAGTTATGAATAAATCATCATTTGGTGAAATAATACATTAATACCTAAATACTCATACAAAGTTCACCTTCAACCATTTCATAAATTGTTATCTTTATGAACCTTACAAAAGAATAAAATATTAAACTATAGAAATAGGTTCACTAAATTTATGAAATTAACTTATAAATAACCCCCAAGACAACATGATTTTTCTCTTAATTTTTAGAAACCAAACATGTTAATACCTCTATCATGTATTATCATGAAAATGTTAATAGCCTATATAAATGAAAAACCTTAATAATAACCTACATGAATCCTAATTACTTGAACATTACCCAAAATTATTTAATATATTCTATAGATATAATATATTTTTTGAACTCTTTAAATTGTAACAGAAACCAAATTTTCCAAAAATCATTAATCAGTTCAGAGGTCATTAGTAATTTATAATTTAATTTATCTATATAAATTATGTCTTTATACTAGAATCATTATTTATACATAAATAACATAATAAGTTTTATCTTTACATTAATAATGTTTTTTAATTGAATATATCCTTTCATTAAATCAATTTTCTAGGTCATAAACATCATTCAATATATTCATTAAAAATCATAATAAAAATATTATATTGAATAATCATTAAAACTTTCATGATTCATATTACGTAATTATTGAATTAAAATACATAAACATTAAAATCCATAAAATTAATTCTTAAACCATCAAATATACTTAATAATTTCATCCTTTAAGGGATATTTCCATTTAGATTTCATTTATGGTATTTTTATCATCAGAAAAATAACCATTACTCATACAACCTTGATGATTTTCTTTGTGAGATCCCCCCTTAGGAAATAAACTTTTATAATTCCCATACATTCCACATTTAATGCATTCAAAGATAGAAAATATTTTATAGATTCCATTATTATCTTCCTAGTCATTAACTGATATTTTCATTTCATTTTATAGATACATTCTTTAGGTGCCCTATTTTCCATAGTCAAAACAACTTCTCATTACTCTAAGTCATCCTCATTGGGGTTTCATCCCACATTCTTAAGACATAGTAAAATTAATTTTCTTTCCTACATGATATCCACTATCCAAATAATTAGTGAACTATTTCATTATATTATTTGGTGAGTTTTATATTTTGTTTAGGTAAACATTTTTAATCATGTTTTGTGAAAAATATTTAAGAATAATTACAACATCCTTCACTCCAGTCATAATTCTATTTAGATTCTTATTAGAAAATTTTCTATTAAATTAACTTTTAACCGAGTTCTTTATAGTTCCCACCATTGAAAAAAACCAAAAAAAATGTTGTGATAAAAACTAATCCTAGATGAAATCCACAAAAAAAGAAAAAAAATAACTTGTAGGATGTATAAATCATTAAACATTATTTTTAATCTATAACATCCAAGTTCATACCAGTTAAATCATAGTCATCACCTTTTTTAATCCATCATGATGGTTTATAAAAAAAATATAATTTTCAAATAATATCCCATGAGATTTAAAAACAAGATGTACAACCTAGACAAATGTCATGCACCAAGTGATTATCGAGTTTAGCTCAATAATCCCTTTTGAATGTTGTTACTCCTAGATGCCTATGTTTCTGAGCTGCATCCACTTATTGTATCCATAAAGGGTTATAATTTATTGAAATACCCTTTCTCTATCCTTTACCCAAATTCTAGGACATTTCTTATACACTGAATCATCATTATCCTTATCTTTAGAGACATCCCTAGAAATATACTAATAAATATCCCTTAGGGATCTCACTAATGTTATCTCATACTAGTTTCCAAAGAGTAACTAAAACAATTATCTGAAAACCTATAGTGACCCAAGTTTCTCATATCTTGATATTATATCTATTTAGATTAATATTCATTACAATACACAAACACATGCCTAATGATTATAATAACTCAGTGAGTTTGGAAACATGTAACACAATCTTCTAATCTGTTGAAAGATTTTCAATGCTACCCAAAAATATCTTCTCATTCATTTTTATTTATATACATACCCTACATAAAACCTTTATTTATAACCTGGATAATGGAAACATAATAAAGGGTGATATCATATTATCAGAAAGGTTAAACATATAAGACATCAATATATGAGCATATCAGAGCATAGGAAAATAATAATGGAATCTGATTATAATAAAAACTTATAAAGTACATACCCAATGTGTCATAGATAATAAACATGATTTATGTCATAAAAATTTATAATTTTAAGAAACAATGACCACAAGGGTGATAAATCATCATAAATCAAACATTAACCTTAAACTCATTCCATAAATGTGTGGCACCATTATAAATATTGAAAACCATTTCATATGTCATGTTTTACTACCAAGAATATCCTAATTGTAGATCGGGAAATTCATATTTTTCATAGTGGATCAGGACATGCTTTCTTCTTAAAATGGATCTGACAGACATGTTTCCCATTGAAGATCTATACGTACTAGTTTCCCATAGTGGATCAGTACACACATATTTCCCATTTTGGATCAAGCATGTTGGCTTGTTTCCCATTTTTATCTCATAAGGAATAAATCTTTACCCATTGAATTGGAGGGATATACAGGTCTCTCCTATCATATAATGAAAATCATACATATGTGTTCAATAAAATCATATTAAATTTATCGTATCTAAACCTATAAAACGTATTTTTTTTCATGAATATTTAATCATTATCCTAACCTATGGAAAAAGTAATATATTTTATAATCATTTAATCCTTTTATCATAAAACAACTCGTGAAATGGAATTTTTTATAAGATTTAAATCATAGTATAAATTATGGATGATATAATGGATTTATAAATATTTTTCATAATAAACTATTCATGGAAAGAATATGAATGATATCCATAGTGAATATCCATATTAAATAAAAGGTAACATCAATAGATTTAATCTTAGATGGAAAATAATTTTTAAAGATTAATTGGGACATTTCCTAAAGAAAATATATTTCCGTTGAAAATAATATTTAAAACCCTAAAACACTTTGAAAATAATTTCCTTTTAAAATTACCTTGAAAAAATATAAATTAATCTTTAAAAATTATTTTAAACATTTTATGTTTAAAATTTCATTTCCTCTTTTAAAAAAATTAAAACCTAAATCATTTTGAAAATGATTTTCTTTGAAAATAACCATGAAAACATATAAATTAATCTTAAAACCAAATAATTTTTATAAAAATGGTATGTTTTATTCTTTTCATACATGTCAAAATGGATATTCCATTCGCATCATCATTAAAATCCAAATATGAATTTTTTAGAAAGTGAAATGAATATTTCCTTCAAAAAAAATTATAAAAAAAAATAGGTAAAATGACTTTAAAAAATAATATTATAATATTAAAACTTTTTTTAATTTTTTTTAGATATCATGAATTTGAAAAAAATAGATTTCTGATCAAAAAGTGAAAAAGTCATATTTATTAAAAAACATAAATTATTATGTGTACTAAAGAGTGAGAAATTTTTTCTATTAATAAAAAATATAATGAATAAATATAGTACAATAAAATAGATGGGATTCATGAGATATAGAACATAATTGTTTATTATTGGAAATATAATCACAAATAATCCCGATGAGCAATGTGATTGTAACATGAAATCTTACCACTTTTGGTAAACTTGATTCGTAATCCCCAAGAAGGAATAACATAAAATAAAAGATAAAATATCACTAGTATAAATAAATTCTTTATATTAAATTTCAAATTAATTTTATATAAACTTTGTTAATGAATATAGGTGCATAACATAATTTACATTTCAAAGAAGGAAAATTGAGACAAATGTCCATTACTGATTTCGTATCATTTGAACCGTAAACCCCATGAAATAAAGAACCTAATATGGATATTTAAATATTCATAATATTTATTATAAGAATACTAAAATATATTTATGGGTAGTATATACACCACATATAATAAATAGGTTGTGGATATATCATGTGTCTCACAAAATAAGAAGTGAGACAAAAATTCCTTACTATACGTATCCACATCATTCATACACATTCAAACCTCCTATATAATAAATATAATTTTATTAAAAATATATTAAATAACCATACATAAATATATCACACATTATATGATTTAATTATGTTCTTTTATTACTTTTTTATTTACAACCCCATTTTAAATTCACATTTCGGCTAATAATCGATTTTTTTCATATAAGTTTTATTTGCTATTTTTTTCCTCTTGTTGTGACAATTTTCCCATAATATATAGAAATTTAAAAATTATATTTAAATAATATCTATTTATTATATATGTATTTATAGTAATACATAAAATTTATTGATAGGAAATGAAATACACCGTTCATGGAGATTGTATGCCACATGTACGCATGAATGATATTTTCATTTTCATGTATGATTGAAAGAAATAAAAGTAAATAATATATATTATAAAAATATTATCATTTTTATTGAATATTTATCACATATTTTTTTTAAACACGTCCTTAATACATTCCATGTAAATCATGATTGAATAACATTACTTTGCGAGGTGGTAGTATGTCGTACACATGAGTGATGTTATCATATTCCCAAAAAATGGAAAGAATGAAGTTATATTAGATATGAAAATTAAATAAGAATAATAGTACCATAAATGTAATATTAGAACAATAAATCCATCATTATTTTCAATCTTTATAGGAGGAAATGGAAAACAATGATATTAGTTCTCATTGTAGTAGTATACCGTACACACGAATGATGATTTCGTAACACATATAATGGAAGTGGATACGGTTTTTGTTCATTAACTTAACATAAAAAACATCATAGTATATTTATGATATTGGGGTTTTTATATAATAATGGTATAATAACAATTGAATGATGTCGGTTAATAAATAAAAAAATCTTTTTCTTGAATGTTACATATTCTTCGAGTATCCTCCTAAGGTTTTGCACTAAAATAATTCCATGGACTGGATTATGTCAAATATAATTATTATAGGATTATAAGATTATAGGAGAAAATTTTTTAAGTGATTTCGGATGATTTTGGGCGATCCAAAAGTGTTTAATGGTGTTAAGAAGAGAGGAATAAGTGTGGGAGAGGACACACATGGTATTTTGTGTAAATGAATTGATTTATCCCACATTTTTTATGTATCAAGGATCCAGAATAAACCATTATAAAACCTTATTTATTTCATGGTATAAATATATTGATAACATTTTTTTTGAAAATTCCATAGGTTATTTTAACCCATATATTTTTTGTTTAACACCCTGATAAACACATTTTTAGCATAACCGCATTAATAAATTTTACTACATTCACTATTATTTTTGGTCAAAAATTAAGATCCACATATATAATAGTATAATTTATTATAATTACTAATATGAAATCCATTTTTATCATTTTATGTCACATAAGTGGACAATTTCAATTTAAAATTAATCTCACAAACGTGACAAGAAAAATGTTTTTGAAAAGAATATGATCAAAATTTTATAAATTATTTACATATAAATTCAAAATGAAATTGATTTGAATGACCGAAATTCTATTAATCGGTGTAGAATTGAAAAACAATTTCATTAAATAAAATTAATATATCATTTAACTTTACAAATATATTTAACAAAAAGGAATATTACAATTAAAATTTGGTAATGTTTTACTACTCATGAAAAAAACATTTCATAAAAATCCTAAAAATCACACTAAGATAATTTTGATATTTTGATTTAAAAAATGTAGTTTATTTTAAAAAATATTTTTTTCTAAAATTCATAAAATAAAGTTATGAAATAAGTGTATTAATGGAAACTAAATAGGTTTTTATAAAATATTGTTTTACGTGTAACATATAACTTATTCATCTTTATTGTCTAAAAACACATAAAATGAATTATGGATGTTTTATTGAATATATTGTATATATTTTTTAAAAAAAATCATTTTCCAAATGTGATTCATTTAATTTATTATTTTAAAACATTTTTATTACATAAAAATAATTTTTCCAAAACTAATTTCCATTACTTTCAAAAAGGTTTTTATTTTCATTTCTAACTAAGTGGTCAATAAGTAATTAATTATATATACATGTTTAAACCATATTTGTTCATAATTTAGTTAATCTTAATCATAAAATTTATTCCAATGGGTTGGTAATACTATCATATAATAATATTTTTATAGTATGTCACATTTAAATTAAACATGGTGTTTCATGTAACACAAGATAATATCTGTATTATTTGTAACACATGCCAAGAATATTGAAGAATGTTACACAACTTTAACTCAATGTTACTTGTAAATCAATCCAAGTAAGTTTTTAATGACATGAAAAATATAGAAAAGAACAACTTTAATTGAAGAAATAATTTCACAAAATCATGTGGTGTTACATAGAAACCCGATCACTATACCAAGCGACGTATTTAACTTATGTCCTCAAGAAGATGGAATCATTATTTAGATTCATGAATAGATCATAGATCTATATGGGTAACTCTTACTAGGAGATGAACTCCAATGAGTAAACCATTAATTAAATATCCTAAATTCCATCATCATATTATTATAAAGGATCCAATACCATCTTCCATGGGGGTGGATTTCACCCACCATTAAAACGTGGGAATATAGGGAAATGAGTACTAAAACTAGTTAAAACAACGTGGGACCCCATAGTGAGAGTTTCACTATTAACACCCGCCAAAGGAGCATTAGAAAATTCCCAAAGGAAGAAATACCTGAATATGGGTATTATTCTCCCCAAAAAAGCAAAAGAAAGAGAAGGTGGCTGAGACCCGCAGATCATGTGAGACTCCAAGAGATACATGATTGTGTGACCATCATAAGAGATTGAAAGGACAACATGCAGATATAATATCCTGTGGAATGTCCCACATAATTCCCTTCTACAAGTCCCTCATTCTACTCAAATATACCCCAGATAATGAGTTGTCATGTTGTGGCTACCAAGTGATCACCCCTAGAACACGCGATATGAAAAATAGTGTATTTATGACAACCTATCCATAAATACATAAAATATAGAAGGAAATTTTCCAAAAGGGGGGAGCCTCTTGCGGTCATAAAGATCATCTGATGCATTACTGATGGAGAGGATTATTTTCATTGAAAACATCTAATAATACTCATAGGATCCTATAACCTCTAAAATAATAAAAAAATAAAATAGATAAGATAGAGTATAGAGCCTTTTGCGGTTATGAAAGACATGATATAGACCCTTGGAAATCCGTCTGACACTGAATGAACCTGCAAACATATCGTCCTCATATCGTGAAATATCGATGGTATGTCACCCCCATAATGTGATGAGCCTCATGTATATCAATGTGACCTCGTGCTTCCCCTTTATCTCCTTAAGAAAAAATAGATGTAATTTTCCATGAAATTGTCAAACATCTCCATGGTAACTTATATTGGTCACGCAACACAACACCAAGAGGTAGAGTTATTTTCTTCGACAACACTCATGAAACCTCATGAATCCCCCAACCATTGAAATATAAAACTAATGAAATAAGGGCAGTAGGAGGGAGCCTCTCATGGTAGTAAAACTCTCATAATGTTATAATGATATCCATAACATAGTCTCACAATACTCGTTCAAATACTAGCATGATCCCATGAGGGACCCTTGATAATCTATCCTTGTCTCACAAAAAGTCCTAGACAAGCCACCGAGATCATGAGAAGGCATTTAGATAGGTTCCTTAATCTCATGAAGGCCCTTGTACATGTCTATATGATAATATGAAATCCCCTCAGATTGTTCACAGCAAAATGAGACCCCATTAATTGAAAATAATCCAATAAAGGAGGTGTTTATGGGGTGATTCTGTTGTCGCTGAAAATCAGGGAACACCTCTATAATAATCGATGGTAGGACATCGCAAAGACATATGACCATGAGGCCCTCTGCTGACTCCATAATTTATTTTCATGATATGTTTGATGTGAAGCAGTGAAAAAATATATTGGAGAGACCTATAAATCCCATATTCTTGCCTCAATGTGGGAGTTGGATTTTTCATAGCCTAATGCTCCATCTCTAGAGAGGATTTCTCAAAGATTCTAATCTTACAAACATAAAATCTTCACATTTTGTAAACGTTTGGTGACCCTCTGGAGAAATCATTCTCCATGCATAAAACATTTGTGTGATCATACATAGATATTTCTAAGGAATTCTAGAAGGACACATGAAAACATCATGCACATATGGTAGTTCACGCGAGACATAAAATAATATAGCAATAAAAAAATCAATATTACTCACTATAAAATGCCAGAACAAAAAATAATAGAATGAGAGACTTTTGAAAAATACATATATGTTGATCCTCATGAACATCGCATGAACCATAGCAGACAAGTGATTGCACCTCGACATGTCATTCAAATATTGTGAAAATCCTTTAGTATACTATTTTGGATCATAAGAAGTCGTATGGAAGTGTCAAAGCAAGTTGTATGGAACCCCATTGGAATACCACCCATGTCTCAACAATCCCTCTAAGATCTTCATCCCGACCTCAAAATGTCCATCATACATGTCACTCAAATCATGTGGTGACACCACTATATGTCAGATGAGTCTCATGGATGTACCTAATCAATTCATCTAACTCTCGTTATGCCCTCCTAGTAGGCCATCCATATATCATTATTTCCTCCAAACATGTCAGAATAGACATGGATCACTCTATGAGGCATATAGAAATGACTCTTTGAATTCCATCCAAGCATGTCACCCAGTGCTTACGATGACACCGGGGAATGTAAGTTAGATCATGTGATTCCCTCTAGACATGTCATCCTAAATCATGTGATAGACTCTAGGACAACCCATCTAGGACATGTAATTTCGTTCATAAAATTTATCCTTCATCATGAGACAAATATAGTACATGAAATATAGGATACTCAACATCCCTAAAAAATCTAATTGGATAATGTTATTTTCTTGGGACTTGTCAAGAAATTTTTTTCCAAAAATTCAAGTTGAAAATCAAGGCATATCGAGTAGAAAATTAAATGTGTGTCAGATATAAAAGCATGACAGGTCCAAAGGGAAACCAAATACTTGATAACATTACTCATCCTCATATTTTAATCCCCAATAATTGAACTACAATGACTATGATTCCTACTATAACTGAGATACATGGGATTCCTTCCTAAGGATCGAGAACCATATTAAAACACCCTAAGGGAAGTTATGGAACATAAGTCCCACACCCATAAGCAATGAGATTCATCATTTTTCATTCCTTGTTTCCCACACCAAGTGTATCTCACATGGTCTTAGGGAGATTCAATGATCATACCATCCATATCATAAGTCTAAGCAACCATAATAGAAAAGTTAGTGTGTAATCCCCAAATAGAAGCATGATATGACCCCCTAATATACAAGGGAAACCATAGTCTATAAGCCCCAATCATATGAACTATTATGATTCTGATTACTTAAATAATATGGATACATAAAATGCCTCTCCATGGATCGAGAACTATATTAACTTATAATGGAAATTAAAGTGTGTATTCTATGATTTAACTAAACTCTGATAACTTAGATTCTATTTATAACCAGGATATATAGGATGCCATCTTGAGGATCAAGATCTATATTAAAACACCCAAGAGTAGTTCCATCACATAATCCCCACATTCATATGAAATGAGGCTATTCACTTGTTGTCCCTTGTTTCCCACAATGAGCATATATCACGTGGGATTAGTGTGTCACACTAAAAACATCATTGGAATCATTAATCTCTACCAGCCATGGAAATCTCACCATGTAATCGCTAATGAGTGCCATGATATAAACCTCCAACATATAAGGAAATCTACCTTGGGTCCATTCGTAAGGGAATGATCGAACTATGATAACTATTATTCCTATAAAAACAAGCATATATAGGACGTCTCATTGAGACGCGATCTCATATATCTGGCACCTAAGTGCTGAAAAAAATTTCATCTCCACATGATGTTAAATGTCACCGGTTTGATGAACTATGTGAACATTGATTCTTACAATAACAAGGATATATACGATTCCTTATAATGGCACAATAACTTCCTAGAAATATTAAATGCCTCCCTGTATGGAATCAACTTATGAAGTGCTCAATTATGAAACTTTAGTATATAAATTAGTTATTCATGACTATGAAAAGGATGAAGAACCCTATATATATAAATATGGATTAAATGACGATATCCCCTTTTCTTTTTTGTATAATAGAGAATTAACGTGTAGATGTTTTGTTTGTGAAACTGATCCGATATTGGGATTAAGAATAGGTTCTCGAATGTGTCTCAAATTAATAAGAGAGTCCTGGAGTAAGAAACATTTCCCTTAAAAAGGGTGTTATTATTCTGACCTCCTATCATCTCGACGAATGCGAGTCCCAATGTTTCACTTGGCATGAAACCCCAGTTAAACACCTCCCTTTGGAATGTAGTTATGTAAACGGTTATGGATGAGGGAACCATTGGGATTTTATATTAATAATAAAAATGGTAACCTGATGTTAATTATTGTATATGAAATGACCCCCCCCCCCCACAATCATTCATCGTACCAAGAAATATGTGCATCTGCGGTAGTTTATTCCCCGTCGAAAAAATATATTGAAATTGGTGTGAATCTCTCCAATAGAAAAATGATTGGGTTATAGTATATTTGGTAATTTCTTTTTCCCAATATATTCAAACAAAAATGGTAAACCCAACATGAATCTCTCCAATAAAAAAATTATCAGTTAATCATATGTCATGCCACTTTGATTTTCATATCCTACACAAATAAAGATATTATTCCTGACATGAATCTTTTAGTTGAACCAATGTAAGCAAGATTATTTTCAAATAATTCAATCCTCATGTTGATACGTCCATATGAGAAGATTGGTCATATTGGGAATAAAAGGAAAATTTTGTTAACCATGCATATATGATTGAGCACATCATTCCAATGATATTGAACTAATTGGAATTTTTTTTGTTATTGACTGTATGACTAAATATAAATCTCTCATCAATAGCATACTTATCTAAGATAATGTATTATTTATCCAGTTATCATTATGATAAATCAACTGTAGGTTTAACACCATTGGTCGTAAAATTATCCCATATACTCAAGAAATTTAACAGTAGGTGGGATATAAGATTTTCTGAGAGTACCATCAACGCGGTACAATCCTGACCCTCAATATTTCCTTTGAGGGACATTATGCACTGAAAATGATGAGTCTACATAGCCTAGGGAATTTTCCGCTGAGCTTGTGATCCTCATTTCCATGACCAATCACATCAGGAGTTTATACATGGGGTGAGACAATCACTACCTTCAATATTTAATGAATTTGAACCAGGGAATAAAATATGGCTCCCTTCCAGTTCAGTTTTCATTGAGGAGGGAACCTATCAACTATCATCACTAGCACCATATTGCCAGTACCAAACATACATCTACTAAGGTTACCGCTCAACACACTAACGCCTATAACACCCATGCACGGGTGAAAATTATGACTCATAGGGTTAGATGTGTGTTAGAAATCTTTGGGTGTGATCAAGTCTACACCCATACTAATGAGGTCCTTTGGCATATTCCAATAGAAACTAGTAAGAATTCTCATATTCCTACTCACTCAGGATACATCTCTGGGTATATTCCTACTATAGGAATGGAGGAAGCACATATTTCTAATCTTGTGCATGAGAACCATATCCAAATTATAGTGTAATAAGGAGGATTATGCGGGATTATATCCCCTCATTAATCAAACATATATTTTATTACACAATATTTTCAGAAAATATGAATGCTTATATCCCTATGCACACATTGATAAAATGACAATATATTTTCGTAACAGCTGAAGAACTCCGTCGTCATATTCTAGAACTATTGTAGATAAAGGAATAGGTACATATTACTATCCCTATAGAAAGGAAATCTCAACACTCTAATCATAATGAATAAGTTGTTGTGATGGAGAAATAGTTCATTATTTCCCCCATCCAGGACCATTATCGACATTTTCTGATAAAGGATGAGACATCAGTCTGAGATTATATTACCATTCCAACTGGGGCTCTCCATGTGAGAGTGTAACATGCGTCGGAAAATGGGAAAATGACATTTGATGAATTCTGAAGACATATTATAAAGGCCTAGGATTTCTATCATATCCCCATTCTAGATAGGGATCACAAACTTAGAGGGGAACATACCACAGTACAGGCACATATTCCAATCAAAGAAGTATATCAGCATACTCTAAATTCCTAGGATCATGCATATATCTCTGTTCTAGCTAGGGATAACTAACTAATACTGGAACAAGCCTAAGGAAAGGATTATATTCTTATTATAGAATTTGTCTAGAATATTCTAGTAGATCATAAAATCTTGGTGCATATTTCTACTTCCATCGATGAATGACAGCACCAACATCATTTTGAGGAAAAATAGTATGAGTCACATATCCCTCCTCCCATTCATTAGTTCTGTCATCATATTTTGATGGTTAATTCATATTTGTACTAGACTCATATTCCAACTCCAAATGGGGCTTACCAAGTGAGATTGGAATATGACTCGGATCAGACTCATATACCTACCAATAAATACATGCCGTATATTCCAAATGCTCTATATCAAGATCATACTCCCCTTCAAACTGAGGATCACTATGTGAGAATGGAACATGCCTTGGGATAGGATCATATTACTATCAATAATGAGATAACTCATTGGAATATTCCAGTATTTTCTCGTTATTAGGATCAAACTCCCGCTGCACCAGAAGGTTATAATAATGTTCTATAATTCATCATACATCTTGCTCATAATCCTATACAAATCCAAAAGGCATGTTAGCTTATTCCTACCATGGATTAGGACAAGACACAAATTCCTAATTTGTTCAATGATATCATCCTTGTGGTCATTTGAAAAACATTATCAACACCACAAGGGTCCTTCAACACTTCCACCAATGTATAATACAATCATTACTATGATATTTCTCCTCATGGAAGTATGGAGATGGATCATGGGGACTCTAATCCTAACATCCACCATGGTAAACCTCAATATGGTGATATCTCCCACATACAAGGAAATACACCCCTTTCCAAAACACCTTCATATAGAGATGTGTTCAAAGATAATTCATCTTTCTAAAGAGAGGTGTTCAAATCTCAAACTCCATTATATAGAGATATGCTTGAAACATCATGGTCAACTGCATATAGTTCCCCATCAACATTCAGCATCACTTCACTATAGTCAGTAGGTGACCCTAAGAAGAATCTTCTATGGTATGACCGTATGGTGGTTTGTAAGTTTAATGAAGAGGAGGTCAATATCGATATATGGATATAGTTTTCTAGAAAAAACCTCCCCATCATATTCTGACCCCTATCCACCTTGGTCTATGAGATCCTAGGTGAGATGGAAAATGAGTTCATGACTTATTTACACCCAAATATGTGGGATACTCATAAGTTACTAAATGATAGACAACTCTCTTATCCAGGATATGAGGGTAACCTTCAAACCATCAAGATACTATGAAGTTAGTTGCATCTGGATGCTATCTCCATGGAATACGATCTGAAAATAAAAAATCACCGCACAAATCTTCAACATTATTTCCACCAGAAGCATCACAACTATTCGAAAGCTAATATATGAAGGAACATCATGCATATATATTTTATTATGGAAAGAGAATATAGTGTTACACTTGGTCGTACCCCCTGGAATAGCATAACACCTAAAATATATCATCCTTTAATTTCATATCCTCTAGAAAAATAAGTTGGATAGTTAACACTCGGCTTAGTTGGTCATAAAAATAAAATTCCCCTATCTCAATGATGCCTAGACATCATGAACAGAGGGAGAGGATATCCAATAGGTCTTTAAAATAAATCCCTCAATGAAAAAGGAATACATTTCATACTTGGAGGATGATGTTTTGATCTTCAGAAAAACTTCCCGTAATTACTGATTATCATCATTGGATGCCATCAAACCCATCTCCCATGTGAACACAATTGTCCCACTTCAAATGAGATGTTATAGAAGATCTCATATCATCAGTCTAGGAGTGGACCCATTTCACCGATCTAGGGGATATCTACCACTTCCTCCACCTCTTGAAATTTCAATTCATAAGAGGATTTAGGACACATCAACAGTAGATTCAAATAAACCCCATCACACCAGGCTAGGGTAATTTAAATCTCAATCATCATCACCTAATCATAATCCCCTGAGGGGGTCCTTGTGAAATCAATGGTGATTCCAGATCAAACCCACCCTAATGGGATGGGGGAATTTATATCCTCATTTCCATCCTAGGAGTCATCAATTCCCATACTAGAATCATTAGACCCTCAACAATAGGACCATCCAATTCCAATTGCATCCCTAAATAACCCCCACCCGATAGGTTTGGGGGAATTTTCATCATCATCATCACCACATAGAGAATAAATCTTCACTAGGTTAGGATGAAATAACCAATGGATGGAATCTCAACCATTCCTCCCACCGCAAGACAACCCTATGTTTGTCGGGGAACACTCAAAAATCATGAAAAAAAACTCCCTCATGGTTTCCATTCACAGAACAGGTTTGGAGGAGTGTGCGGTGAAGGCAATTAGACCCCTATGGGGTCACATGACAAAATGGAAAAACATGGACAAGGGTTCGAATAATGACCCTGATGAAGGAAGTATGTAATCATCCAGTTGCATCCAAAGTAATGGAACAACCACCATAACCTGATATTACTCTGTGAATTTCATCACTGTCAACATGACAGACACTATGGATCAAGACACAAATGCAGAAGGCCAAAACATGGAAAATGAACAATGAGAGGAGGGTGGTCTGGATGTACCAACTGAGGCTTCACGGACCCAAAACCAAAGAAGGATAAAAAATCTGGAACCTTAGAAAACTGTGTTCCCATCTCTCTTATAGAATACAAAAAAACTATAATGGTGCAGCTACATCCTAGTAACTCTCCAGAAGATTTGATGTTTCTTACATGGAGGAATAGTTTTCGTAATTTGAGATTGAGATACAAACTCTTAGATGACTCAATAGGGAGATACTCATGGGAAATATTACTTCTAGAAATTGTCTTCAAGAAGGGATTAATATTATCCCTCTTATAGTTGGTATTTTAGAAATAATAGTTTTTGAGCATCAGATTGAATCAAGATCTAGATAGATAGTCAACATAAATGATGAAGTCAAAATGATAATGATTTCTCTCAGTTATTGAAATAGCCTCAAACTTTCTAGGGAAATCATTCAGTCATAAGATTAATCTAGAATCAATGGGAGATAAAAGTGGGGTCACCTCATTGGACCTTGCCTAATCCCTATAGATGGGAGGCGGCTTATACATGAGTTCCCCTGTATCTTTTTAACATCAACGAGTAACTGGATACTCAAATAGAATCCATTTAAGGGAAATGCACACATGTGTAGCCTAGGAGGAATCTGTATCTCGAATTGGCGGATAACACTTTCCCCCCACTCAATTTCATTAATCATACCTTATCCACTTTTGATGATGAAAGATAACTTGATCATCATCTAATTCACTTTATATCCTGATGTGCACAAATTATGGTCCCTCGAGATCAATATGATGCAACAAAGGTGATTTGTTTTGTATAGACTATAACAAAGCTAGATTTTGTGTGGTACATCAGCCTTCTAGTGGTAACCGTTTCAAGATGGTATAACCTTTAACAAAAATTACTTTATCAATACATCACCACCCTAAGGAAAATAATGATTGTTAACCTAAAAAGCTAGAAAAATGTGAAAATGATAGTGTTTTTGACTTTATATCTAGTTGTAAAGGTTTAACCTATTCATTCATTATCCCTCTATTCCAGGAAAAACTATTTTAAATCTATGTTGAAAATAGTTGGGATGCGTTTCAGACACATTCGATCCCAATGAAGTATCTAGGTGGGTTTAGTGAGTTCCTATAACTGACACAACATTTTGAGGAATACATTCAATGGAACCAATCCAAAACGTGAATCATACCCACATAATATTGGAAAAGGATAGGAATAGAAAAAGTTTCATCTATCACTCTCAATCCAGAACCAGTGCTCGTCCATGCACTGTGGTTGGTCCCAAGCTTCCCCAAAACATCCTGTAGAGTGGCGACAACCATAGAATATCCCTTGTCCAGAAGCACAGAGAAACAAGGGTCGCCAATTATTTTAGGAAAGGATGAATAAATCATACTATTTATGAGTCCTCATTTATTTATTGGTAGACATGGACAATAACATTCTCATGCTACTACAACCTAAGAAGATTGATTAGGTAAACCTCATTGAAAATCCTAACTACTACATCTTCCATAGAAGGTTGGTTCATAATTTCCATGACTGATTCATCTTCAAGTACTTCCTTTGAAGCATTTTCAATTCCATAAAGGTTGTGTTAGATAACTCCTCAGAGTAGGTGTGAAGTATAATCATTTCCTAGTTATAAGAATAAGGTGATTGGCATAAAGTTCCTACAAAGCGTAAGCGGAAGTTGAACAAATGAATGACTTTTAAAATAGTTGATCAAGCTCATGCCACCCAAAGACCATAGTTTTGTAGGCCAGAAATATAGAAACCACCTAATAAGAATATATTAGATATACCTACCAAGGGTGTGCATGACCATTGGATGTAGGAATAAATAGGAAGGGACTATTCAAATTCTACCCCAATGCAAACAGCTACTCTTGCAGATTTCTTCAATGTAACATATGTGACATGGGTACCACTCAACCAAATGGAATCCTCATCATACTGAGAGATAATATTTGGTTCTATTAACAAGGTACACTTATAAAACTCCTTATCCAATGATTAATATGCCTCATAATATAATTTTCCCAAACATAACTAGAGAACTGGAGGCTGCATTCACCAGAACCGAGGTTACTCGGGATAGGGTAGACATGGGCAGACCCAATACTCTAGTCATATCCCCATAGATAACATATATACAACATAGATTTGTGGTAAATCACACCAGTATGTCCAAAAGAGGTGGGGAGGTGTTCAAGAACTCCCAGTAGTTGCTCACTCCTACTTTCCTTTCATGACCACCTAGAAAGGGACTGAGTGTCTGATCAAACCAAAAAATGGGGAATTATGGTGTAACCTACACCACCAGAAAGATATTATCCATTGATCTATATACAAGCACCATGCTTATCCACTTAAAATTCCTCGGATCTTCAGAAACATGTGAAGGACGAACACCACATCAGTAAGCACTGACCTCTGGAACAAAAGTATGAATTCCTAAAATAGCTGGCAATTTTATCAGCCAATCTCTCAATCCTCAATGCAATTTATATTTCAAAAGAACATAGTGAGGTACTGGTTTATTCACTATGTATCCCATAGGAATTATAGACCTAATTCACTACAACTGAGGTCTATGAAGTGGATATCATATCTGTTAAATGTCATCTACCCATCTCATTCACTGACTAGGACTATGAAGAGGTAATCTAGGGAAACATTAGGCCCCTATATGTTTTAGGCTGACTAAATAATGTCAATGTCCAAATGGATCTGATAGATAAAGGTTCTAGTTTTAATCTCATCCCAATTAAAACTCTCTGATATCTGGGATATAGAGAAGTGGGTATGTATCCTATAAGGTTTTATATTCAAAGGTTTGATAATTGCGACCAAATACCTCTTAGTAAGATCAAACTAAAATATCATTTTTGAGATCATGCATCTGACGTTAATTTTATAGTTATCTAGAAAGACACCAGAAACAATGTCCTTCTAAAAACTCCCTAGATCGACAACCATATGGTGGTACCTTAAACATTCTATAAGTGTATGAAATACCCCATAAGAGGAAAGGTAGACAAACTTTACAGTGATAATTCCACCTTAAAGACTTGCGGAGCCACATATGTTGAAGCATATTTATATAAAATTGGAGGAAAACAACAAACACATGATGATGATATTCTATTTATATCCCTCGATGTCTTTGGAACAACCCTTGAAAATACCTAGAGTATACATGACAATGACTATGTTATCATAATAAATCTAGTCTAGGTGATATACATAACCGCATAGGTCTAAGATCCCCCTATTTCCAGTGATAGTGTAAAATAAAATCAGCTCTGATATCTCTCTATGATCAGTCTGAAAGTAAGGGATGATAATTTATCTTCTTATATACACTCTTACCCCAGTAGTGAATGATATATCACATATTACTATATTCATCTATAAATTTATCCACATTTATTGAGGCGGAATAAGATGATAGTGACATCAGGAATGCCCCTCCTGCATTTGAGGAAGTTTTATCCACCGCCATTGATGAGATCAGAAAAATAAATTTGTGTACATAGGAAGACCCACAAAATTCATTGCTTGTTTCCTTCATTCCCTTCTAATAGCAAGAGATGTACATTGTATTTCTGAAGCATCACCAATATCTTTTTTCCTGGAACTATAAAAAATTTTCTTATACTTAGTCCAGATGTGGATACACACCATCTCGGTTTACCCAATGAGCATCGAGGCTTAAATAAGTTATTTAAAAGGATGTACTCATATCATGAGACCAATGTAGAGGTCAAATTTGTCTAGTTGATCAAATCCAACATTTTTTGAGAATGTCAATACACATTGTAGATTTAAATCATTTTCTCTATTAATAAAACAGATGGGAAGATTATGGTATGCATTGATTTTAGATACCTTGATCAATATTTCCCAAAGGACGATTTTCTATTGCCGATCATATAACTCTTGATTGATGAAATTAATAGATTCCAGGACCTTTCCTTCATGGATGGGTATTAATGGTATAATAAGATAAATATTTCCCCTAATGATGAATAAGCCACTACCTTCAAAGCAACTCAAGGGATATTTTTCTATCCGTTCATGCTTTATAGATAAAATAATGTGGGTTCCACATATCAATGTTCCAGGAATCATATATTTAAGCTATTCTTGGGAAGAATAGTCGAACGTTATATCTAATACCTTTTGTTCAAATCCCAAAACTTAAGTGATCACTTCACAGATCTCCAGTCAAATTTTGACAAGCCGTGACATCATAGTTTGAAGATGAATAAAAAAAATCATCTTCTGGGTAACATCAGTTATGTTCCTTGGATATGTGTTATTACACTGTGAAATCAAGGTAAACCTAGAGAAGATTTTTTTTCAATTTCACCCCAATAAATCTCATGGAACATAGGTGGTCTAAGTGAACCTCCCCAACATTAAACATTTCGTAGACAACTTGGCTAAAAAACTCTCCCCATCATCAGTCAAATAAAGTAGGGAACAATTAATTTTCCCACTAACATAACCATTATTATTTTTTTGGGTTAATTTTCAATCTTCCATGTTTTTGTCAAAGAAAAGCATCCTTCCCTTTATTCTTGGTGTTTTTTTTTGATTTTTTTTAAAGAAAATGGACATATCGGTATCAAAAAATATTTTTATTATGGGTCAAAATGATATTTTTGTGATCAAAATGAAATATTTCATGTGTTTAATGAATTCTATGGACCATGGTAATTATTTATGATCAAATTATTCTATAATAGCTCTCTAATTCATTAGGTAATTATTATTATCTCTGAATAATTATGTTATAATTTCACCGTAAAGGTTATTCCAATTATAAGGTTCCTTGTAATTTTAATATTAAGATGATGTCCCAAGGCACGTACATGAATTTTATATCCCAACTGTTGAGTTTTCCTGGAAATATTTTGATTTCAAAAGGCAAGCTAATGATATTTTATAAGGAATTATTATGACCTTTTAGGGTTGAAAAGTAGGTTTTTACAAAAAACTTATTCATAGGTTCTCATAATTTATAAGAAATATTCATGATTATGATTTTGAATTTATGTTTTATTATAATTTTGATTTTGAAAAAACATTATATAGTAATGTTGATTTCATTTGAAATCAATGATAATTTTTAAAGGCTAAGTTTGTTTATGATCTCATGATTTTAAAATGGACTAATGGGTTTATTTCATTTATTTAAATTGTTTACTGAGGTTATTTTATCCTTCGATGTTTCTAAATTTTTATCATGGGTATTAAGGAAGAGTAAGAATAAATAATAAGTCATGTTGAAATTAATAATTATTTTTCAAGTAAGGAAAAAATTTTCTTTATATTTTTTTATTATGGAAAATATGGATAATGGGAGGATGTTTCCAACATGTACTTTATAGGGTTATTTTTTAATAGTTTTGGACTAACTCTTTAAAAAATAAACTTGAAAATTATATCCAAATTAAAGAAAATTCATTATTTTTTAAAGTATCAATTTGTGGATTGATTAATTTTGGGTCGTTATAGTTGGTATCATTGGAAAGTATTTCATAAATTTTGAGATAATTATGTTTTCATGTCATATTAACTTAGGAGTTATGGATAACATCATGGTTTTTTAGGATTATGGTTAATAATAAGTTGAAAGGATTAGAAAACACCTTTTGAGGCTTCATGTGATGATATTTCAAGAGGATTAAGGTTATGTTTTGAATCATTTTATTATGTTGAGTTATATTTAGCACTTATGTTTAATGTGAAGGATTATTTTCAAAGAATTATATTACATTTTTGGGGATGTAAACTGAAAGGTATGAGATAACCATCTAAGTTAAATTATTATTTAATGTTGATTTTATTAATGTTATTTTGGAGTATTTTATTCATAATTTTATTAATTTTACAGGAATTATTTTATTATTGTTTCATTAATTGGAAAATTCCTAGGTTGGGAGATAACCAATCACATCTGTGAAGGCCATAGGGATTGAATCCATAACTGAAGGGTGATAAGGGTTTGGAACAAACCAGTGGCCTACATGTTGTCCAGGTTATTGTGACATTTTTTTTAAAATAAATTATTTGATAGGTAAAAATTAAGAAAATTTTGGGGACATATGTGTTATCATATAGATAACCATGGAATTTATAAGTGATTTCATGATTAATTGATTGATTTTATTATGGAAGATATTCACTATTTTGGGAATAATATTTGATTATAGTAAATTGAAATATTTTTGGATAATATGAGATTTAATTGGATGAATAAATTTTGATTTATATTTTGGAATCATATTTTATTTCAATGTTGTTTTAGGGTGATTCATGTTATTTATGAAAATTTTTAGAAAATATTTGTGATTATATGATTTGGGCATATACATTTTTGGGGAAATGACTTTATGAGTGAATAATATTAGTTAGATACAAATGTTAAATTAATATTTGAAGAATATTTGGTCAAATAATTTTGATTATTAGGTTCTGAACTTGGTGAGGAATATTTTATTGAATTTTAAGGATACATATTTATTAAATGATATATAGGATGATTGAAGACTAGATGCACAATCACTTGAATCCTGAGGGTGAGATTCTGGAAATCATGTGGGATGAGGCCATTGGATTATGAAATTTTATTAGAGATTGATCCTTGAATAGAGAGTATACCAAAAATTTTGGTGATCCATCCTAATGTAGGATGATCTACCCATAGATATAGTTACCCAAAAGGGCACCAAAGTAGGTTTTTCTAGCATTAGGTGTTAACCCATATCTTGTGGTTCAGTCGAAATTATTTCATATGCCGTATTAATTTAGTAAATTAATACCTTGTTTATTTCTATATTTCATGTACTATTTCACTTATATTGTATTTGTTTAGAAATAGTGGTGTCAAACTTATATGTTTTACTCACAACCTGGATGGGTTGTTGTTTAGTCCTGAGACAGATTTCATGGATGTTGGTTTAGATAAGGTAATGGGACCATGTAGTTGATTTATAGTAGGTTGGATGTTTAAGATCTTGGAGACCAGGCTGACAAGGGGTTTGGACCAGGGTTTTAGGGTTTTTCATCGAGTATTATTGTTATTTTATTTTTATTACTTTTAAAAAATCATTTATACATAGTAATCTTGTCATTACATTATTTTTTTATTATTTGGATTTATTTGGGTTTCCACCTTTATTAGTTTTGGATGTCTGATTACATATTCATATTGTTTATATTGTTTTTTCTACTCATTAATTATTTATTCATTCATTTAAACTCTTTACGAGAGGGTATAGTATCCCCTCTATATTCATTAGACCCTTGATGTTAGTTGACAGACTCTAGTGTATGGGGAGGCATGTTTGAGGTCATGTAGCCAATAAGCTCGGTCACTTGAGGGTGCATCGGGTTGGGGGAATTACATAACTCAAGACAATATTTTTATTATGTTTAAAGACAATTAACTAAAATATTTTATTAAATTGAAAAAAATGTCACAAAATACCATGGTGTTACATTATACCCACTTTAAATTGAATTCATCCCTTTAAATTCTACTTTGTTATCAAAGGATTATCATTTCAAAATATTGTAGGGAAAAAAATTCAAACAGACTAGTTCACAATAAATTCCAAGGATGGAACACCTATCAAGTGGATTTGACTTAGAATCCTAGCCTATAGACCCAAAGGGGATCAATGGAGTTTTAAAAATAAAATATTATCATTTAAAAAGCATTATCCATTTAATCTGGTCATGCCTGTGAAATGTCGGAATGATTTCACATATAAAAATTACAATAAATAATTGTATCAGATAAAAAGTTATTCAGTTTAGACCACCCACCTTGTACTGAGGATGACCCAAATATCCATACATCGAGTTAAAATTCAGTCTGGTTTGAGAGAATTAGATAAAATGGATAAAATACCTAAAAAGCAGGAGTTATCCATTGATAAATACGTTATAATAAAATATTATATAATTATAATGTGATAATTTTATATTATTACTTTATAATTATATTTGATAATATTGTGTAATTATTCATTCAAAAATTGGAATAATTATAATTACTAAATGATATTTTCATTAAATTACTTTTCGATATTTTATTTTAATTCTATGAAATTATCATTTTAAAACACTTATAATCATATCACGATAACTTCAAAATATTATATTTTTATAAATCCTTATACTTATCATTCAATAAAGTCAGGAAAAAAATTCTTGTTAATTTTTTTAAAATAATATTCTGATATTCAGAAAATTAAATTAATTATAAATTTAAAATTTTAGGATTATCATTTTTTTAAAATCAAATAATTTCCCTTTTTATTTTACTTTTTAAATTATATTGAACAAAAAAATAATAGAAAAAAATATAATAAAATAATATAAAATAAAAAAACAAGGAAGAACATGCCTATTGGAGGAACAATTGGAGATTTGTATATTGCCGGGTCTAGGAGGAAGAGGGGAAAAACTTGGATTTAGAAGCCTTACCCAATGGACACCCATATTCATTCACACTCAACATGATCCAATATGAAAGACAATGATAGGCTTGTTTTTAAAAAACCTAAAACAATGTGTTCTTAAAAACCCCCAATTTAAATCTCTCCATTTAATGTCTGTTTCAACCAATTTTTGATGGAGGATTGATTTAATTCACCCCTAAATGATGTTTGTAATTCTATTTGCAGTAAAAATGATCCAAATTTAATAATTCAAAATCATTTGGTGGTCAAAATCACCAAAAATATGTTTTGGGGTTTTGGGGAAGAAACATCAATAGTACTCATTTATTTATTTATTAATCAATTAAATTATTAAATTTATTTATAAAATAAATCAATTTTAAATGATGACTTGACTAATTCACCCATTTATTGTGAATTATTATACAATACTTACAGTAAACCCCAATTTTTGGACCCAATAGAGGTATCATATTTATCATACGATGCACCATTTGGGAGATATTTAATTATTTTCAATATATATATAATTAATATTATTTTATAACATTATCCTATTAGAGACTCTTCAAAACGTCAGATACCTAAAAATGTTATACCCTTCCTAGAGTAAACACCATTTATAGGAACTAATAGTGGTCTTAGATTGCTCATACGTCATGCCATTTTGGAGTTATTCAATAATATTGAATAAATTATCTAAACTTAGTAGAATATATTTAATATTTTTATTCTATATTCAACAAGGATTTACGGTCCTCATAATCTCTCACTAACATAGCGTCTAACTCGATAAATATTCAATGGAATATTCCAAAGTGTTCACTATGAATTTTCTCTTATACAACACCTTAACTCATATATTTAATTATTTCACTTATAAATAATTTTCACATAAATAATTTATATTTTATAAAAATAGGATTTTATTAACCTTGTAAAAAAATAGATGTTACAACCAGAACAAAACTCAAATGAATATATACCCGAAATAAAATATTGGATCGTACAACCTCCCCACCATATAACACCTCATCCATGAGCTACTCCATGCATCAATATGGAGTATCGGTGAACAAGTCTATCCACTGTGCTAACACATCAGACTCCATCTACCAGGTATCCTCTTGAAAATTTCTATGTGGCCACATGACCTGTACTATAGGCATGGTCTTTCTCTAGAGATTATTCTCACTATGGTCCACAATTTTTAAAGGATTCTCCTCAAAGGAAAAATCTACACAATGCTTGACACCCTCGATATTGATCACATGAGAAGGGTTATAAATATATCTCGGAATATGTGATACATGAAACACATCAATAATGTCATTGTAGTGCTAAGTAAGGGATAAACGGTACACCACTAGACTGACCCTTTCCAAAATCTCAAAATTCCCAACAAAATAGGGTACAAGATTCCCTTGTTTTCTAATATGATGTTTCTGAAGTGTTGGTTGCACATGAAGAAAAAATCAATGACAAAAATAAAACTATATAGGTTGTCTCTGATGGTCATTTTATGATTTTAGTAATCTATTTGTGTTCACTAACCTCTTTCTAATCAATTAATGTTGCTTAGACGTCTCCTATATGAGACTAACTCTAACAAGTGATGCCTCTCCTACCTCTAACCAAAGAATATACGAACACCACAAACATCATTATAAGGACTTGAATAGAGCCATTTTTATTGATTTCTGGAAGATTATATTAAAGTAAAACTCCATAAGTTCCAAATGTTGCTCCCATGAACCTATGAAATCCACATCATAGGCTCAAAACCTATCTTCCAAAATTTTAATGGTTCACTCAGATTTACCATCATCCTAAGGGTGGTAGGATATACTTATATAAATATGTGATCCCAAGTCCTTCTAAAGACCCTACCAAAATAGAGATGTAAAATTAGATTCTCAATTAGAAACAATGGTCCTTGTAACACTGTTTAATTGAACTACCTCACACATAGAAATACTACATAAAAACATCAATGGTTAAGGTCTCCATGATAGAAAAAATGTCAGATACCTTATTTATTTGATCTATAATCACCCAAAAATAATTATTCTTATGAGGTTTCTTGGGTAATCCTGTCACCAAATAAATAGTGACATCATCCCACTTCCACTCCAGAATGGGAAGAGGTTGCAACATCCCTATAGAACTCTGATCCTTTTCCTTCACCCATTGACATGTTAAACATCTCACTAAAAAGCACTCTATTTATTTTTCCATCCATGTCCACTAGTACTATCTATAGATATTATGATAAGTATTTATCAAATTAGGATGTATCACTAATTTGGAATCATGAAACTCTCTTATCAACTCATCGTGCAAGGCAATAGGAACACATACTCACCCATGAAAAAGAAGATGATTTTGACTACCAAAATCCCATCCTGATGGTGGATCCCCACCATGTATGATGTCTATCAGAACTAAACCCTCCATATTAAATAACTAATCTATCTTGATCTAGTCAATAATCACGAGTATAATTGATGTTTAAGTCAAAGAAACTCATCCATGAAAATATTAAACATCAACATGCATATTTGTTAATAGTGAACCATTTGATACTCATCGAAAGATTCCTACATTGCCTCTATATTTGTCTTCCGACTCAAGGCATCAGTGATGAAATTTCACTTGCTTGGTGTATTAGATAGATCATAGTTGAATGAATGAAGATACTTAGCCCACCTCCTCTATTAAAGTTTCATGTCTCACTGAGAAAACATATACCTAAGTATCTTCGGGTCTATGTACACTACAATCATTTCTCCCAAAAGATAGTGCCTCCAACATCTCATGGAATATACAACCACAACTAACTCTATATTTTGAGTGGGATAATTCCTCTCATATGGTCTCAACTATCTGGATCCATAAGCAACTGAATGGTCCTCCTATATCATAACTGCTTCAAGTCCATCTCTGGATGTGTCATAATACATGGTATACTCTTTACCATTCTCTAGTATGGTGAATAATGGTGATGAGATAAGCCTAATATTTAGCTCTTAGGGAATATCCCTCACAAGTATATGACCAAAAAAACATCACCCTGTTTCGGATTAGACTATACATCAATGCTTCCATATGGGAGAAGACTAGGATGAAGTGTCGGTAATAACCTGCTAGACCATTAAAATGATGAATGTCAAAGACATTATTGGGACACTACAATGATACCCTAGTTTTAGCCTTCTCTGGGTCAACTAACACTCTAAAATTTGTGATAAAATAATCCATAAACTAAACCCTATCAATCTAGAAACAAAATTTAAATAGCCTTTCATAATGCTAATGCTCTCTAATTGTACTCAGGATGATGTCAATATGTTGGTTATGATCATCTGGAAGTTGGGAGTACACTAATATTTCCTCATAAAAACTACAAAAATTGGATCTAGTGAAGGATGAAGGATCTGATTCATCATGGCCATGAATACTAACAGTGCACTTTTCATACCAAATGACATCAATATGAACTCATATAATCCATACCTACTCCTGCTAGCAGTTTGAGGTATGTCTGTTGGAATCACCCTAAACTTGTGGTACACTAAACTTAACTCAGTATTTGAGGAAATCCTATAACCTCTCATATGATCTAATATATCATCAATTCATAGAAGGGTATGTCAGTTCTTGATTGTCATCTGGTTCAGTCTCTGATAATGCACACATAAGCACAAATTCATTTCATCCTTCTTGGATAACATAACTGGAGAACCCCAAGTTAATGTACAAGGTCATATAAAACCCTTGGTATCTAGATCTTCCAATAAAACTTTCAATTCATGATTATCCACTGGTGTCATCCTATATGGAGGAATAGAAAGTGTATTAACTTCTGGCACTAACTCGATCGTGAACTCAATCTCCCGCATGAGTGGTAATCCGTAGGAAAGAATTATTGAAAAAGGTCTAGCACTGGATGAAGTGTATCCTACTGTATTCCACCATAATATAGAATAATAATTGTGATGTGTGCTATGAGACAATCCAATATTCACTGAATTGGTCCTACACAACCAACTTGAAAATCATACCCTCCCTGGTGAGTATAGCTGCGTTTATCTAGGGATTGTAAGGTAACCCTCCTCCTATACCAGTCGATATGATCTTTTAATATAACTAGTAAATATGTAGTGAGAATAAAATCAAATCCTGACATTTCTAGTAAAAAAATTTTCCAAAGGAAATAACAGACTCCAATTTCAAGTCAACAGTCCTTGGAACAGCTGATATACTTTGACCGCACTCTTGATGGTGTGTTAATAGTCATAACCCCATCTCCTCTCTCCATAGGAAAACCAAATTGTTTTTCTAAAATTGTAAATATAAAGGAATGTGATTCTATTTTCTCAAATATTATGAAATATAATATAGATGATATAAGAATCATACCTATGATAGTAGAAGGTCCAATACACCAATAGTTCAAATTAGACTGTATAGCATGCAGCATGATCACCCCTCTACCCTGGGCTCTAGTGTGAATTTCATGTACTGTTACCTACGAGTGGTACAAAAACTCTTTCCCTGGGGTAACACATCCTATTCCTCATCCTGAACAACCAGTGGTACTCTATCTACCAATATTTTTAGTGGTAGTTGAGCCCCTTATAGACTCAGGTGCGTGTCCTCATCCTCTTTCACTACTATTCTATGGAAATTTCCCTCAAAACTTCTGATAATGACACAAACTACCACATAAATAGCACTCCACTACAGGCTGAGGAAACTGCAAGAGCTTATGGACTATCCTACTATACTGAAATCACTGCATGAAACCATGTTCTTGAAGAGGAAGTTCACTCCCTTGTATGGTCTATCCACCATTTATTGGGTGATAATTGTCATAATGGTTCTTCTTTCCACTAGAAGAAGAGTTCCTGAATTTCCATGAGGAAAATTTCTGACTAATACATGGGGCCTCTTTCAGATTCCCTTCCTTTATGAGATCCTAATTAATCACATTTACAATGATTCTCAAATGGAATATATTCTCTAGTGACATGATCTCATAGAGAATCCCATCCAAGAAATGTCTCACCCTACTAATCTCATCAGCTACTAAGGATGGATAAAATTATTATAGTTCAATGAAGAGTATTGAATATTAAATCACTAACAAGATCTCCCATGTCTGGATCATGAAACCATTATCCTTATCATCCCCAAAGTATAAGGATGGATGTGTGTAATGAACTTTTTTTTCAAATTCCTTCCAAGATAACTCCTCTTGTTACCCTCTTTTCTACGAAATTTCCCACCAATGATTGATAGGTCCACTAAGAATGTGTTTATCCAACATCACCCTCCTATATTAAGGTGTATCTAGGTGATTGATGTTTTTATAGACTACCTCCGTATAGAATTTGACTTCCTAGGGGCCTCCGTCCCCAGTAAATGTAGGCTGATGCTAAAGATGACACTCTCTCGTCAGCTCTGACATCAAAGGTATGGTACGAACAGTCTCCTTCTCCATGTATCACATGAACCTCAATAATATTTCATTAATCTAGACATCCAAATGATCCATAGGATCTAGAGGAAGATTCAGTTCATCTACTTCTAGAGTATGCTGATTTTCTCACTCCTGAAAATCAATTATAATGTGATGAAGAGGGATTTTATCTATATGATAAAACACTTCTTAGAATACAGTACAACAATAAGGAAAACCTAAAAATGTGGTGAAAATAGAGAACCAATGGCTTTTGGACATTCTAATCATGGATTATCAATTGAGTTGGCATAACATAACATTTCACATTTTATATGAGAAATATATCACATGTAGTAACTATGTACTTATAATGAATGATGCATGTCAATATATATATGTATGTGCCCATCATGATGCATGCATAATAATAATGTGCCAAACGATTCCATGAGTATAAATCTCAATAAATAATAACATCATACAACATGTGAATCACCGAAGGTGAAATAACATCAAACTGTAACAAGCGAAAATCAAGAACAACAATCCCATCTTAGGGAACTCATATTTTACCCCATAAATGGGTTAGATACTCCCATGTACAAGCACATTACCATTTATTGACACTTCCTACACTCTATTATACCTTTCATAAATAGTAAATCAATATAAAAGAAACATGTTCTATGATACCACTTTGTAACTTCCCCAACCCGGTGCTCTCTTAAGTGACTGATCCGGTAGGATATGTGACCTCAAGTGAACCTTTACATAAGTCAAAGTCTTACATCTAAAAGAAAGGTTCTAATTAATATTGTGGGGATACTATAGCTTTGGTAAAGATTTGCAATGAAAGTATAAATAATAACAGAGTAGAAGAAATAATAGAATCAATATGAATTAATATTAAAACATCAAAAACAAAGAATGGTATAACATAAATAAATACAAATATTAAAGTAATAATGTAATGATAAAATGAATGTGTATAAATTATGTACTAAAATTCATGCAAATAAAATAATAATAAGACTAGAATAAAACCCCAAAACCCCATTCTGAACCCCATGTCGGCCCCACCTCCAAGATCCATCACATCCATCCCGCTATAAATAAACTATATGGTCCCTTTGACTTGTCCAAACCTGAACCCATGAAATCTATATAGGTAACAAAAAAAATCATGTCCTGGGTGTGAGTACAACATAGCAGGACAACACCACTGTGTACATATCCAATCAGAGAGATATATTTAATGCAATATAGTGATAAATAAGGTACAAATTTGTTAAATTAATATTGCACATGAAATAAAATTTGATGAATCTAAGCTTATGGGAAAACAACTAAGGACAATCAAACCTTCTCCATCGCCATGTTGGGGAACTATGTCTGCGGTTAGATCCTCGTGCATTAGGAGGGACGACCCGAATCGGTGGTAAAATCTTCAATTGAGGAAGAATTTCTAATAGAACATCATAAAGCAATGGACACATCCCACATGCTTTCCGGAATCTCTTCCTCAGGCAACACGTGACTATGCATATATTTCTTAGACATCCCATATAATCATATACTCTACCCTTAAGCATCATATACTTATGATCCTATCCCTCAGGCGGTACAAATGATCATGCACCAACCCCTCAAGAGTCAATAATAAACATGATACATATCTAGAAAAACTCAACATTGCATCATCCTCAAACCCCTAAGTATCAATTAAATCTATCTAATATAATCTCAAATTCTAATCAATATAAAATTACATGGCCAATATTAAAAACACCAGATGTATTATTAGAATATAGAATAATCAATTAATCAAATTATAATCTATATAACAAAACTAATTTAATTAATCAGGGTTCAAAATCATCACCATAATTATATCAAACCTATTTAAATTATAATTTAACCCTAATATAATTAATATATCACTTAACCTAAAATAGGTAAGGTGATTACCTAATAATAAATCACACAAAATAATTATTATTCTGATTCTAATGTCTAAACGAGCAATAAATAGAATTATCATGTTTATCGTTGGGCTCAAAAGTAAATTATACTAGGTCGTAATTAAATCCAAGGCTATAACACCTATTGGGTGGTTTTAGGTCTATGACTCATTTCCTATGTACCAAAAGGGATTCAATATAGATTTAAAAATTAAATACGATATTTTAGCATGGATTGTCCAATTTTTCTGCCCGTGCCCACGACATGTCGGCGCAATCGCATGTATCAAAACTACTATAAATAAAAATATCTAATAAAAATGGATTTGATTTAAAACACCCTCCTTATACCAAGGTAGAACCACATGTCCCAAAATTGAGGTATGATTTGGTTCAGTTCGAGAGATATTGATAAAGCAGACGAACTCCTGAAAAAATGGGCGTTATCAACTAATAAATATATTTTAAAATTATATTATATTATAATTATTTGATAATTTAATATTATTTATTTTTCATTATATTTTATATTATCATGAAATAATTCTTTGACAAATCGGCATAATGATAACTATTAAATGATAATTTCATCAAATTATTCTTTTATACTTTCTTTTAATTCTATGAAATTATCATTTTAAAAATCTTATAATTATATAATGATAATTTAATGAAATTATCACTTTATAAATTATCATCTTTATCATTATATAAAATAAAACAATTTTTTCTTGTAAATTTATTTAAAACAAACTTTTTATAATCCAAAAATTAAATAAATTATCAATTTAAAATCATATGATTATAAATTAATTCAAATAAAACCATTTCCCTTTATATTTTATTTCTTTATTGAATAAAAAAATCAAAAAATAAAATAAAATAAAATAAAAAAAGGACAAGCTTTTCTGGTAGAGGTGTAGCAGGAGGGTCATGCGCCGCCAGGTCTCGGAGGAAGAGGAAAAAAACATGGATTTATGGGCATTACCCAATGGACACCCAAGGTCATTCACACTCGACGAGATCAATTATGAATCATAATGATACATTTATTTATAAAATACTAAAACCATGGGTTCATAAAAAACACCAAACTTAAATCTACAAATTTAATGTCCTTTTCAACCGTTTTTTTATGGAAGTGTGATTTAATTCACCCCTATATGTCGTTTCAAAATATTTTGGCAGACAAAATGGTCCAAATTAAAGAATTAAAATAAATCTGTGGTAAAAAATGTCCAAAAACATGTTTTTTGGGTTTTGGTGAAGAGAACTAAATAGTTCCCATTTATTTATTTATTTATTTATTTTAACTATCAAATAAATCAATTTTAATTCGTGACATGACCAATACACCCATTTCATATAAACATTTATACCATGTCAAGGGTCAAACCCCCATTATGGACATAATGGTGATATCTTATTTCTCATAGGATGCATCATTTGGGATATATTTAATTATCTTAAATAAATAATAATAATAATAATTATTTAATAAACTTATATTTCGATCGTGGAATCCAAACTTCTAACGTTTACATATGTTATAACCTATCTAGGGTAAACACCGTGTCCTGGACCTAATCGTGGTCTCATATTTCTCATATAATGATCCTTTTATAGTTATTCAATTACTTTTAAAAAATTTTCCATTCTTAATATAATATATGTGATATTTTTATTCTGTCTTCATTGACGATTTATGGGCCTCGAAATCTCACACTAACTCAGGGTATGACTACAAAAATATTCCAAAGTGTTAACTAGGAATTTTCTCTTATTCAATGCCTTTTACAAATTTCTTATGTTATTTATTTGATAAATCATTTTTTCGTATAAGGAAATTATAATTTATCGAAATTTGTTTTTATTATCACAGTAAAAAATTTTGGATATCACAAACAGAATAAAACTCAAAGGAAAACATTCCTAGAAAAGTAAATGGATATTACAAGATACATGAAACATTGAGTTTATCATGCATTGCATGAAACACCATGTTAATATTTCACTAAAAATAACATTGAGTTAGCTTGTGTTACACAAGATAATATGTTTTAAACAAAACACTATTAAGATACACATTATGAACATAATTCATAATTAAATATTAAAAATTTTATTAAATTTTTATGTTAATTAATACATCATTTTTTTAAAACATAAATTAGATTATGGTTGATTTTTGGATTGTTCTGAAAATTATCATTTTTTTATTAGTAGAGGAAACAGTGAATTTAAATTGAAAAGTTCATTTTCAGTAAAAAGTTATAATTTCAAATTTTATTTTTAATTTGTATTAAAGAAAAAATATATAAATTTTATATCAATTAATAAAAATTATCCATTTGGAGTCAATTTCATGTTCAGATTGGATATAAAAATATTATAAAATTTTAATCATTTTCACTTTAACAGAACCCTGCTTTCTCCTACTAATTGTGGGATTAATTTAAAAAAAATTCACTTCTGTGAAATGAAATTATAAAAATGAATTAATTATTTTAAATCAGAATATACTATAATTTCTAATTAGGTCAACTTAATTTTTGGCAAATATAAATACCAAAAACCCTAAATTTAAATTAATGTGATTGAGGTAAAACTACATATACTAGGGGAATAAAATAAAATGTCATGAGTGTAAAGAACCTAAAACATTATTTTATTTTTTTGAATGAATTTTTTTATACTTTTCACATAACATTATCTTAAATATTTAAATTTCTCACCACTTAACATTGAATATGTCCCGTATAATAAGTTATGTAAAGGAAAAGACAAAAAATAATTTTTTTTTAATTTTTATATCCTTACTTCATTGAGATTTGGAAAAACAATATTGGTTCAATTATACATATTATTTCGAAATATAAATGATATATTTTTATCATAATAATTTGTCTTTTATTTTTAGAAATTAATTGTTTAAAATTATTAGGAACTTTCAATGTAGTAATTATTTTTTCAATAAAAAATTAAATACTTAATACTTAAAATAATAAAACTGAAGTAAATTGAAAGAATTATTGTTTTCCTTTATTCTTTTAGATTAATATAACATGTTACATAGATTTTAACATCATATATTTGAACTCCATCATTGTCATATATTTTTTATTTTATATTAAATAAATAATGTCACAAGACTATGGGATATTTTATTCATTCTGACTACATTAAAATAAAAATTCCTTTTATATTTTTGATACAAAGTCAAATGTAACTCATTTGGAAAATGACCTAATACTTCAATTTAATTGTTTTTAAAAACTAAACTACTGGTAAAATTATATTAAATAATCCTGGTAGAGTATTAAATAATTGTTTTGAAATAATTTTAGAGAAAACATGGACATTGAAGAAAAAATATTTTCAACCAAAGAGAGAAATAAAATCTGTTTTCCTTAAAAACATTCTCTCTATATATTGATTTATAAAGAAGAATAAAATTAAAATAAAATATGTAATATCCAGAAATAATCATATGGTAATAAATATTAATGTTATTCATCATAAAAATATCATATAATTTTCTAAATGAAAATTCAATCATGAATAATATCGATTAAAATGGGATTGAAACATAAATCCATTACCTAAAGTATCATATTTATTCATACACATTCAAACATCATATATAATAAATATATATTTATTATAAATTTATTCCAGAAACTTACATATATATAATAAAATATATGATTTAATTATTACATCTTATCACCTGTTTATTAGTAATTTGTTAATAAAATAACCATTCTTGGTTATAACTGCTTCATTTTTCATGGATGCTTCGGTTCAGGGGTCCCAGCCCTTGTAATTTTATCATGTTAACATAATCACCAACATTTTATCCATGACATAAATATATACTTATTTATAAATGTTATTTTTTATAAAAACAATTTACTTTGTTTCGAGAAATGGTATGTCATACGTACGCAAGAACGTTGTTTCCATTTTCCAATGTATTGAATGAAACAAAGTTAAATAATATTAAACTTTTATTGAGTAATTATTATGTCATATATATCATATATATTCATTAAATATATCCTTATTACCATCCATGTTAAAAAATGAAAAAAATCACATTACATTGTGGATTTGGTAGTCCACACGTACACCCAAGCGACATTATCATTTTCCAAATGATTGAGATGTTAGAAGGTATCTAAAATAATATGAGTATAGAAGAATAATTTTTAATAAATATCATATATAAATATCTAATCCATTATTATAATAATATTTAGTTATGTTAATAACAAATTAATTATATTACTACGTGGAGATAGTGAGCTTTAGGTACGCATGAGCGATGTTTTCATTTTCCATATGATTGAAAAGAGGTGGAAATGGTTATAACATAATCATAAGAAAAAAAATCAGTATAACAAATCTACTAAATTAATTATTTTTTAATATATAACATATTTTTATTGGAGATATAATAATAAATAAAAATTAAAATACTAGGTTGAGAGATATATCTCTTTATTGGGAACCCCTATTTAGAATTCACATTAAACCTTCACTGAATAGTCTTTTTGAAATACTAAAATATATAGGTTGAGGTGTATGAAGTTATTATGATATAATATTAGGTATTTTATAAGATATAAGGCTAATAATGTGTGACTAATAGTGTAGAATAGGTTCTATTTTATATGTCTAGGGAGGGGAACTCTTGGAATTAACAAAAATATTAAAATTAAATTGAGTCATTCACAAGAAAGATGATTCAAAATGACCACAAATTTAAATAAAAAGAGTATAAGGTTTAAATATATGCAAAAAATAAAATTTTAATAGTTTTTTGTTTCATTTTAAAAATTATCATTTTGATGAAACCCTTGGTTAATCAATTTTAACATTATCCACTTTGATGACTTTTTCAATATTAAAGGGTTATAAATTTAATTATATGTTTAAAATTGGTTTATAAATTGACAATGAATGAAAATTTAGACCATATATTATCCACCTTGTATTCTTAAAAAAAATTGATTGTAAAATAATTTAATAAAATTTTATTTTCATTAAATATCATTAATGTCATTTTTGACATAGTTCATTAAATTTGATTTCAAAGGAATAAAGAAAAATATGAAATTAGAATATAACATTTAAAATAAGAATATTGTATTATATTTATCTACTAAAATCATGGAACATAATAATTCCCCCAAATTTTAATACTTTTATGATTTTTTAAAATTATTTATATTATTTTTAATAATTGAATAAATTATGTGCTAGTGTTGGATAAGCATTTAAGCTAATTATTGGACAACTAAATTTTAAAATAAATTATAATGAGAAAATTAATTTATTAACCTTTCAAATAAAAATTTAAAACCAAATAAAACCTCTTTATATTCATATTTAAAAAAATTAAAGACATTAAATTCAGGTGAGTGATATTTTTTATTTATTCTTTAATTAAATTAATATAAATGTCATATTCAAATAAATATGGAACTGAGTGGTCATATATTCAAGAACATGATGGAAATGGAAAAAATACACTAATATAATTGGATAATGTAATGTGTTAGATAAATTTTAAAACCTTATCCCATTTTTTACCCCTATATTACATATTTTACCCTTACTGGGGTGAAAGAAAATTATTATAGTTACAATTGATATTGACAAAAAATAAAAAGGGACTTTTAAAAAAAATGTATCCTCATAATTCTAAATAGGGAATCAATTTTCAATATTCAATATATATATCTGGAAAACAATTATTTTAAAATAAGAAAGAAAAACATGATGAAAATCATTATTTAGAAAAATACATTTTAAGAAAAAAAATATTATATAGATTATTATCACATTCCTATAATTTTTTTAATAATTTTAAATGATTTCACTGAATATATAATATATACATTTAATAAAAATTATTCTCCAATTTTAATAAATTATAATTACTAAAATAAAAACACATTACATTCATAATAAGGTTTTTTCAAAAAAAAAACACTTTCACATTCAATTTATTTTTATTATTCGTTTCTAATAAATTGATAACCATTTAAATTGTTTTATACATTTTAATACCAAAACAAATTATGATTTAGATAGTATTATTCATACGCATCAATCCAATGGATAAGGGATAACTATAACATTAAATAATATTTTAATAGTATATTGAGAATTATTTAAACTCATCATTGCAAATAATGAAATATATCAAATAAATAAAATTTATTTATTGAGAAATATGTTATAAAATAATACTGCGATATATTATATCCCCTATAAAATTGATTTTTCACTTGAAATTATTTCACTCTGACAAAAAAAATTAAGGATACTTTTGTTTCATCACATCCTCAGGTTCCCAAGTAGCTTTTTATAATTTATGTTTTTGGAAATAATAGTAACTAGGTGAGTGGTATTGTTTTATAGAATTTTCTTTCTATGGTCTAGAATCTTCACAAATGTTTCCTCATAAATGATATCCCTCTCCAATGATATGACTTATGAGTTCATTACATGTTAAGGATTATGTATTTACTTCCTCATGAGGGATAATTGGAATGTATCTTTAACATTACATAGATTTTGTGGAATTTAAAAATAATAAAATACAATCCCAATATCAAAAAAAAATTAAATGGATCATTATATCTATGGTTCAGCTTTCCCTGTCAGGAACCAGCCTAGATACACTGGTACCCTGATACCTTATCTAGAATTTACATAGACCAAAAGGCATTCTCAATCCACATAGGTTGGACACTATAACCTTGTAAGATATAAGAATCATTATTGAATGATTTTTTATACAACACAATGGAAGATAAAGGATACAAGAAAGAATTATCAACACACCAAAGGGAGAACGTATTTGAAAAATTAGTTAAAGTTGTCCCCAAACAATACATCATTAAAAACACAACATCTACTAAGATATTTCTAAATGGTAAAACCACTAAAATTAGTGGATATAATTTCCATAGATCACCTCCACCACTCTGTGTCCAAATGATCAAGAACATACACCACCTCCAAGGGGCATTTTTCCATACCTGGTATTAGAAAATATATAAACACTCGATGTAAAAAAAGAGTGATGTGAGCTACGAATCTTAGTAAGGTCTCACTAAGTATTCCATAATAAATTATATAACAATTAAAAAAAATGATTTCGATTAATACAAAACAAGTCATAAATGGTATTTACAAAATTATTTCATAACAAAAAGTGATTACAAACATATAAAAATAAGATTAAATAAATATTTTATATAATACACTTATATAAATAAGTTTTCCTGAAAAGAAAAGTGTCATCAATTAATTACATGAAGTAATCAAATCAAGTATATCATATCATTATATATCAAAACATGTGGTATATTAGTTTTATGGTCATACGGTCCTCAAAATTCTCTATCAGTGGTCTTGTCTCAATGATTTCACATGTCTAATGCCTCCTTTCATCGAGACTCAACTCTCCAACAGGGAAAAATCATGTCATGTTATGTTTATTTCATTAGTTTCATCGTAAATCCAACATTATGCTGTCATATCCTAGAATTATTGTCATATTCAATACTAACTACATTTTCTCATATTTTATTCAGTCAATGAATCAATCGATTAGGGGAAAATCAATCATTTCATATCAGTTAAAAAATAAAATTTCCCATTTTAGTTTTCAATATTCATTTCTATTTTCAAAACCAAATAATAGGTTTTCATCAAATTCATGCCTATTTAAATCATATATCATTTAAAACTATTTATCTAAAATCATGGAAAATCATTTTACTAAATTATTTGCATCACAATCCATCATTTTCTCAAATAATTCCATTTACCAAGAACACCCAAAGTATGATTCTCAAATAATACATAAAATAAAATTTATTTCAAAGAATATAAAATTATTTTCAACTGAACTTTGAATAAATCAATCAAAAAAATCAACTATGTAAAATTACCACTATGAAACCACCTACCTTAAAAAGTTATCTAAGGATCTAACACCACAAATATTAAGGCCAATAGAGATTCAATGTCAGGGAAGATTAAGATAAAATTACTCTATACCCAATCCATCAAAACACATATCCAATATGTCATCGACATGATAATTCACCACTCTCAATGGTGATAAGAGAAGGAAGGAGGGAAATATAATAAAATAGGTATCACTTATCAAAGAGAAATCAAACGCTCCCACTAGATATTTGATCTAATAAGAATGGAGTTTATAGGATTTGAAATGAATATGGGGATCTATTAATAGACAAAATTTTTAATGATAGTTGACCTATATGTAATTAAATAAATAACAAGGATCGGATCATTTATGTATTTAAAAACACAGGACATGTTGTAGCCCCAATTTCCATAGTAAAAAAACAAAAAACAACAGCCAGACTAAGGAATAACCACACTAGGATACACCATAGATCCACCGAGTTAATAAAAATCCTAAAACCATACTACATATCTCACTTATATCCTATTCACATAGGGTTAGACCATGGTTCTACACATGCACTACACGGTAGCTATGCCCAAATAAGCAGTAGAATCAAAATACACCAACTAGGTCACCATAGTGTAGCCTACCCTCCACAACTTACCTATACCAAAATAGTATGTTTCCTTGTAAACTAGTCTCAATCTCCCATAATCCACATTATTTTTGTCCATGGTACAACTAATACTCTAAATGCCACAACCATTGTACTATTATGCATCTCCATGCTTACTCATTTATACCCACACTTCATTAACTCAATCAAACAAAAATCCTTTACCTTTATGTCATTTCCCACAATAAGAACTATACATACATGATAATCCAGACACTCCCCAATAAATAAAGGTAAATCTATGAAAAACATCATCTATTAAATGAAATAAGCCAAGAATTTGTTACAACCTCTCCACTATAAACTCATTTTGTCCCTGGAAGGCCTATCAATAATATTCCATTTCAAAGAGATGAGGCCAATACTATCTCATATGTGCTTCATGATCCCATGTCTCATGTGAATCCTTACCATGTTTCCAAATAACATGTACCGAAGGTATCATCTTCCTACGAAGAACTGTTTTCTTAGAATCAACAATCTTGAATGGGTTCTTAATCATGAATATATTATGATAAAAATTAAGATCTTACTAGATCAACCCATGATATGGGTCAGAAAGGTACTTCAGAATATATGATTCATGATACTCATTGTTGATCAAATTAAATTACATTATAATTCCCAAACATTAGTCCACATTCCCCAATAACTCAACATTATTGAAATGGCTACAAACCTCAACATAATCATTCCCTATTTTCCCAGATGATAGTGACCCAACCATGATAAAAATCTCCAAAAGGTATGGTAAACCACTAAAAACTACAATTGTCATAAATTATGGTTAATAATATTTATATCAGTTATGTTTCATCAAAATTCTTTGGTGAATAACCCAAATCCTCATCATCCTCCCTTAGACCTAGCTCGATCCAACTGAGGAATGTATACCAATCTCTAGCCAAGAAAATAGTGATCTAAAAGGTCATACATAAAGGCCTCAAAAGGTGCCATCACCATAGTGGACTTGTACCTATCATTGTAGATGAAATAAACTGTTCCAAAATGTTCATCCCATGATCCACTAATGTTAGGAACAAAATATTGTATCATGTCCTCAAGAATCTATATAGCTCACTATATCAGGATATATGTCTATAGATGATTAGCTACTCCCATATTTACCAGGAATCCCAAATCCTACTGGAGGCTTCTCTAGAAGAATGAAGTGAAATGGGGATCCTGATAAAATATTATAGTATATATAACTCCATTCAATCTAAAAATATCATGTATATAGAGACATCCCATGTACACAATTTTGGTTGTATATTGAATGGGTACAATGTTAGAGGATTTGGTTATACTATAGATAAAAAGCATATTACATTCTTTCCTCAATGGGAATGAGGAAAACCAACTACAATGTCCATAGAAACCTCATCCAACATTCATGTTAGCACTAGAAATAGCTAAAGTAAACATGAATTCCTTCTGTGCTCATCTTTGAACTATTGGTATGTATAACAATAAGGAAAAAATCTTGTTATGTCTCAACTCATACTTAGACACCAAATATTTCACAGTATATCATAATTTTTTTTATCTAAGTGGGCATTAAATAATGGGAACTATGGCAGTCCCTCATCGTGTCCTTTTCATAGGTAAATTCATAACATGTGAATTTATGAAAAAAAAACAAATGCCCTATGGATAGAAAGATCATTCACTAGTGGTCTACCAACTATAAATAATGTTTTTAATGCCATGGAATTGATCATCCAGTTTTTAAACCAGAATAATAATCTCCAGAGGAGAGGAGGAAAATTTTATACTAATCGAAACCAACTTAGAGACATTATCCAAGAATCCCAAACTATACTGAGAAAATATATCCATCATGTCCCACTCTTTTGATTATTCTTTAATGACCTTGGTCAATTGTTTCATATTCAAGGCATCGACAAAAAATCCCCCTCAACGGGGGTATAAGAAATTAAGAAATCAAAGTATTGTAGTTACTCCAACCAATACCCCTATTATATAATTAAATCATTCTAAAATATATATAAATAAGTATTTTGTGTTTTGATAAATGGTAAACCTATATGTAAAAAGGTAATACCGCCAAATCTTAAGATCAAGTATAATAGTTGAATGTTTGAGGTCATGGGTTGGATAATTCATCTCATGCGACCAAAGATGTCTAGAATCATAGGCTACCACGTGATCACCCTATTGGGGAACACAACCAAAACATGAACCTGATGAATCAAAAACAAACCGCACAGACCTACCCAGATTATGGAAGATTCAACATAGGTGTAATGGTAAAAAATCATTTCAACTCAATAAATTAACTCTAGAATTTTTTATCACCAAATAATTTTATTCATTTACTAGTAAAGTGATCATTGGAGAACTAAAATTAATGAAATATATGAAAAATATATCGTAATGTCCGACCAAACTCGTGAGGATTCATATCATGAATACATTATACAGTTTATCCAAGGTTATAACAGCTTTCACCTTATCAGGATCAACTGAAATACTATCCTCTGAGATAACATGTCCCATGAGATTCACTTCTCAAATCCAAAAAATAGATTTTCATAATTAAGAATAAAGTCAATGAATTATCAATTATTCAATAACTAATCTCAAATGAATCACATGGTATTCTCCAGTTGGGGGGTAAACTTGGATTTCATCCGAAACTACCACCACCAACATGTCAATGTACTCCTGAAATATCAACTTTAATCAATAAAATAAAAAATACAGGGGAATTAGTTAGACAAAATGACATAACAAGATACTCATAATGAATATACCTTCTCATGAAGTCTATCTTCTGAATTTCATATTATTTTAATCTAAAAATTTGATAACCTAATCCAATATCATTTTTTGAATACCACTTTTCCCAACTCAACTGATAAAACATATCATCGATATTTGATAATAGAAATATTTTGTATACTATAACTCAATTGAGTTTTTTGTAATCAAAACATATGTGATGAATTCCATAATCTTTCTTCACATATAGAATTGGAACTTGTTGGGGTGATAAACATGAGCTTATAAAATCATTCATTACAAAATAATCCCACTAACATTTCAACTATTTAGATCCACTAGCACCATACAATGAGAATAAATAGACACTAATTGAGTATCAGGTACCAAATCAGTAAAAAAACTCAACCTCTCTTACTAGTGGAAATCTAGATAAACTATAAGAAAAGGATCAGGAAACTCGATGATGACTAGAGGGATATCTCACACAAATATTCTCACTCTATGTTGAAAGAATACACTGATATTACCCTTAAAAACATTGGAAAATAAGGTCTATCTCTTCTTCAGCATGGGACTCATTCTCTCAGAAGTATATAGAACACCCCATTAGGTGGCTTAAATGAGACCCAATGAAAGAAATAGATAATCTAGGAGTTATGTTAAATCATCCAATCCATCTTGAAAATTAAATCTAGAGGATTCCTATTTAGAACCAAAAAACTCTACGTTAGCTCAATCTTTGATAAGGGAAAAAAATAAGTATGGAACTGAATACCTTGATAAATATTGTGGACTTTTCTAAGTCAGTTGTCTCTATATAGAACTGATCAGTTAAATAAACACTGATGTATTTCCTATATAAACACACATTCTTATTTTCCTTCACCATTAAATACTACCATCTCATTATAATCCACTAAATATTGAATGTATCACACTTTTCCCTTATTGAATCAGTATTATTCATAAACTTAAAAATTATATTGACCTTTTTCATCCATTCCTCCACCACTTGAGGATCATTTGATCCTTGTAATGATGGTATATTTTGGTGAAGAATCTCTTGAGTAGGATCTCTATATTCATCACATCGATATTTCATAATCATATCCTAAATGTGAATAGGTTTCAGTGCCTATCCCAAATCTTGTACAGCACACAACACTATTTCAACAAGATTTTGGTCATCCATAGGATTATTCAATATGGTTTACCAGAAAATTACTACTTCATCCTATTAAAACTTATTCATAGAGTCATGATGTAACACAATGTCAATAGACAATACTAAAAGCATCAGTAAGGATACATAGATCATCAAGTCAAACAAGAGTCATAGGGATATCAATTATATAAAATAAATAAATATTTGGTTTTTAGAATACTCAAAATAAAATCAGGTAAAAGACTAAAAAAATTAAAACATACCTCAAGACATTTTTCCCAAACAATTATGGTGATTTAAGGATTTTCGTGATGATATAAAGCTAAAAAATCTCTTCAAACTACCTACAAAGTCCAATAAAATACTACCGCATGTCTACTAGGACAACACACTGCATACTAAAATCAACGAAACATTCAAAAACTAAAAATTTGATACCACATTTTGATGAATCATCCAAGATACCATGGTAAACTGATACCTAAGCTGGTACAAACATAACTTAAAGAGAATTCCTGATCCCCATGGGTTGGAAAATAGAAAATGGAATCATATAAGAATCATGACAGAACTATTTATGCCATAAAAAATAGAATAGAAAGAATAAAATTTCTATTCTTAGTACTCCAAATGTATAAAGTAACAAAAAATTGTAATGTAGTATCAAAATGATACCCTATCAAAAGACACCATGTATTCCAAGATAAACATGAAATATAAACCCCTAAAATAAGTGGATTGCCTCACCACTGGTCACCTCCATCACTTCAGGTCCCAAATATAAAGAACATTCACCACCTCCAAGGGGTAAATTTCATTTTCTCAAACCTGGTATAGGAAAATATAGAAAAACCCAAAGGAAAAGGTAGTGTTTGAGATATAATTCCCAATAGGGTCTCATTATGTTTTACATATTCAATTAAATAAAAATTAAACAAAAAATGATATCAATTTATATAAAACAAGGAATGGAATGGAATTTATATATATTCAAAATTACATTTTTTTCATACTCAAAAGATATGGAAGACATATCAAAAAATTATTAAATAAACATTTAAAAAAATTTATATAAATATTTTTCATGAATATTATAGTTTAAAAAAACAATGACATGTAGAAATAAAATTAATTATATCTTGGAACCATGTATCAATCCCAATAGTATAATAGTTTTCTCATAATATTATCCTCACGCTAAGCAATAAGTGACCTTGTCTCAATATGTGAACACTCCCTATGACTCAAGTCACCGAGACTCAACTTTGGGAGCGAAATCATTCTATGGTATATATAAGTTTATTTTACCATCATCAATCATGTGGTAGAGTTTCATATCCTAGAATAATTATTTTAGTTACCACTAACTACCTAGAATCACATGTGTTTTAGTCAATCAATAAATCAATCACTGGAAATTCCATCATTTCTTATCAGTTCAAGAATATAATTTCCCACTTTCATTTTTCAACATACCTTTCTCATTATAAGACCAAATCATAGTTTTTCAACAAATTCATCCCCTTTTGAAATTATCTTTCATTTAAATATATTTTTATAAATTCAGGGAAAATTATTTTACCAAAATATTTCCATCATAATCCATAATTTTCTCAAATCATTCAATATCTTAAGAAAACAAAAATGAGGTTTTATTTCAAAAAATAATATTTGAAATCATACATAAAATACACATTAAATAAAATCATGGAAAATTAGTTTTAAATTTTATTTTAATAAATCATGAAAATAAGTTTTTAATTATGTGGAATAAAAATTCTATGTAACAACAAACATTTAATTAGTTATCCAACGATCAAATACACAAAATGGGAACACAAAAGTAGAGTTGAAGGATCATATGATCAAGAGAAACCCACTATAACCACCATCCATCAAAAAATGGATCTAATACATCATCAAAATGAGGTTACAAAATTCTAAATGGATAAAAGATAAATAAATAGGGAAATAAATAATGAGTATAGATTGCATACTAGAGAGGAATAAATCACTTAAATGAGAGATTTGATCCAAGAATATTGATGTTTGTAAAAGTTAAAATGCCTCTATGGAGCCTTCAAGAGACAAAATTTATAATGAGAAGTTATATAGGTAAAAGTAAATGTAGAACAAGTCTTCGAACATCTAAGCCTATAAAAACATAGACCATTCTATAGCTCCCATGTTATGGCCTAAAAATGATGAACACGTCAAATCCAATGTGCATCCACCCTAGACCACACTATAACACCTATTGATTAACTGGCCACATGAAAACACACTACATACCTTTTCTAGATATTCTTTACCCAGGTTATGTCTATGGTGAATCATAATAGTCATCCCAAAACTATTCCCAAATATATATTAGCACAAAAAATGAACCAACAAGGGCTCCATAGTATAGTATTCCCTCTACAATGTACCTATGTTGAAATAGATAGTATACTTTCGAATGATCTTCATGATCTACTATTTAAAATCATGATTTTCAACTGTGTAGATGGTAAAATCTATGTTGTAGACACAAAAAAATACAGCTTAGGTCTCTACTGGTACATTTATACCTAGACTTCATTAACTCAAACAAACATACATCCCAAAACATTATGTTCTTTTCCCTAACAAGATCTCTCCATCCTCAAGAAATCTATAAAAATAGAAAAATTTAAAGGTAATTTGATGGACTGTAAAGAATGGATTTTTTTCAGAAGAACCCGCCTCACACACTAAGTGGTTTTCGAATTTTGTTGCCTGATGTTCCCTTGGCATCCCGATCATCGGCGGTGCCCCTGGATTAGGTGACATTCGATCTGGGATCGGTGTTTCCAGCTGGTGGTCTTCCTTCCCATAGGGGGTCTTTGATTATCTCCACTAAGGATGGGTGTCCACCTCCATCTTTTAAGGAAGCGTTACGTGGGAAGGGTTTGGTCGATTCAGATCTGGGCATCCTGACGATTGCTCCGTTTTCGCATTTAGTAGTAAGGGATGGGTCATGCCTTTCATTGTCTACCCCTGCATCAGCATTCAACGAGGTAGTGGCTGGCCTAAAGTGGATGATGGTGGCTCGTTTTGGTTATGATAAACCCTCTCTTTCTATCTTAAATAATTTTTTGGATTCTTGGGGCTTGAAGGATAGGGTTTGAAATTTGATGTTTCACATGTTCTTCTTCTATTTGGTGCTTTCGTCGAAGGAGGATTTTGTCAAGGCTTGGTTTGTTGATCCACGTGTTATTAGTCGTTGGCGATTTAATCTATCCCTTTGGTCAATGGAGTATCATAATGAGAAGGAATATCCTCGGGCTATAGTGTGGGTGTGCCTTCCAAGGCATCCGCTCCCTTTCCAGAATGGTACTTTTCTCAATGAAATTAGGGATTCGCTCTGAGGGTTTCTCTGTATATATGCATGCACTCGTAGTGGGGATGAGAAGTTGTTGCCTCATATTTGTGTCTAGTTGTATCTTTCTATTCCTATACCAGAGTCTATATCCATGGAAGTTCAGGATTCAGTTGTTCGGCTTCAGGATATTGTGTTCCAGGTGTTTCCAAGGTACTAATCGTCTTGTCTCCTTCAATGGAATTCTATTAAAAACGAATAAGAGGGTGAGAAGAGGCTATTTAGCATGTTTCCAGATCTTCCAAGCCCAGAGATATGATGGTCCCTCATAGTGTAGGGTCATATTTGTTTCCTCTTGAGGTCAAAGATGTGGCATCCTTAGATGGGCCCAGTGATGCTTCCAGGCCTCCCCCTGCATGCAAGTCTTCTTCTACCCCTTCATCATTTTCAAAACCACCTCCCAATAAGGCCATAGTTTTTTTCTTCTCACATTCCATTACTGTGGAGTCTTCTTTTATCTCTTGTTCCTCCCCCGTACTATTCTCCCAAGGTGAATTGATGGAGTTCTTTTTGTCAGTTATCCCGAGAATGTTGGTGTTCGATTCCCAATATTTTCCTCTAGTGCCTTTTGAGTCGTGAAAAGGGAAGGTGAGGGTTCTTAAGTCAAATTATGTTCAGGAGGTTTTCCCCTATGGGACAAAAGTGGTTTTTTGTGATGTTTTCAAAGGAGGGTCTAGAATTGTGAAGGTAGTGGAATTGTCCTGTTCCTCTTCATTCCCTATGTCTACAGGGAGGGCAATAAAGGGGAAGTCCCACTCCTCTAAGATGAATGTATCCCCTGGTACCTCTACCAATAGTCCGAGGATATGTACCTAGGCTCATATTAGAAATATTACGGAATGTTCTATTCCCATTAGCAAAAAGACCAAATTGCCTGGGGCCAAAACAGGGATACTTGTTTTTTAATGTTATCCCTCCTCATTTGGAATGCTCGCGGCTTGGGTGCTCGGGTGATGTCTGATCTCATTATCTCGGAAGATAAGAAAAATAAATCTAGTATTTTGGATGTTGATGAGCATAAAAAGAAGCCGAGTAAGATAAAATCCTACATTCTCAAAGTTCTGATGCAGGGTTATTTGCATGTTGATCCAATAAATAGACATAATTGGATTTTTTGGAATAAAGAGATTTCAGTGGATCTAATTGAGGTGGGAGACCAATTTATTACCACGATATCAATGAAGGGAGTGGACTGATTCTTTTTTCTGTTGTCTATGGTAGTTTGTACTTACAGGAACGTAAAAGGTGGTGGAAAAGTCTCAAGACCTTTTATCCACTGGTCTCACCATGGATTATTGCGGGGATTTCAACACCATTCTCGACCCGGAGGAGAAGAAGGGAAGAGGTGTTTTTTCCTGTAAGTCTAGCCAGTACTTCGCTCAGTTTATAGATGAAAAGGGTCTTCTTGATATGGGATATTCAGTGGATCACTATACTTGGTGCGACAACCAATCTGGTTGAAGTAGAAGTTGGAGTATGATTGAATGGTGCTTGGTTGATAATAATGCAATATGCAAATTCCCTAATTCCAAAGTCAAACACTTATCCCGAGGTATATCAGATAACTTCCTTTTATTGGGTTATATGGTTCCCAGGTAGGATCCACCAGAGTTCTTCATATTCTATCATCAGTGGTCTCATATTCAAAGTTATTAGTGGACTGTAAGGGAGCTGTGGGCAGAAAATACTCAAGTTCATACATGGGTAACTCTTCATAACAAACTGATGCAGTTGAAATGGGGGATGAATGTATGGGCCAGGGAGCTTCGACCTTTTGATCACAACATGTATATTATTAAGAAAATAATTGAGAGTTTGGAGTATAATCTGGAGGAGGAGTGGAATGACTTAGTGTTTGAAAATTTAGTGGGCAAGCAGTTGTGTTGGGAGGAGATGCTTCTAAATCAGGAGATATTGTCCTGGGATCTCTCTCGGGTGCGGTGGTTACAAAAGGGAGAAAAAAACACTACATAATTACATTCATGTATCAAATAAATAATGCTCTCCCTTTCACATAATATTTTTCTTGATGATGGCTCTTACACTGAGGATCATGATACAGTGTGGGAAATGGAATTTGAATTCTTTAATGAGGTGCTGGCTGGTCCTAATCCAGGGATGAATAGGGGATATCCAAGTGGGAAAGGTGATTTGTGGGAGGCGATCCCTAGGCTGGTTTCTCCACTGGACAATGGGGGACTGGTGGCGATACCTTGTGAGGAGTAAATTCATTCAGCCATGCAGAAACTCAACCTAGATGGTGCACCTTTTCCGGATATTTTCCCATGATTTTGTTACAGAGGGGATTGGGAGGTTGTTAAAATGGACATAATAGAAGCTATTCAGGACTATTTTTGTGGTGGGATTCCCCCTCATGTTTCTAGTTCTTCTACAATGGTTCTCATCCCAAAGATTAATAATCCATACTCTCTATCTCACTACAGACCAGTGAGTTTATGTAACTTCCCCTACAAAATTCTGGCGACTGTTATTAATCAGAGGTTCTCCAAATTCATTCTAGACTGAATTTTCCCAGAGCAACATGTGTTCATGAAAGGAATATCTATTCAATGTGCAATATCTATAGACCAAGAGATGATTAGGGATATCAATGTAAAAACTCATGGTTCAAATTTGTCCATCAAAGTGTATTTGAACAAGGCATATGACAATATTGAATAGAGCTTCATCAATAGAGTCATCTTGGGTGTTGGATTCTCTGCCAGAGCAGTGGACCTCATATTCAAGAGCTTTAGCACTTCGTGGCTGGTGGTATCCTTTATGGGAATGGTTCATGGATTCTGTAAGGAAAAAAGAGGGATTCGGCAAGGAGATCCCCTCTCTCCCAACATTTTCATACTAGCGCAAGATACACATAGTAGACTTACTAACCAAGGAATATCTCAAGGAGTTATGACACCTTTCAAGAGGAGGATGAACGACCTCCCGATTTCTCATCTGATGTTTGCTGAAGATAACATTATATTTTTGAATGGTGGTAAGGATTCAGTTCCAGGGATCAAGGTAATTATAGAGGAATATTTTCACTAGAGTGGGAAAGTAATTAGTACAACTAAGAGTATTTTTTTATCTCTAATAAGAGCACCACCAGTCAAGTATCATCCTCGTGTAGGCGCTTGGACATACAGCGAGGTGTTCTTCCAATGGAGTACATGGGCACACCAATATCCTATGGTAGACTCCTGGTACGTGATTTTGATCTTTTTTTGAGTAGGATTACTAGAAGATTTCTTAACTAAATAAATCAATTCCTCTCTTTTGGGGGCCGCATTTATTTAGTTAATAGTGTTCCATCGGCCATACCCATTCATGCAATGGCTTCTGCAAATGTACATAAAATAGTGATTAATAATGTTGAAAATATCTTATTTTCCATTGTCTGGGATTCTAATTCAGAAGGTAAATGACATTGGGTTTCATGGATAAATATGGAGAGGAAGGTTCTTGATGGTGGGATCAACGTAAGGAGCCTCCAGAGTACGATTCAATGCATGCATGCCAAGATGGCTTGTAAATCTCTGGAGGAGCATACGTTATTGGGAAGGTCTATGTCAAATATTTATGGGGGAAGTGCGGAGGATGTTCTTGGATACTGTTCTCTCCTTTGGGTGAATATTTTGACTCTATTAGATATTCTTCATCCAAGAACTCAATGGATTGTTGGCTCAGGGGACTTACCCTTTTCACACAAAAACTAGGAAGGTTCTATTAGTGCATTCCCGGGTTTCCCTACCCCTCTAATATCGGTGAAGGAGGCATGTATCCATCCCAGGTTCACTAAGATAGTGTTGAACTCAGAATAGTATGAACTCCTCGAGTCCATTGAGATCATTTACAGAAAGGGCTATTGTGTGTTTACTCATTTGTCTTTGGGCATATTTTCCACAAGAGAGAACTGGATGATAATTTCAGAGTAGAACCAACATGACGGGTGGAATGGAGTGGTTTGGTTCCACAAGATCCTAGTGAAATTCAACTTCCTTATATGGCGCATCAGGAATTCTACTGTAGCTACAGATGAAAATATCAAAAAGTTGGGAATTAATATGGATTCATCATGCCACTTTTGTGAGATTAGGTGGGAGGAGAGTATGAATCACTTATATTTCGAGGGTGAGTGGGCTTCGGCAGTGTGGTACTTTTTTGGAGGCTTTGTTTTTAATCCCACTAATCAGCATGACCTTCCTTCTTTCTTGGGAAGTTGGTTTCAAGGATCTTCGTGTCAAAGAAGGATCAGTTGGCTTGTTCAGAGATTTTGAGTGTTGGTTTTTGGTGTTGGAGGGAAGAAATAAATCAAGTGAGATTTGAAGGTTCTATTTCTACATCCAGATTCATCATAGCAAGGATGCGCTTCCTATTGATGGTCTTTTTTTCACTCTCCTGGGACTGGCAAGATGCTCCTTCGTTCAGACATATCCATGTCAGTAACACCATGTTCATGCCTCACCCAGTTAGGTCACAGGGACATTGGGTGTGCTGGAAACACCCTGGTTCGGGCTTCAAGATGAATACAGATGGGTCTTGATCTTTGGGAATCATGAAAGGAGGGGAGTGGTTCGCGACTCTCGGGGGAATGTCAAGTCGGATTTTACATCATGCTTGGGAATGGGAACTCCCATTTTGGCTTAGGCAAAGGCAATTCTCACTGTTCTGACTCTTTGTTTTTAGGAACAGGTGTTACTACCTCAAGTGGATACAAATTCCTTAATTTTTCATGATTCTATGATGGGTAATGGTGTTATTTCATGGTCCATATCCTACCTGGTCAAGAATTGCAGATCCTTAATTCGGGATACAATCCAGGTGTCACACACATAGTGCAAAGGAAATAAGGTATCATAATATATGGCTTACTTATGAGAGGAGGGACATATACACAGTAGTCTTATTTATTATAATTGTTTGAAACTAGAGGCTGTTAATTTAATTATAGGGGATGCCCTTGGCCTGTACTATTTTATTACTCCATAAGCATGGGGGACTTTTGGTGCCTTAAGCCTTTTCATTGTATAAAAAAAATTCTTGGATGGACGAAATGGTAGTTTGATGAAAAAATAAGTTATTACATAGAGTTAAGTAACATTATATTACATTAATTTATTTCCAAATCTCATAACCTTATTCTAAGGAAATATCTCTATGAATACCCTTTCACCAACTTCGAACATCCAATAATCATAAATTTTCCATCAACTGTGAGATACTCTTATGTGATTCTGAATAGCTTTGAATTTCCCAATTATTTCCTAAGTAATTTCATGTCCCAGTAGAATAATTTATCTAACTTTATCACAAAAAATTGGATTTATTCCCTTAATTATATAGTGTTATTCATAAGGAATCATATTAACACATGAGTGAAATATATTAAGTATGAAAACTCAACTAGAGGATGGTTCTGATCGCATCTACCTATTAAATTCAAAGAAAAATATCTCAACATATACTCTAGGGTTTCAATGGTTCTCTTAGACTGACCATCTATCTGAGTATGATAAGTAGTTATGATACATTACTCTATATTACGAGATAATGTCTATACAAACCTTAGATCATGATTAGATAAAATGAAACGTGGTAATCCCTAAAATATCACCTCATCATTAATGTTTAAACTATAAATTTGATCAAGGGGGAAATAATATCTATAAGAAATTAAGTTTGATGATATCATAAGGTGATCGACTAAAACCCAAATAGAATTGTTCTCTTTATATGTTTTGGGGAGTCTATTAATGAAATTTATGGAAATTTTTTCCCTTTTTTATTTTGGCATGGGTAATGGTTGTCACATCCATGTAGACTTCTATCTCTAAGTCTTAACTTTCTAACATACCAAGTATAGAGATAAAAACTCTACAATATCCCTATTTGATTTTTCCCACCAAAAAATTCATTCAGATTATGATAAATCTTTCCACTACCATGATTTAATGAGAATGATAAACTATGAGATTCATCTAATAGTAACATATTCAATTCCCGTATTAATGAGACACATACTCTAATCTCAAGACTTATAATTACCACTCTATCAAGGTGGAAATCATGAAAAATTCTCACATTATTCTAAAATTATACATATTCCCTCTACTCTTGTTTAATCATCTCATGGATAGACAGTTTAACTCTCTGATGAGAAAGATATGATTTGTCCCATTTCCTCGATATTTTAAGTTCTATCTTCTAAAAATCTATATGAATTGGGTCTCTCTCAATTCCAATCATAGATAATCTTTCATGATCCTTTTTTTCTTCAACAATAATACACTTTTCTTTCCTATGGAGGTAACATATTAAGTAGTTATAATATTTAAGAAACTCCAACCATGTTTTATAGTTCATATTTATCTCTTTCTATTTGATGATATACATCAATTTTTTTATCCATATAAACATCACACTTTCACAATAGAGATAGTTATTTTCTATCATCAATGAATGAATTATATCTTTTAGCTCCAAATAACGAGTCATATAATTTTTCTCATGTGTTTTCAATTTGGGTGAGGTATATTAAATCACCATATCATTCTTCCTAAAGGAAAATACCAATCCGTTCGTTGGTACATCACTATTGATCCGACAACCCTCTCTAATATAGGGTCGTATGAGGATAGGTGCACTGGCCAACCTTAACTTCAGTTACATAAAATTCTCATAAAACTTATTTATCCACAATATCTAATCCACCTTTTGAGTCATCTTGGACAGTCAATTAGATATTAATGAGACATCTCTCACAAAGAATCAGTAATATCCATTCAACCTAAGAAAACAATGTATTTCATCTATCATTGTTATTCAAGGCCATTTAATTGTAACTTATATTGTTGAAGGATCTGACGATATACCCTTACTTGAGATTATATGACCCTCAGATGAAACATTATGAATCCAAAATTCACACATGGTATATTTTACATACAATTTTTCATTCCTCAGGGTCCTCGACACAATTCTCAAATGATATTCATACCCTTAATTTCTCTTTGAATATATAATAACTTCCTGTATATATACAACTAAATTTTTTCAAGGAAATCTATAAATACTATGTTCTTTAATTAAATTAAGATAGTAGAGGTATTAGTAATTCCAAATGGAATCACTATAAATTCATAATTCCAATACAACATATGGAAGGTTGTATTGTGTATATCCAACTTATTAACACCGAATTTATGATATCTAGAATGAAAATAAATTTTGGAAAATTATTTAGAACATTTTAATTGATCAAATAATGCATTGATGTGTGATATAGGATACTTGTTATTGATAGTGATCTTGTTATGTTCTTGATAATAAATTAAAAAACACATTGACTCATTTTTCTTCTTAACAAATATAACATGTTCACACCATGGTGAAGGAACGTGGTGTATGAATGATTTATCAATATTCCCCATTTGTTGTTTATTAAATTCATACAACTCAACTTGTCTATTATATTAGAATTATTTGAAATAAATGCAGAATGAGGTATGAGTTATTTTAAAAAATCAACATTATGAATCAGTGTAAGGCTATGGAACTCTTCTGGAAGGACATCTAAAAAATACCATACAATAGACACATCTTCAATTATTTTCTCAACCATATAATATAAATAGCCTTCATGGATAGGAATTAAAACCTAGAATATGGATGAAATTTCCATTAGAAGTTCATATTCATCCTTGCACCGAAAAAATATCATAAGTTTATTTGGAATATGAAATGTGACTTCCCTTCCATGTAAATTAATATAAGATATATATAAAGAAAGTCAATACATGATTATAATAACATAAAATTCAACTAATGGGATGATTTTAAAATTAGAATGATGTCATTTCCCACCAACATTGAACATATATGAACTATATAATTGAGATGTGACCATATTACCTTTAGTATTGTTCATTGATAACTCAACATCTAATCATTTTACTTGTGATTAAATAACCTTTTAAATTTTCATAGATATAAAAGAATTGGTAGATATATAATAAAATTAGACATTAGTTGTTCATGATTGAATTATACGGGTACCTTTAACCATATTATTATCTTAAGCCACTTCAAAATTCATGATCATGTGAGATTTTTCCTTATTGCTGATATTAAGAGGATGTTTATGATGATCATCATCAAAAACCATCATATTTATCGACTAGTTGGAATAATTTTCAAACTCCATGAATTTAAATCATTATAGTATGGGGGTGGATTATTTTTATTACTCATTCCATCCTTTTCAATAACCATCCTATTCAATACCTTTTGATATTAATGGGATTTATGACCCATGATTCTTTATTTTAATCACTTACCATTTCCATTCAATAAATTCCCATGATGTTTCTTCCCACATTTTTGGTATGCATATGGTTAGTGTTTCTTTTCAAAATATTCTTTATCCATGTTTTCATCATGCTTTATCTTCATTTTATTTTCAAAACCATGGGAATTGTGGGAATCTATGATTTTCATTTCTACATTAATTTCACAGAGAATAATATCTTCAAAACTACTAAATAATATTAAAGATAAATTCATTAGAGACCTGATTTTCATCCAGAAAATAATTGACAAATTTTTATTTTAGGGTAAATGATTAAACCAGAAGTGTACCATTTAGGTATTGTAAATATTTCCTCAAAAATACTAATGGATTTATAATCCTTTTTATCAAACTCAAGGAATTAATTATCCATCATTGAAAATAGAATATGAGGGATGAATTACTATAAAATATACTCTTAAATGCATCTCATTACATGGAGTCAATTTATTCTTCTTGCCTCATGTTCCTAATAAGGTTACAACAATGATCTGCTTTTCCTTTAAAATTATAAATGGAAAGGAAAACTTTTTCACGAACCTAGCACTGGTGAATATAAAATATTCTCTCAGTGGTGTTGATCCATTTCTAAACTAGTAGTGGATCATAAGATCTGCTAAAATAAATTTTATACTTCCTAAACCAAATACTAAATAGTTTGTAGTTACCTCCTTTTATTGTTTGGAATCTTAGTATGATTCACTTTTTGAGAAACTTGTGTGAGAATAGTAATAATATTATGAGTGATACCTCATAGAGACTTTGGTTACTCGGGTGGAACATCATTTCATTGTCTATCACATTTTTTGTTGGCATGATTTATTCTAGTTTCAAACATTGAATAAAATTAAATTATAATCATCAAACTATAATAATCAAAGTGAACTATCAAATAATCATGAAATATCATTCATAGAATGTCTAAATCCTAACACCTTTATCTTAATCTATGTAACCTTAGGTTTTTCCTAACTTATCTATAGTCATTACCAAAAATTTAGGATTTTTTCTTATACTTATAATTTTCCCAAGATTTTAAATCAATGTTTTCTAATCCTAATATCCAAATATTGAATAAAGTTATCCTCTGATATCAAATTTATAAAAAAACGGTCCATACATAAATATTACATCTCTTTTAAAGAATATTCAATACACTCCATAAATACATGATTGAATAACATTATGGTTTAATATCTGTTGATAATAGATAAAATATATTCTTATTTCATGGAATATCTTCAACATTTCCCATAAAGATATCCCTATATATTACTCTTTATAAATATACCACACTTACACCTTTCTTTATAACATGGGGAATTGAAATATAAATAAGGGAGAGTTTAGATGCTCAGGGAAAGAAGACAAGGGAGATAAAAATCCATTATCATATAAATGAATAAGATAAACATAAGGGTATGAGATCATAAACACAAATTAAAAGGTTTATACCAAATCTATCATAGGTTGTAAACATGAGTAATGAAATAAAACTTTATCATTTCAAAATAAATTTATTATAAGAGTGAAAAAATTTCATAAATAAATATTGAACTATATGTTCAGGTAATAAATGTGCAGCACCATCACAAGTATGGAAACCTTTATTTATGTCAAGGATAACTACTGAGACCATCAAATCATATTTGATCCGTCATGAACACCTATTTATAATATTGTAACAGATCATGAATAATTATGTGTTTCCTATAGTGGATAAAGAAAATCAACTTGTTTCCTATAAAAGATCAACCACATTGACATATATCCTATAGTGGATCAACCCCATCGACTTCATTTCTATAGGGGATCAATTATATTTACTTGTTTCCCAATTATATCAAGAGATATAAAAACTTACCTGGAGAAATAAAGGGGCATATAATTTTGGGACCACCCATCACATAATTAAAACCATCTATATGTTCATCACAATAATATAAAATATTCATCATATCATAACCAATTTATGCAAAAAAATGTTTCATAAAAAATTAATAAATTCATCATAGCATTACCATTTGAAAATAAAAAATCTTCACAAACATCTCAACATTATAATCATAAACCATCATTAGAAATAATAAGGATGGTATCTTCATATCATATCCTAAATAAAATATAGTTAATATCCAAGGATGTTATAAAAGATGAAAATACTTTACAATGTTCACTTTAATATTTCAGGAGAAAGATACCATTTTAATTTTTAAAATAGTTATTTAAATTAAAAAATTTAAAAAATAAATTAAAAAAATTATCTGAATGGATCCTTGGATATTTTAAAGTATTATTTAAATCATTGATCGATCTTAATTGAAAGAAACTTATAGTCATGAAATGTATGATAAAAATATTCATTTCATTTTTTTAGTAAAAAGATAAAAAACTATCATTTTAAAAATAAAAAATAATTTTTTTTAAACAAAATTTAAAAATTTAAAAGATGTAGAAATTAATTTAAATAATAATTTTTAATAGTAAAATATTATTGAAAATTTTTAATTGAAAAAATGGACATGGATGAAAAAGGATTTTTGACTGAAGTGTTAAATAAATTTTGTTTTCGATAAAAACATTCTTTAAGACATTGGAATTATTAATGAGAGAAAATTGAAAGGAAAAAATTTAATATATATAAATAACTATTATAGAAGAAAAATTAACAGAATTCATCAATTATGGATCATATAATGTTCCCATTAAAAGTTTAATCATAAAAAATCATGATTAAAATGGGATTAAAACATAAATCACTTACCTAATGTATCAACATTATTCATATTAATTAATCCTCTTATATAATAAAAATATATTTTTTATATATTTATTATAGAACTATACTCATATATATAATACCATATATGATTTACTTGTGATTTCTTGTCATATTTTTATTTAAAAATATTTATTAAAAACATTGTTCTGGGTGATAACTGCCTTATTTCTCATGCATATATCGGTTTTGAAGTCCTGATCATTGTACATTGATTATTGTACAATAATATATATAATTTTAATCATGATAAAAATATCATATATTAATACAAACCAGGTAATTATATGACAAATTATTTTCATATTTATTATTATTCATGAATTACACAGTTATATTCATTATAAAATATTATTTATTTTTTGTAAAATAAAAATGAAATATTTTATTAAAATATTTTCTTATAAGGTTTTATCTAAAAGTTAAATATTTAAATTATATAATTTTAATTTTAGAAAATTTATTCATTTTATTGAATTTAGCATATAAAAAGTATCATAGGATGAATTTTTAGGATTTTGTAGAAACAAATTAATTTTCATTGAATAGTGAAAATTACTAATTTTACAAATACATTTATTTATTTTAATTAAATAAATTACTTTAAAAGTACCTATAGTGACACTAATCCCATTATCCTCCAGTTGAAGTATAATTTATTACATTGGCATAAGATTTAATGAATCACTTCCCAAAGGACTGAATAGTTCAGTAGTCTTGGTAAAGAAGATATATACTTGAAATTCACATTACATTTTAAAACATAAAATACAAAAAAAAAATTTTGATAGAACCATTATTACCTTTATTGTATCCATGAATATCAATCACAAAACACTTCCTGGTATTTGGGGTAAAATTAAACATTTAAATGTGGTGAGATTAAATTCCCGGTAATGGTAAGCATGTAATAAAAGCTATGAATAAATAAGGAATAATCATTATGGAATGATAAATAATTCAGAAATATGTTATTTAATAAATAACATGATCATAATATGTTAAGAATAAATGATGATCAGATGATTCCTTGTAAATAATCACATGAGCATGAAACATAACTGTGAATATTCAAAATAGTCAAATAATTACAAGAAGCATCAATAATTGTATTCATAATGATGGAATATATAATGTTGTACATCAAAAAAATACATTCAAGGACTTGTTCCAAGACATATAATACAATTGAGTCCTCATTCCAAGACATCTAATACCCTTGAGTCCTTGTTCGAATTCATCGATATAAATGTGTAAGGCCTCAACCAAAACCCAATTTAGTTTTTCTCATGAGACCTAACATTGCATCAAGGTGATATAGTTATCCCCTAAAACCACCTTCTAAGTACAATGAATTCATCATATGAATGGGATGAAATAAAATAAATATAAACATTCATATTTTAAATAATTTCATACGAAATGTTAACAATTACCTTAATAAATAAACATAATCAAAAACCATACAAAGTCATATTAATAGTATCAAACTGGTACATCCCCATTCAAACTGATCATAAACCATCCAAATTCAGAATATGGATGTTATAAATATAAAATACCCAAAATATATCATATGTTAAATGAATGTTTAATGTTGATGATGAATATAAATATCAAAAAATATCCATGAAATCATTTTTTTAGGAATATAACATTTTAATTTTTAAAATTACCTTTTAAAAAAATTACAAAAAATATGAAATTATTTTCATTTGAAAAAAAATTAAATGTTATAAAATAATTTTTTAAAACATTCAATTGTCTAGATAGAGGAATTTTTTTTCATTTCATACACGTTAAAACAATAATTCCATTCAAGTTTTCAATAAAATCTAATGGTAAATTTTTGAAAACAATATTAAGATTTTTTTTAATTTTTTTTAATATAATATAATTTATAAAAAAAGTTTTAGTAAATAACTTGGAAACTATTAAAAATATTTTTGGAAAATATTTTTTTCATGGAAAATGTTTTCTCACCGAAGAGAGAAATAAAATAGGATTTTATTAAAAATATTTAATTAATAATTTTAAGTACCAAAGAGAATAAAAATGGTAATATTAATTGAGAAAGTTAACTAATAACTATAGTATAATAGAATATATTTATTTTAATATATAAATATTAAATAATTTCCCCAAGGGAGACTTAAACAAAAAAACAATCCTGAATAATGATCTTATTTTGAAATATAAACCCTTTCTACTTTGGTAAATTTTGTATCATAATCCCCATGAAAGAAATACCATAAAATTAAATATTAAATCTGATGATGATAATTTAATTGATGATATAAAAAACAAAAAATTTAGTATATACACTAAAAAATGAAATAAGTGTTGAATATGTTGTATGTCTCATGAAAGTAAAAGTGAGATGAGAAACCATTATATTAATTCTAACTCACGTAAGTTATTTATTTTCCTGAATAATAAACATATGTTACGTATTAAATTTATAAATAAAATTTTAATGTTTATTATTCAATTTATTTAACTTATTACAAGATATATATGATTATGTAATCAATTCAGTTTACATCAGATGTTTCGATGACATTTTTCTAATGCGTAAAAAAGTACTTTTGTGGGTCAATTATGGTAAAATATGTAATTATTTAAATAGATAATGAAAAAAATAATGAAATAATTATAAAATTTATAATTAAATTTAAATTTTAATACCTATCAGGAAATAGTTTTATGATATATGAAGTATGTTTTGATTAGGGAGATGGTAGGTCACACGTACGCATGAGTAACGTTTCTGATTTTGAACGATTTATTTGAAAAGGTGGTAAGTAATATGTTATATTTAAAGAGTGATTATACTATAATAAATACTATAATATTTCTTTAAATATACTTATATATATCATCCATGTTATGTGGTGATGAAAAGAGATCTGAATCCCTTAGTGAAGGTTGTAGTCAACACGTACAAGAATGATGTTTTCATCTTTTAGTGAGTGAAAGGTAAGAAAGAAAATAATATATATTATCATTTAATAGTGATAAATATGTAATTAATATCATAATTATTTCATTTAAATCACATATATTCATTAAAATTATCCTTATTACCTTCAATGTTTAGCGTTATTGAAAAACTAATCAAATGGCTTCGTGAGGCAGTAGTCCATCATACACACGTAGGATGCATCATATCCCATAAGGAATAGAATGAAAAAAATTATACATTACATAATAAATAGTAAGGTATAATTATGCCATATATTTCATATATATATATATATATACTTTAAATATATCATTATACACAACCATGGGAGGTGGTAATGGAAAAATGAATGACATTGGTTCGAGAGGCAAAAGTCTACCATACCCACAAATAATGATTTCATAACCCATTTGATAGAAGTGTGGATGGTTTTAGGTCATTAAAATTACATAAAAACATCCTAGTATATTTAATATACCTTTTTTATATTAATATTTTAATAATAATTTAAGGATGTGGAGGATGAAATAAAATAAAAGCTCTTTTTGAAGAACATTACCCGATCATCGTGTAACCTCCAGAGGTTTGCACCAAATCCTACTGAGGATAGGTTTATAAAAGAAATATAAGGATTATAGGATTATGGGATATAATTTTGGAATTTATTTTTGAATTTATTGACCAAACCAAAAGTTTTATGAAGGTGTGAAGAAGATTAGAGAGGTGGTGGCCTTTTACAAGTGATGTGAGTGGTACAATTGATATTTTTGAATGAAAAGTGTAATAAAAATTTTTACATTAAAAAATGTTAAAAATGGATTATTATAGAGGATCCCTCCATGGAACCCTAGGTACGACGCTCTCGCTTCGGGCAGTGATGATGGCCGCCCCGTCTTTCCCCTGCCCCTCACCGGTGTTTTCCCCTTTCTCCGATCCAACCTCTCTCCCCGATTTCCCTCATATTCTCCATACCCCTAATGTTCCTGGTCTCTATCATGGTGCACCATCACTCCCAATTGCTTTACAGGAGTTCTCAGAAGCTTCGTCGCTCCACAGACTATCCCTCATCGCCCTCTTTGGCCGCTGTCGGCCGTCCCTCGACTGTTTCGACCGTTTCGTAAATAGCGCATGGTCCCTGAAGAACCGCGTCATAGTCAGGATCTTGATTCCTTGCCACTTTCTTCTTAGATTCGGATGCACCAAGGATCTAGATTCCGCGTGGTACAAAGGCATGCATTCTTGCGATGGCTCTCACTTCTTCCTTCTCAAATGGAGTTATGAGTTCTACTAGAATCGTGACCCCCCCCCCTCTTCGGCGATTTGGGTAAGTCTACCGATCCTCCCTCTCCCCTTTCAGTGTCCCACTATTCTTCAAATATTGGGAAACCTAGTAGGACGATTCCTTTCCTTAGATGATAATTCTCTCGCCTTATTCCATCTGATTTATCCATGGATTTATGTGGAAGTGGATGTTTTAAAGCCTCCGGTTGATTCTGTTTGGATATAGGTTGGTGATGTACTCCGTTACCAGCAACCAGTGACCTTCAAAAACTGGTTCGACTATTGTAGTTCATGCTCTCGTCTGGGCCACATCCACCTTGACTGTCGATTTTCTAGAAGCTCGGATCCTAAGACATTTTGTTATTCTAGTATTCAGGAACATCCAAGTAGTGTCGTCCCCCTTCGGCTGGCGGCTCAGCCATTCCTCACTGTTTCAAAGGAGTATATTTCAGGGGCATCTGTGGGGGGTTCCCACATTTCTTCTGGTGAAACTTAGGCCATTCAGGTTGTTGTTTCCCACATTATCTCCCTTCTGCATCGGGTGCATCCTACGGGAGGCATCATCAAGGGACCTACCAGTGCCATGACAGAGGTTATTCATAAAGATACAAGGGCCGCATACACATTTTCAAGGTTAAAACGTGATTTTGAAATTCCTACACTTTCAGTACAGGTCCAGGGTGAGTCCAGTTCTTTGGCACCTCCTACCTTCGCAGATATGGTCAAGGAAGGCTTGTGGTCTCAGCAGGTGCCTTTATATTCTACTCGAGTCATGGATGGTGGCTTTAAAGAAAATGGAGGGACCCTTGTTGAGAGAAGCAAATCCCGCGAGCTGAAGGACCTCCAAGGTGCCTCTAATCAGAAGTTTGTCTCACAGGGGACCAAGACAAGGAACATTTATCCTAGTCTCACTTTCAGCAATCAATTTGATAGCCTCAGTGTCAATGGAGGGACTTCCAGTTGGCCCTCAGATGTGGACCCAGATTGAGAAAGACAATCCTCATATGTAAATGTAGTTAGAGGGTGTGGTAAAGGCAGGCACAACCCAATGAGGAAGAAAGGAAATATGGAAAATAGGGACCCAAGGAATTGTATTGTTTCCAAGAAGAAGAAACCAAAGGGAAGGAAAGACTAATCACACCTACCGAGAAATATGGGGACTTGGTCAGCCAAAAAGGGAGGTAATCCCAATAAACAGAATGCCCAATAAGTGGTAGGTGACATGGAGGGTTTCCATTTAGGTGGGTACAGATCCTCAGGGAATGAATTTTCTAAGACTGATGGTACCTCAGATGTTTTGGTTCTTCTTCAACGAGATGCATATATGATGAACATGGATTATCAAGGAGAGATTCCTTCTCAGCTTGAGGATTCTCACCCAGTGAAGGAGGATACTCTCCCTCATGGGAAGCTTCAAGTGGAAAATTCCCCCAATGACCCCAATAGAAAGGATGTTGCAGCCCATGACCAGAGTGGGGAGCTTCTCATACACTCAGGGGAAGAGATGCTAGTGGATGTTCTACAGATTAAGGCGATGCAGGAATATGGTGATGAAATGATGGGAAGATTACTTCTTATGGATACTTCGAGGCAGCAATGTGAGTGGATTGAAAAGCAAGACTACATTCTGATCAGTGGCTTCAATAAAGGGATGATTAACAAAGAGGAATACTTGAAAACTTGGGACTATTTGTCATGCCATTTTGAAGACATTATAAATGATGATTCGGACGTTTAGGTAAGTTCTCTGGCATGGAAATTATTTAGGGAGATATATTCCAATCGACTTAATCTTTTCTGTAATAAGTCTATTGTTTCATTTGCAGTTTGATCGGATTTTTCTGTGTGGGTTATCGCTTCCCCTTAAAAGTGTTTCATAATAAAAAAAGTTACTTTTGAGGAGTTACTTTTGGAGGATTATTATATATACTTATACATTATATGGTCTAAATAAATCCGTAAAATAGATTTTATATATGTTATTTTTTTATTTTAACCTTTATATTTTTAGTTTAACCTATAGTAAACTCATTATTACCTTAATCATGATATTTAATTTTTACTATTTAAAATATCGATTATGGTCAAAAATAAAGTTGAACTTTTTATATAATATTAATTCTTTTGATTCCATTTATGGAATCATTTTTTCCAAATTTTCATCACATAAATGGAAATTCTTAACTTAAAATGAATCTCATTGATGGGATGAGAAAGTGGGTTTTGAAAGAACAATGTTCAAAAGTTTACAATGTTTACAATGTTTTTATATAAAAAATAATTATGAAAATGAATAAAATTACCTAAATTGGATTAATATATATATATATATATATAATTGAAATAAATTTACTTTAAAATTAATTACAAATTTAGTTTTTCTTTATAAATTATTTAAACAGAACCCAATTTTCAATTAAAATTTAGTATTTTCCACTATTCATAAAAAAATAAAATATTTTAGAAAAATATAAAACTTTAACCCTAATATAATTATGATATGATGATTTTAAAAATGAAGATTATTTTTTAAAATAAATTTTCAAAAATTGGTAAAAATTAATTATATATTATTTGCCCAAAGCGTGACTAACCCGCCTTTTGGATAAATACAATTTTTCTGAAATTGTATATTTTTCATTAAAATGGTTATAATTTTAACTCTAATCAATATATATTCAATTTATATATTTTATAAATGTGTAAACTATATAGTTTTTATAATTTAGTCTATAATATTCATACCTATTAACTTAACATCTAGGTTATAATGGTTATGTTTATATGATAATATTTTACTAGAGTATCATGTTTTGTTCAAACCATATGTTGTGTGTGTTTCAAGCTATAAAAGATATTTAATTATATAAAAATATATATATTTTAATTTCTTGATGTGTTATATTCCCTTATACTCTTGGTTTTTCATGTCATACCAATTATAGAATATGATGTTCATATTTTAAAATATTATGGTTTTACATTCTACCACCATAAATAAAATGTCTACAAAGAATTTAATATTGATATCATAAATTTCTGGTTTTTCCTTTTTAAAAACATATATTTAAATAACACATTTTGAGAAAGGTTAAAAAAATTATTTTAATAATATATAATGGAAGTATAAAGGTCATCTATAAAAAAATTGCTAGGTTTCCATATAAGATAATGTTGGTGGGAAATGAAAACATGGACATGGAAGAGACTAAAAACACCAAATTATTAATATAGAGTGATATAGACCATTGATCATAAGAATTTGGGTGATCTAGAGAAGGATAATGATCATAAAACTATAAATATATACTATATTTGAATATCATATGATTAATGGGTTATGAAGGTAATAAGATAACATTTTTGATTAAAAATCATTTTTCTAAAGTTGATGAATTATCATTCTATATAAGAATATAAGGAAATATAATTACCTTATATGTTTCTATTTTATAATAGAAATTCCATCCTTTGTTTATTCTTCAACCAGTTTCTAATTCATCAATTACCCAAAGAAATGAATATCCAGAAATGGATTTTTTCCCAAATCACTAAAATTAAATATTAACATACCATAATATCCATAATACAAAGATAAATCATTCCTTTGATCCATATTTATTATTAAAAAAATGGTTAGTATAGGTTATCAAATATAAATAAATATTCTTATAGTGATATAACAAATTAATCTCTAAAACGATGTCTAAATTTCAACTTAAAGTATTTCATAAATGGATAAACTTTTAATCCTTACAAAATATTAAGATCAAGAATATTATAAATAAGTTCACTAAATTTCAAAAATTAACTTATCATTAATTTCACAGACAACATGAAGTATATCTTAATCGTTTTATACAAAACATGTTAATACCTTCATCATGTATTCTATTTAAATATAGTAATAACCTTAATTATAATAAAACATTATTTAAAACATGAATTATTCCTTATTACTTATATAAAACTTATATTACTAGATAAATTCCTTAAATCCAAAAATTTTGTTAACTCTATAAATGATTGCATAAACCATAGTGTTAAAAAATCATTAATCAGTTCGAAGGTATTTAGTGCTATCTATATTACATTATCCATATCAATCATAAATTTATCCCAAAATAATTATCTCAATCTTAGGAACATATTAAGGTTAATATTTCCCTCAATCATGTGTTTTCCATAAGTTTAATATACCACTAAATCATTTTCATTGGTCCTCAATACCATTCAACATACACAGTCAAATCCTTAATAAAAAATTTATTTATCATAATCCTTATACATATAATAATTCTTAGAACAATGATATCATTGATAAAATAATAAAATTAAATAATAGTTCAACAAAAGAACATTAATCATTCCAATTATTCATTGGTAATAGCATAAGATTAACATTTATCTTATAGCTTATTTTGAGCTATATTTCCTTAAAACATGGGGAATTAATTTTTATAGTGTCTCATATCCTTACAGTTGAATCGTTGAACATTGGAAACCATTTTATTTTGGTTTAATTAATAATCATAGTATATTTTATCCCCATAAATGTAGAAAACTCCCATTCCCTTAAAGAACGTACTAGGTTGTTTATTTCAACAACTATCACATGTGTGAAAATCCTTCTTTCCATTCATCCCTTTATCTATTATTTTCACTATTTTCTTCTTCTTATCTTTCATCCCTTGTAATAAATAATACATAGATAAATATTTCTATATAATTTTATCACTTGATATTATATCATCATTTTATGATAAGGGTTGGGTGACTAGTTCTCCTTGAAGTATTTATTAAATCCCACTAAATAAATGACTATTCTTTATCTTCTAATTATGTGCTTTGATATAGTTCTCATTCATTCTATTAGGTATAATTTATAAAAAAACTGAATAAAATAGTTTAGATCATGATATTTTGAAATATAATTTATAATAACAAATGTAGTGAACCACTTAACATAAATTGAAAATTTTATACATATAAAATCTTATAACCATAAACATGGTTTCATTGGGTAAGTCTTTATTTTCCAATCCCTCATAATGGTCTATAATGAAAATGAGATTTAACCTAAGTATATTATGTTGGAGTGTCAATCCATGTCCTCAATAAGGACAATTTTCATGCACCAGGAGATTATTGGGTTAATCCAAATACACCCTTTTCCATGTTATAACCTATAAATACAATTGTTCTAGAACAATTTCCACTTATAAGATTCATAAATGGGTGTGTTTTCTAGGAAAAACCACATAATCTCATATGTAAAAAAACATTATGATGTTATTCTATACTTAACCCCAAATTATACCATAGATTTATGTTTTATAATCAATGTTTTCCTAAATCTATTTCTCAATGTTTCTACTAAACCTACCTTTGATACTAATATAGTGCCCCGACTATAGTATCCCAAAGCCTATGTCTCTTTTATTACATTGGCATAAGATATAAGGAATAGAATCCCAAATAACCAAATAGTTTAGTATTCTTGGGAGAATATATATATATATATACATTCAATTAAAATTAAATTTTAAAACAAAATATACACAATGTATTTTCTTTGAGAGACCCATTATTCCCCTTAGCGTATCATTGTATATTAATCACAAAACACTTTATAGTGTCCTAGAGAAAATATAAAATATTAATGGGGTGAGTTCAGATACTCATTTAGGTAAGATTATAGTGGAGGATATTAATAAATAAGAAATAATCAATATACAATGGTGAATAAATGAAACACCTTTCATTTAATCAATAACTTGAGGATAACATGAATGGAATAATTTATGATAAAATAATTCCATATAAATAATCACATGATAATGAAAATTGACCATATATATTCTAACAAATAGAATAATCACAGTGAATATAAAAACTAAATTAATAATGATGGAATTCATAATGTTGTACATCTAAAATATATAATCATTTCCTTGTTATAATATATCTAATATCAATGAGGCCTTAGAAAAAGAAATATAATAAAGTTGATTCCTTATAAAAAGACATCTATATAAATGTCTTAAGGAATTTTCAAAATTCAATCTAGTTTGTCTAGTGAGATCTACCAATACATAAAGGGGATATAGAGTTACCATCAAAACACTTAATAAGTCCAATTAATTCCTCATATAAATGGGGTGAAATATAATCAACATAAAATTTCATTTCTGAAAAACTAGATTATGAAATGTTACTAATTACCCTAATTAATAAACATAATCATAAACCATCCTAGATAATTTGAATAGAATCATGTTGGTGTATCCCCAGTCAAACTAATCATAAACAATCCAAATAAATAATATGGTTATTATCAATATATCATATCCCTATTAGATCATGTGTATAATTAAGGTTTTATGTTGTTGATGAATATAAATACCATAAAATATTCTAAATTTTGTTTGAGGAAAATAATGAGTTTATTTTAAAATCAATATTTAAAAAATAAAAAAAAATGGAAATATTTTTTTTAAAATATATATAGAATATTTTAAAATATTTTTTAAAACATTTTGTGGTCATGATGGTAGAAAATTAAATTCAAGTTTTACATGTTAAGGTAAGGATTCTACACACATTTTTAGTAAAATCCAAATGGGGATTGTATTCAAATTTTAATAAAGGTTCCATTCATGAAAATTGTAAAAAAGGTATTTTTTTGTAAATTTATTTAATAAATTATTTAAAAAATATAATAATTTATTAAAACATTTTTATAAAACATGTGTTTTGATGAAAATGGATTTCCCACCGAAGAGAGAAATAATTTAAGATTTTATTGAAAATAATTTGTTAATAATTTTATGTAAAAAGAGAGGGTAAATTGTAATATTACTTGAAAATTTCATTAATAACCATAGGAAATTAAAAATATTTATTTTAGAAAGAAATATCATATAATTCCACCAAGGGAGACTTAAACAATAACAAACTAGAATAATGATAATATTGTGATATAAAGTCTAACCACTTTGGAAAGATTTTATCATAAGCCCAATGAATGAAATATCATTAAATGAAATTTTAAATACCATTAATATAAATAGATTCATTATATAACATAAAAATGGCTTTATATATACCACATAAATGAAACAAGTATTCAATGTGGAATGTGTCTCTTGAAAATAAAACAGAGAGGGGAAACGCTTAGCTTGATTATCAATCTTCACGTATGTTCTTTATCTTGTATAATAATAAATATATGTTAATTATTTAATTTTATATGAATAATTTTAAATTATATTATTCCTTTTATTTCACTTATTATCATTTTACATATAATTATGTAATCAATTAAGTTTATGTTATATGTTTTGAAGATGTTTTTCTTATCTATTAAAAATGACATTGGTAGGTTGACTGTGGTCAAATACATCAATATTTAAACATATAAATAGTAATAACCATGAAATAATTATCATTTTTATAGATCAATTATAATTTTAATACCGTTCATGAAATATTTTTTTGATAAATTATGTAAATTTTTGATCATGAAGATGGTAGGTTGTATGTAGGCATTAATAACGTTTCCATTTTTAAATGATCAATATGGGAAGGTGGTAATTAATATTTTTATCTTTATAGAATGATAATAATATCATAAATACCATAATTTCAATTTAAATATAATTTTATATATAATCCATGTTTGTGGTAGGGAAAATACAGTAACAACCCTTCATGATGGTGGTAGTCCACATGTTCACAAATGATGTTATCTATTTTCATTGAGTGAAAAGGTAAGAAACAAAATGATATATATAATAATTTAATACTGATAAATATGTAATTAATATCATAATTTTTTAGTTTATATCATATATATTCATTAACACTATCTTTATTGCCTTCCCTATAAAGTGTTAGTGAAAAAAGGAATCACATTACTTCGTGAGGTGGTAGTCCATCATACACACGAGTAACGTTATTTTATCCCTTAAGGAATGGAACGTAAAATAAATTATATGTAATATAATTAATCTATAGGTATAATTATGTTATATATATCATATATATACTTTATATCCATCACCATTACCAACTTTGAGTGGTGATAATGTAAAAATTAATGATGTACGTTCTCAAGGCAGTAGTCCACCATACATATGAATGATGATTTCGTATCCCATTTTATAGAAGTGGGGATGTTTTTAGGTCAGGAAAAAACATATGAACATACTATAATATATAAAATATTTAGGTTATTATATCCTCAATTTTTTATAATAATTTATGGAGGTGGGGGAAGATATAAAATAAAAACGCTCATTGAAGCACGTTACCACTTCTTAGGGTCACCTCCACATGTTTTCAATAAAATACTTCTTAGTTTATATTTACTACAAAAATAATGCTTATAGGATGAGGAAAAGGAATTTTTGAATTAATTTGGAAATTTCTTGGAAGAATTAAAAGTGTTTGAAGGTGTGAATAAGAGGGATAATTGGTGGCCTTTTATAAGTTAGGTGAGTGGAACACTTGTAATTATTCGAAAGAAAAAGGATTAACCATTTTTTTCACACTCAAAAAGGCTCAAAAATGGAATATTATCAATCCTTAGAAAATATAAAGTAAAAATATGGTAATAAAATAAGTTTTATACAGGTTTATTAGTCATTTTAACCCTCATATTTTTAGTTTAACCCCTGGTAAACCCATTTTTACCATAACCGAGATAATTAATTTTAATTAATTTCAATATTTATTATGCTAAAAAATTATGTTTTCCATATTGGATAATATATTTTTTATTATTATAAAAATTTAATATGTATTTTCAAATTCCATTCATATTATTGGTAAAATTTAATTGAAAATTAATCTAATAGATGGAACAAGAAAGTGGGTATTCAAAGAGAAAATGTTCAAAAGTTTACAAAGTTTTTATTTAAAAATTATGTATAAAAAAGAATAAAATGAAATAAATTGGATTAATATATATATAATTGAACTAATTTTACATTAAATATAATTCAAAATATAATTTAACATTATACATAACTTAAATTAAAATAGTTTTCATTTAAAATTCATTATATTTCACTATTCATCAAAAAATGAAACTTTTCATAAAAATCCTAGAAATTCACTATAATATATTTTTTATATTATGATTTTAAAAATTATTTTCTTTTTTTAAATCTATTTTAAATTTTTTTTAAAAATTAATTATAAATTATGTGCGGAAAATGCGATGAAACCACCTTTTGGAAAAATACTATTTTTCATAAAACATTTATTTTTCTTTAAAATGGTTCTAATTTTATTCTATAATAAATATAAATCCATAATATTTATTTTATACATGCTTAAACTATATAAGTTTTATTATTTATTTAAAAATAATAAAATTTTCTAATTTAACAGCTATGTTATAATGGCCATGTTTAAAGAATAATCTTTTAATAAAGTATTTTCTTTCATTCTAACCTAGAGTTCCACATATTGAAAGATATCGAAGAGAATGAATTATTTTAAAATAAATATATCATAAATTCCAAGGGAGTTATATTTACTTATATGCTTGGAGGTCTGTGTCATACAATATATCAAATATGATGTACATATTTTAAAATATCAAGGTGTTACAGTCTCATTGTATTTTAAATCTAGACTTAATGTTACTTATGAAAAATTTAATATATAATAACATAATTAACATATTTTTAATAATAAATTATAAATATTTTGGTATAAGTGTTTTTATGCATAAAAATGTGATTTTATAAAAAAATTAGGTGCATATTGATTATCCTTTTTATTAATTAAAATATCCCCTAATGAGGAATAATTTAAATAAAATTTATTAAATATATATATATATATATAGGAATTTAAATTTATATAATGATGATTAATACTCATAGAGTTAATGTAAAATAATATTTTCCTTGAAATGCATTTTTTTGGAAAACCACTCTTCGTTAAATTTGAGGGTTTGATATTAATTTAAATTAATAAATTTTTTTGAATAGAATTTTATATAATGTATTCAAAATTTTGATTGATAATAATTAATATTATGTAGTAACTTCAACTTAAAATTTAAAAATAATGAAAAGTAAAAATAGTTAAAACATAGGTTACCAAATTAAGGGTAAAACAGGATTATTAAGGGTTAAACTAATCAGATAAAAGTTATGAGGATTTCAAAAAATTTATCAAATTTTAATTCGATAGAAATATTTCAACCTTATATCATATAATTAATATATTTTCCGTATTTTGGAGCCATATGTTTGTGATTATGATATATATAATAATTTTAGTTAGGGAAAATAAAAAAATGGGAACCATCTTTTCTTTCATAATATATAATACATTGCGGTAGAGATAAAAAAAAACCAATTTTCGGTTTTAAATATTAATTTTAAAGATAATTTTTTTTTGTTATCATGGTGTTTTATTTCTAATTTTTGGTGATGAAATAATTACATTAATATCCTAAGTATTGCGAACATGGTTATTATTTAAAAAATATAAAAATAAATTTAGTGATTTTATAACGATTAAAAGTATTATAAATTAAATAGATTGTTATTTTCCATGAATTTTATATATAATTATAACATGTTATAAATATTTTAATGTAATATATTAAAAATAAATCTATATCACCATATATTTAATTTAAAATTAAATAAATACTCAAAAAATTGAAATTAAGGATATTTTATAATTAATAATGTTCTATTAATGGATTTAAAATTCTGAAAAACCTTATATTTGGACATATTAATGATAAATTTAAAACAAAATAAGAATCATATCGAATTTATGGACTATTTTTAATTTTATGTGAACTTTCATTACCCCTAAATAGTAAAAACATTAATACTAAGGTATTTTTAAAAAAGGTTTAAGATGTATTAAAAATTATATGTGTGAAAACAACACCTAAAATTTTATGTTTTTTATTGTGTAAATTTATTTCACCCTAAATTCAGATTATCTTAGACCCATATCAATTTTTATCCTTTTTAATATTAATATTAGTTTATAATAATTTAATACTTTATGAAATTTCAAGAGTTCCCGTCACTTATCTTATAAAAGGGAACCTTATCTCCTATTCTATTTTCACTTCAAAGGAATTTTGGATCAAAAAATACATACCAAAATCCCATAAATAGATAACACACCTAATTTTAGTGTAACTGTTTTTATCAAAAAACCATCATATAAAATATTTTGGTTTGAACATTTAGAGGTTTCCCGAAAAAGAGGTATAGTAATTAACCAAGAATTTTCATTTTTTTTCTAATATCATCAAATTTTATTAAACCCTGATGATATAAAAAATAATTGTATGAAATATATTTATATACTATGATGTTAATGGAATAAACTATATTATATCCTCTTCCACCTAATCAGGAATGAAACAATCATTCGTGTGTACGGGTGTAGTACCGCCTCGCGAACCGATCCATTCACTTTCCATCACCTCCTCTTCAGGAAGGTGGTAATTATGTATTTAATGTATATATATGATATTCAGGAAATATTTATCATTCTGAAAAAATAATACAATATAAAATTTATTACCTTTTTATTCATTGAAAATTTATAACATTGTTCATGTGTATGTGTGGACAACCACCTCCACACAGTAATGTGATCCATTTTTCATCACTAAATCCCATGGATGGTATATATTTATAATTATATTTGAAGAAATAAAATGTTATTTATGATATTATTATCATTTTTAAGGATAAAATAATACATACATTTTTTTATAAAGATCATTGAAATTTTAAAATTTTATTAATTCATATATATGGGCTATCATCTCAAGGATTGTAATGTAGTTCATTTTTCATAACCATATTTCATGAATAGTTTTCAAAATATAATTTATATATAAAAATGATAATTATATCATTATTATTATTTAGGAGATTATGGAATAATGTCCTCTTCGACCATATTTGACCTATATAATTCATTTTAGATATATAAGTAGCATATTGTCAAAACATCTGATGTTAACATTATTATATATGACTTTATAATAAGTGAAATAATAGGAATAATAAAACAAAAAAAGTTTCTCAAGAAAGTAAATAATTTACATAAGATTATTATTCAATAATATAATGAACACATGTGACAATTCAAGCTCAATATAAGGGATACTTTAACAAAAAACCTTGTTTTGGATGTTTTTATAGATTTATTTTTTAAATATTTTTCATCAATGTCCATTTTCTTTATATTATTTTATGGATTTTTTAATATGGACATAAATTTAATATAAAGTAAATTTTATTTCCTCCTTTAACTTATTTCATTTATTTCCAAAAAGAAACTTTTTATGTAGTCTATACATAATGTATTGACATTCATTATAAGAGAAAAAAAGAATGTTCTATTTTAACATATATGGTGATAATGAATTTTCATACTTCAATAAACATTATTTTATTTTTTGATTACTTTATAATATATAATGATTTACCCAAATTAAACCACTATTTCCCTTCCTTCTGGGTCTTCTAGTATTGAAAATGAGTTCTAAAAAAGTTTATTTTAATATCAGAAAATGGTTTACATATAGATTCAAAAGTGTTTTAAAAAGTTTTTATGAAAAAAAGTTAAAATAAAAATTATTTTATTAATCATATGTAACTTAAAAAAAATTATATGGAATGGGTGAGGCTGATACATCTTATAATAAGTGATGATCTGCATTATAGCTCATAACAAATGGGTGATCCCAATATAGCTTATAGGATGGGTGTTCCCAAATAGTGCATCAATACATTTGGTAATGTTTCTTTTCTTAATAGGAAAAAATTAAGGAGATAACAGATGGGGTTCTCTTATTTTTTGAACTAGGATCCAGTTATTTCTAACAAGGGTAAAATGTTATATGAAAAAGATACTCTATGTTTAAAAAATGGGGTTTTCATTTTCTTAATATGGTTTTTAAATGTTTTCTTTGAGCAAAAAGTATGTTTTTTTAAATTTTAGAAATTATTTATTTGATTTACTTAGAGAAAATGATATAAAGGTAAATATTTCATAGGTTTTCATGTTATTCACTGAATAAATGGTTTTCTTTCTTTTTATGTCTCATACAAAGCTTTTTATGCTCATCCCATTTTTAAAATTATTTTTACAGGGTTTAAGGATTAATAAAGGAAAAGAAGAAGTCAAGTGGAACGTCAGGAAGATTTTTCATAAACAGAGAAATTTTTTTATTTTAATAGTTTTACACTATGTAAAAAATTGATATTGATCATAATTTTCAACTTTTTAATATATGGTTTCTTTATAGATGAGTTATTATATAATTAAATAAAACTCTAAATTTAAAATGATCATTGATTATGTAATAAAGTGAATTATAGTATATAGAAACTGTAATATAAAATTTTTAAGTAATGTTTCTTATATATATATATTCATTGTATATATTTAGATTCGTCCATAAAAGGTTGACATAAAAAAACATTACACCGTTTATGGAGGTGGTAGGTCGCACATACTAATGATTGTTGTTTCCATTTTCCAACGGATGGGAAAAATTAATTTAAATCATAATTCATCATTATAGAATAATTATTATATATTTAATGTCATATAAAATCATTAAATCTACCCTTGTTACCATGAAAATAAAAATCTAACAAAAAATCACATTGCTTCGTGGAGGTGGTTGTCCATATATATGCACGAGTGATGTTATCATTTTCCAGAGGATAGATAGGTAATAATATTTGTTAGATATTATAATTATAGAAGCATAATTATGTCATAAATATAATATATAAATAATAAATTCATTATTATAACCATACATGATATATATAGTGATGAAAAATTTAATACATTGGTATGTGGATATGATAAACCATATGTACACACAAGCGATGTTTTAATTTTCCATATGATGAAAAATCTGTGAAAAAAGTTTTTACCACATTCATAATATAAATTGGTTATATTATATATTCATAATTAATCATTTTAAAATGGATAACATATATATAAATATGGTGTAATAATAAATCAAGTTGCAAATACATGGTTAAGTGTTGTACCTCTTTGTTGAGAACCCCTCTATGTATTGCACGTTAATCCTTGAAAGGGTGGTATTTTAAAATGTATCGAATATATTGTATGTGTTTAAGTATGATTTCATGATATTATATTATGAATTTAATGAGATAGAAAGAACAAATTGTGAGATGAAGAGAGGAGATGAGGTTCCCTTTTATATGTGAGGGGAGGTGCACTCTTGAAATTACCAAAAATATTAAAATATAACTAATTTATTGCCAAGAAAAATGATTCCAAATGGCTAGAGATGTAAATAAAGAGTCTATGGTTAAAAAATCATCAACCAATGAAATTTATATCGGTTTTATGGTCATTTTAAACATTATTGTTTTTATTAACCCCTTGGATAAGAAATTATAACGATGATTGTGGGAATGATATTTTCAAATTTTAAAGGTTATAAATTTACAAATAAGAATTAAACTAGATCATAAATGACTTAGGGATGGAATTATTGACCATATATTATATCTATTGTATCATTTAAATATTTTTATAATTTTTCAATAATTTAAAAATTATTATTTTCATAAAAATCATTATTATCGTTTTTGACACTATTTATTTAATTTGGGTTTAAATACATCATGAAAATGATGGTATTAAAATATATTCCCTTAAAAATATAAAATTTATGTTTTATTTATATATAAAATTAATGAAACACAGTAATTCACCCAAATTCTATTCCTTATATTGTTTTTTAAAATCATTTTTAAATTTTTCTATTAATTTTAATAAATAATGTATTGGTGTTGTATATGAATTTAAGATCATTATTAAATTACTAGAAATTGAAAATAAATTCCCATTATAAAAAATTGTTAATATTTGAACTAAACATTTAAAACAAAACATAAAATCTTTTAATACTTATGAATAAATTTATATATTTAAGTCAAGAGAGTGACATTTTGTATTTATTATTTACTTATAGCAATATAAATGTCATATTCAATTAAATAATGCAAAAAGTATCCATATGTTCCTGACCTATATAGATCTAACTTAACATCACTCATCCAACATAATAAAGACAACTGTTATATAAAATTTAAAAGCCTTATCCTAATGATTTAACAATATCTTTTCTATTTTACCCTTACTAGGGTGATAAAATTTTATTATTGTTACTACTCATATTGACCAAAAAATAAAAAGGGATAAACATAAAAAAAATTATCCATTTGATTCTAAATTCTCAATACATTTTTCATGATTCAATTTCTATAGGTTTTATAATTTCATTTTAACATTACTGTGAAAAATGCGATGAACATGTTTATTTTGAAAAATATATTTTAAGCCTAAAAATGGATATATACTCTTATCTCAAGACCTTTAAAAATATTAGATAAATGTTAAAAAATATTATTGAGTATATAATATTTTAATTTAATTAAAATCATTCACAAATAGTGATCAATTTTATTTATTAATATAAAAATTCTTTTTTCGTATAAAAATAGTTTTTTCTTAAAAAACATTTCTTTTTCTTTCATATGATATTTAGTTCCATTTGTAATCAGTTTATAATCAATTAACTCGTTTTAAAAAAACATAATAAATTATATTTTAATAATTTATATATCCTCATTCATACCCATCAATTAAATAACTAAAAGATAACTAATAAATTAAATTATATTTTAACACTATATCATAATTTTCTTAAACACCGAGTTGCCGGTTAGAAATGTTATCAAAGAAATAAAATTTATTAATAGATAAATATTTTATAAAATATTAGGTTGTTATATATAAATATGACCAAACTAATCATGATTGATCCCATTATAGTTCAATTGATCTATAGCCTATGTGAAGAAGATTCACCTAAGTACCATTGATCCAAAATAGGTACATGGTCGATTGGTAATTGGTCGAGTTGTTGATCATGAATGTATGGTCAATATAAGATTTTGTGTGAAGGTATATATCTGGGCATGTTTTATCCATATTCTGTGAATGTTCAATCAGTGATAACACATGCAGTCGATCCAAGATAATAATCATAATCTCTTTGATTATTTGTGCGCAAGAAAATCCTCGTAGGTGGGTAACATGAGGATGACGACATGAAGTCTTATGTAGTGTTGGATCAATTTGGATACGATGGCCATGGTTATATCAATATGATTTTAATATGGGTTAGCAATGAAATTTTTTAACCATACCACATCAAACTTCAATTCAGTTGGCCTCCCCTATTTAAGAAAAGTGCAACCATCAGTGGCTCAATACAAGTAGAATATCGTCCACTCCTAGAACCACACCACACACACAAGATTCATGGGCTACACCTCACTACATAGTCCCACTAGACCACTCCATTCATGCACTCATATGGGATCTACACGACCCACTATGCTTGTAAATGTCTCATTTTCTCCATGTGTGTGATATGATACCTCATAATGATATTGTTGATTGAGGTAAAATTACATCCACCCATAAGAAGTTGTTTCATGGGTCCCTTGAATGACCCATAGTTGGACACTTTTTTAACAATGGAAACCTAATATAAGGTCTGACCCTTCATATGAATATTTATACTCTATGGTCTGTTATTTACCAATATTATAGATGAAATAACCTCTTTATGAACCAGGTGTAGGTGCTCTACACATGGCATGAAGGAAACAAATTGGTGGATATAATTTCTCTATGGGGTCCTCTGGATACTGTCTTTACATGATTCTATAATTTATTCGCTCTTCCCATGGAATGTTCTAACCTTGTTAGGGTTGATTCTCTTGGGTTACACTATTTTCATCCAATATTATATTGTATTCTCCCCTGTGGATGTTTTTATCTTAATACAATTTACTATTAATGATGATTAAAATTTATAAATTCCATATCAGTTCTTCCACTCTTAAATCCTTTACTCAAAATATCATCATGTAAAATTTAAAAACAATTATGAAATTTATTAATTCCCCTTTTTAATTTTTTTTTTAAAAAAATTTATCCTTACCATGATAGACCCATGTCTATGAAATTAAATCTTGGTTCAATAATAATCATACTTACAAGGAGAATTTATCAGTCATGAAATTGAATAAAATTAAATTAATCTATAAAAAATATCTAAGAATCATCAACAAGCATATATTGGAAAACTCATTGAAAAAAAATTAAACACTTAGATCATTAATACCCCATTTATATATTTTTTTCAATATATCTTCACAATTTTAAATATAATATGTATTCCGAAATTTTCTATCACCATTAGTTAAATTAAAAAGAAACGGGTAATGCCTTTCATGTAATTTAGGATTCTCCTCCATTATTTCTTAGAGAAAGATAGTGCCCCATGGTTCTCTTATAAAGGAACCTTTAGTTGGTATACACTAACCTACGTTGTCTACACAATGTAGAAGTAAACATAGATACAACAATCATTCTCTATGATATCTATAAAATACCATAAATGTGATATCATTCTTAGAATGCGAAAATTTTAATATTTTAGTTCTATAAAAATTCATTCATTTAAAATAAACACGTAACATGTAAAAATCTCACCAAACCATCAAAAAAATTTATGTGAAATTCATGTCAATCAGTACTCTTTCCCAAAAAAATAATTTAACGAATAAATAGAGAGTATTTTTAGTGTGATTTGAATACCACGTACCTCTAGTTCTGAAATCGTTTTGGAATTTCCAGATTCACTAGAATTTTTTAATGATTGGTTATTCTCATAATATTATCCCACTTAAGGGATGAAATTTCCTTCTTTTTTTCATGGTATTCAATATAATCCCTAAGGAAACACCTTATAATATTATCCAATAGTGATAGCCTCAAAATTCACCTTCAATTCTCTACATGTTAAATGAAAACATATAAAATAATAGGGAATAAAGAGGTACCATTGGGTTTCAAAAAAATAATACTTATGCTAAGATATTCTTTCAATCTAGGAAATTCATTTCTTATAATATTTGTATGGGATGATTTATTGGGAATTGTATTTTTGTTTTTAGTTTCATATATTTCGTTAAATTATTTACTCCTTTTAACAACTTGAATATGTGGAATACTATTTTCCACCATAGTATTCTATATCTTCAGGATTTTAGTTGTGGATAACATCTCCTCAAATTTTACCACATTTTATTTGGTAACTTTCATTCTATTATCTCTTAAAAAAATATCTTCCTATATTTTTCTATCAAATTTAAATAGATTTATCCAAACAATGAGGTACTCTTTAATGAAATTATATATCTTCTCAAAAACTTCACATGAATTACCATTTCCCTTCTATTGAAGTGCCTTCCCTTTCATAATATAGTTATTATATTCTAGAAGACTTGTTATGAATTTAAAATTGGTGTAAACCTACTGCTTACATCTTTCACAAACTTCTTCTAAGAATTCATATTTGCTTTGAATTGGTAACATGGATAGATTTATGGTCACAAAATTACTTTTTTGAATCCTTTTTCTCATATATTCTCTAAGACTCTGCCTGAATTCATGCATGTTTCCTAGAAATGGAATGTTTTACCAGAAAGAGTGAGATTTATATACATACCTTTCAAATAACCTATAAAAACCTATGAAAATAGATCTACCATATTAATTATTATTCTATCTAGACAATTTTCATTTTGATATTTTTTAAAAACGATCATTTTTCCAAGGGTTAGTGAATTTTTTAACATATTTATCTCTCCCTTTTATTTAGAAAATTTTATCCCTATTTTTTCCTAAGTTTACATTTTCAATGGTTTTTTCTTTTATTCACATACCAAGGATGACATATTCATCTTTTGTGAATGATTGGTAAATACTAGCACCCATCATACTAGTGACCACATCTATTGAAATACTAATAGAAATATTCAAATCATTTAAATCTATTATTTGTTGACATATTCATCTTTTATGGATTTATTTTTTCTAGTATAGTTATTATCCATTCGGTTTATTTTTTCTCCATAAATGTGGGCTATCTTATATTTTTATGAATTTTAATTTTATGATAAAATTATAATTCCTTATGAAAACATCCAACAACATCAACAATATCCTATGAATATCCTTCTCTTATTTTCAATTCTAGTCTATCCAGATTTTATATACTGTGAAACTTTGTATTTTTTAGTGGAACAACCTCTCTTTTAGACTCTTATAAGGGAATATATCTCCATGCATTTTTTCTCATCCATCATTGTTATTATTAGATTATAAATATTTTTTACCATATATACATTCCCATAATACGGTTTTAGACCTATAAAACCAATTAAAACATCATTAGTTCATAATAAATTTTTTGGGTTAAGGGATACCATCTTCTTGAAGGATTTTTCCATTTAATTATTGGATTATATCGTAGTTTTGATGGAGTCATGGATCTCAAATAAATATTGAATGGAAGTATATCATTTTCTAGAAATATGGGAAGTTCTAGATTTTAGTTATTCTTGATTCTTAAATCTCATATCCATCTCTAAACCCTTTATGTTAAGGAAGTTTATCTCATCCTCAACTAATATTGTATTATATTCCCAATCCTCCTTCAAATTTTCAATTTTTTATTCAACGCTTTTTTTATTATTGAAAAAATTTACAAAGACCCTTCATCCAGTTTTATTTATTATCTAATTGAGTATCTTAAACAACCATAGACTATTTTTGAAATCATTCAAGGTCATATAAACTTTCTTCAAAACCTATCTTAAAGAAATTTTTCATAAAAACATTAATTAAAATTTATTCATAAAATTCATCCTAAATTTCATTGCAATGATAGATTATTTTATCCTTTTATTTGGCTAGTTTGGTTACAGTGTTTCATAACCTAACCATTAATCCAATGATTCTTAAATATAATTAGTCTCTTATTCAATCTATAATTTTTCATCCTAAAGACCTTTGGTACGTCTAATTATAAAAGTTAAAATATATTTTTCAAATTTCATTAAATTTTCTTTGAATTCATAATGAAGTTCACTAAGTGATATATCATTATCAAAGTTTGAGTATTATTTATCATAATTATAATAATATTATTATTCATCATTATAATAGTAATATTATTATCATAATTATAATAATATTATTATTCAACATAATTATAATAATAATATTATTATCATAATTATAATAATAATATTATTATCATAATTATAATAATTATAATAATATTATTATTATCATAATTATAATAATTATAATAATATTATTATTCATCATTATAATAATATTATTATTATCATAATTATAATAATATTATTATTCATCATTTAGTCATCTATTTTCCATATTTTCTTATAATTCTAAGCTGAAATCTCTATATTATAATCCTTATGAGTAAATTAATTTTTCTACTAGGTAGCGCACTCATTTCCTAAAATAATCACTTCATAAAGGATATCATGTATCTTTATAGGGAACCAACTCTGATACCAGTTATAGAGCCCTAGGATATATGAATCATATGAGGGGGTGAATTAGTGGTTACTTTTTTTATTTCCCTTTTCTTCCTAATTAATCCATTTAAACTTGTTAAGGTTATGGATCCACTCAATAATATTCCTCAATATCACACCATGTGTAGTTGTAATAATATAGGGAATATTATATATATTTAGAAGGTTCATCATAAAATTATACTATATTCTACATTGGTCATACCCTCCAACATATATTCTTCACAATCAAAAAAGTGATTACAACCACAAGAAATCCCAGTCTCATCAAACACAGAGTCTCATTAAGTTACTTCACTTCCAAATCCAACTAGAAGATACAACTATCTTCTTCAATGATAATCCATAACTATAAATATCTTTAACATTCTTTATAACAGTCATCCTCCATGAGCCTACATGATTAGGTTTTCTGGTGAGCAATTTTTCGATGTATTCAATGTAAACATATAATAGGTCTATTATCCCTGAAAGTCTATTCAGATATTGAGTGATCTATATTATATTCTTTATATAACCATGCGTGTGTTTTCACCTTCTTACTTAATTTCCAATATTTGACTACTTATTCCATCAATAAAAAGATGTATCAGTCTTATCAAAATTCTCTTAAACATTATACAAGGGTTCTATCATTCATACACAATCTTCATCACATGAATATATAATTTATCTTCACAATAATAATATTATGAATGTTATCCTCAATAATTTTTCATTTAATTATCCATAAACATTGAAATACTATGATCATTGAAAGTGGGTACTTCGCTCATTTTAATTGTGTAGTGAATTCCAAAAATATCTCCACAATCATTGTTGAAGTTATTTCATGTCGAATGTAAAAGAATAATTACTCAAACAAATCTCATTCAAATACACATTTTCATGAGTTATTCTTCTACTTATTCACATGGATTAAATTTATCTATTGTCATTTATCATCATTTTCTATAAAAACATGAACATATATCATGATATTATTCATTTAAATCATGGAATAATTCTATCGTCACAAATATATCATTACCCATTAATTATTATGCATATTTTTTCATAATTAAAACCCCATAATAATTTTTCATTAAATTATTTGATGAATTATAATATTACATTTTCTCTAAAAATATAGTTAAAGAATAACAATATTCTTATTATTTAATTAACTCATGATTTAATGTGAGATTAATAATTGTTCATTAACTAAATTCCAAAAGTATTTGGGTGTAAATTATTTCTTCTCATGTTATGGAAGTACTCATTGTCTATATTTATTGTGGATAGTGAAAGGTGTAAACCTTTTATATCATGAAAACCCCCTTATTTCATGAAATATAAACCAACACACTACCTAACTTTATGCCAAGAGGTTTTTCCTTCCCATTAAATACTCAATGTAATAAGGATCTATTCATTCATCACATATATAAATAAATATCTACAAGTTTGGGTTTTAATTAATACAATGTATTCATTTATGAATACCACTCATTAGATCTTTCATGAATGAAAGTGTAAATTCATAAATGTGAATTTATCTTGAGCATTCCCATGTATTTATCCTATTTATTTTTCATTTTATGGTTCAACATCATTGTTGGTGATGTCATAGATTGGGATCATTTGTTCATGCATGGAATATGAATGAATTTGGTATGAAACATGTGTGTATGACTCACCTTTAATATGAATGAATGGATACTCTATTTTCTATTACATAGAAGATTCATCTCATTGTTTTATCATTTTCATGGTATCTTGAAATGAACATATATGTACAATAAAACTAATCATGGTAGGTATAAATAATGTTAGGTCGGTATTTAACATTTTTACAGAATATTATCCAGAGTATGGTCGATCCAAAATAGCCACACAGTCAATCAGAAATTGTTCATGAATTCAATTCTGAATTTTCAATCAATCTGAGAGTTTGTGTTCAAGAGAATATCTTGGACTGGTCAATCTCTAGGTTGCATACATTTGATTGATGATAATAAATGTGGTCAACCTAGGATAATAATCATGTTCCCTTGGACTGTTTTCATGTAGAAAAATCTCTACATGTGGTATCTTAAGGATGGATTTATAGAGGATTATAAGGAAATGTATTTTCCCCAATACGATGGGCATAGTTTTGTCATATCATTTTAATACAAGTGAACAGTGTAATATACTTATCATCCTAGATTTACCTTCAACAAGTATGGGATTTACTATTTATGAAAACAATTTCCTTTATCATCTTAGTACGAGTATCCTTGGGTTTATTCCCATAAAAAAAACCACATGTATGGTTTTAAAAGGTCGTGATTCCCTTCATAATCCATTTTCCCCAATCCATGCATACTCACATAAGCTCCTCTACAGGCTCTATAAATCCCATTATTCTTTCAAATGTCTCTTGTTTTCATAGTGTGAATTATGCTACCTCCTACTTAAATGACTGGTTGAGGTAGACATGATTTACCGCATAAGAAGTAGTTTTACATGTTTCATTTATAGCCCATGGTTGTCCTCTTTTTTAATAAGGTCCACCTTAAGTGTATTTAGATAAATTATAATAAAATTGTAACATATAAAATTAAACTCAAGTATTTTAATCTACAAAATTATACTAAAAAATATTCATGAAAAATATAAATTTATTTTTGATGGATTTATTTAATTTTTATTCTTTATCTTATTATAAAAAATGTTTTATCCTCATCATGATTAACATATTTATTCAACATTAAAGATCGGTTCAACAATCATCAAACATACAAGAATAATTTCTTAACCAATTCATCCAATGCCATTAAATAAAAAAAATAATTCTTTAAGAATCATCACTAAACACATATTTACTAACTAATTTATAACAAATTCAACACTTGGGTAAACACTATAAATGATTTTTTTGTAAATTCATTTTAAACATAAAAAGTATTTTGTTCTAAACATTGTTTTTACCTTAGTGGAATTTGATTAAAATTAATTTTTATCACCTCTAGAAATTGAATCATGTAAAATGGTTTCCAAATTTAGAATAGTATTTTTCAAATTTATCAATAATTTCCATTTCATTTTTAGTTAAAAAATATCTTACCGTAATAAAAGTTGGCCACCTAGGTAAGGGTTAAATGTGATAAAATATTGAAATTAAGGGATGAGGTCACAAAATATCAAAACCTATATCTATAAATGATGTGATAGATTATTTATATACCTCCCTATTATCCTATTTCAATACTTATAAATTTTGGATCCACATTCTTCGAATATGATATTTCATTTATAATAAGAATTTTCTAATACAAAAAATTTCACACTTATTATCATAAAAATATTATTATGTTAGATAAAGTAAGAAAAAAATTATAAATGGTTAAATATTATAATATTAAATATTAATAAATTATATTTATTTTATTTATTTTATTTATTTATTTATAAATTTACATAATAGTATAAATATCAAAAATTCTTATGCAGTGTGGACACAACACTTCAACAAGAAGTAGAAAATCCAAAGTAAATGGTTTTAAATGTATTAAAAGTTAGAATATATTAGTGAACTGGTTCCTTACAAAAATGTTAGTGATAAAAATTATTTTTAACACGTAATTTTAATTTTTAAATGAAAATTCTATGATTATATATAAATATTTGAGGTCATATTATGTGAGTAGTCTAGATCATGAATTTAAAAGATATTAATGTTAAAAATTATATTTGAAAAAAATAAAAAATATTATATGATATTTAATGGTTAAGAAATGGTAGATAAAAAAATAAGTGGTACATTTATAATCTACATGGAATTTTTAAAATTTATTTCTTGAAATATTAAGATTTTATTTTTCAAAAAATAGAACTGATTTATACCTATAAAACGGGACTCAATAGAACCTTTCCAAAGGCACATATGATTTGTGTTTTATTTAAAAATTATACCAAAATATCTCTCCAAAACTCCCCTTACATGTCTCTAAGTCACTTGTGTGACCCTAAACCTCTCTTATAAGGCCACAACTTCAATCTGAAGAAGTGTAACAAAGGGGAAGGTAATTTTCTTAACTAATACGTTTCAAATTTGTTTCTTCATCCACATCCTCAAAGTTTATTATAACCAATCAAATACAATGATATATATACATTAATATTATAACAAATTTTTATTAATATGACATAACCAACATTATCTACTTCCCTCCCATCTATTGGTAACTGAAAATGTCACTCTCGTTATGAGTGTACTACAACCTTCATGAATGATGTATTTAATTTTCCACCACCAACTTACATGTATTCCATTAAAAATGAATTTTATGAATATATATTCTATTTATAACAATAATATAATTTAACAATTATAATTTATCCATCATATTAATAATATTAATAATAAACAGTCATCTCCAAATTTAACTTCCATAAACGAGCATAATGAGATGGGTAATAAGTAATAACTTGTTACCATTGTATTTAATTTATCATCTCCATGTACCACTTCTTGATTTTTTTATCAATTTAAAAACATGTCTTTAAAACAACTAACTGTAACTCATAAGGTTTTGTGATCCATTATTATTATTATTATTATTGTTTATGTCGATAATTATAAATAATGCTTATCTATTCTTTCAAAAGATTTTATACTTGATTAGAGTTTGGGCCACAAAATAAATTAAGAATGATAATGAAACTGTATTCAATTAAAATGAAATGTTATAGAAAAGTTGTAACACCCTGATATTTTAATGTGATAGATTTTTTTATTTTCATTTATTTGTTTATTTATGTTTTTTTATTTCTTTGGTGTATGCTGTTGTACACTACACCAACATAAAATTTCACTACATGAAACACTGGATTAAAATTCATTATATGTAATAATATTCTTTGATTGTTTTACACATAATTTAATGTTCTTTTGACAGAATTCATTTCATGCAAGACTGAGTTTAAGTGGACAACTAAATATTATGATGTTAACTTATAACATAGCCATTATAATATAGAGTTTGAACTGTATTAACTAAATTATGAAAATATAATTTACACATGTATATATATAATTAATTATTTGGTGATAAATTAATTATAAATAAAAATAAAACCCTTCTTAAATGAAAGGAAATGTTTTTTTCTGAAAAAAATATTTAAATGAAAATAAGTGAGTTTATAAAATAATAAAATCACCCTTGATGGATTTTATAAATGAAATATATATTTAATATATTGAGTACAATATTTTAAATTCATCTTATATGTTTTCTAGACCTGATATTAGAACAAATTCAATTTTTCAGTAAAAAGTACTATATTTCAAAAAATAGAGTTTTATCAGCTTTTGATGGTTCTTCCAATTTAAATAATGTTTTTGATACTTTTATATATTCTATTTTAAAAAATAAACTTATTATATTAAATAATTATATAAAAATTATTCTGGATGAATTTTTTATATTTTTCTGATAACTCTCACGATTTTATAAATAGTAAAAATATACTAAATTTTAATTGAAAATGTCTTTTTTCATAAAAATAATTTATGTGGATCAATTGTATTATTGATGGTTTTAAAGTATAAATATATTTTATTATTTTCATTTAATATCATTTATGTCATTTGAATTAATTTAATATTGAATTCAGATGTAAAAACATTTCAATATTCTGCAATGTTTTAACTTTTAAAACCCATTTTTCATTCCAACAATGGGATTTATTTTAAATTATTTACTACAACTTGTGAGTTTTGAATTTTGAAACATGTATTATATATTAGTAATTATTATTTACAAATTATTTAAATATATTTCATTTATTTTTTGAAATTATGAATAGTAACTTCAGTAATTTTTATTAATATGGTAAAAGGGTAAATCAGGTAATTAAGGATAAAAATAATATTATAAAATTACCCTACCACTTGTCCTAATATCATTGTATGATTATTTTAACTAAATAATCCTTAGGTTGAAAGGGTATCCACTTGGATGAGATTAGTATTGAGTCAATAAGGTTTTTCCTTATGACTTTTCCATTCCTTCTTGTTTTGTAAATCACAAAAACCTTATCTTAAAGAAAATCTGTTTTTACTCTATATTTTACTAATATAAGAAAAATTTCCTTACCTAGGAAATATAATTTTATGTAGTCTTCATTGTTAATATCAATATTTTTCTTATGTATAAAAATTGGATTCATATATAAAACCTCGAAATCATATAATACTTAGATTTGAAGCATTCTGTTTTTAGATCTGAATTCATGTTACGAACTTTTATGAAGTTCTACTCTGAATTCCATGTTATGAACTTTTATGTAGTTTAACTCTGAATTATGATTAAGAACATATATAAAGTTCTAACTATTAATTCTGATTATGAAATCTGATTACAAATTATCATTACAAATTCTGATGAAGAATTCTGATAATGAATTCTCATTACGAATTCTGATGAAGAATTCTGATTATGAATTATCATTACGAATTCTGTTGATGATTTCTGATTATAAATTCTCATTACGACTTCTAATGATGAATTATGATTATGAATTTTCATTATGAATTCTGATGAATAATTCTGATTACAAATTCTCATTACGAATTCTGATGAATAATTCTGATTACGAATTTTGATTACGAATTCTGATAAAGAATTCTGATTATGAATTCTAATTACAAATTTTGATGAAGAGTTATGATTACGAATTCTCCTTACAAATTCTGATGATGAATTCTAATTACGAATTCTCATTACGAATTCTAATTCCAAATTCCTAGAAAACATAATCTAGATACTATTGTATTATAGACTGCGAATTCAATTTTGGTTAGACTCTGAACATTGTTTTATTTACACTCTGAACTCTTGAATTTGTTTATGCTTAAATTTTTTTTATATAACGATGTCATCTATTATGTTCCTAACTGACCTTTGGTTGAGTGAAACATGTAAAGGTCCCGACGAAATTCAAGGATGAATATGACCATTGAAGGAGGGAGCCGACCGTTGAGGATGTGCCTATAAATAGGATATCATTTGAAAGAGCTCTATACGGTTCTGTGACTCTAGAGACCACATGTTGTTGAAGTGATTTCTAGAGAGAGACTATCATTGCTTTGTGTATACTGAACTGCTCGTTCAGTTTTTCTTAGTGAAACTCCGAATGTTGGTGATTACATTCAAGGGATTCTGGGGATAGGAAGACAGAGGTGTCGACTACCTTGAAGTTAAGGGCTTCCTTGCTCAGGAAGAGAGAGGTTCCATCTACCTTGAAGTTGAGGGCTTGCGAGGATAGCAAGACAAAATCCAATATTTGTATAGAGGGTTTACCATGGTGCGGGTAAGATAGAATTTCTTGAAAGTATAAATCAAGGGACCATTATCTGATTTTGTTGGATACCCTTCTCTTTGGGTTAAAAGATTTACTACTTGTTACTTGTTTTTGTTACACGTTTATTTTTTCTCCTGTATTTTTTATGTTAAGGAGAGTATAACTATGTTATACTTCCTTACACTTGTATACTTTGATTTAGTTAGATTCTATACACTTTAAGGTAGAATATTCAATATTTTAATATTCATTAAGTTTCATTTTTCTGGAACCATATTTCTGGACCAACTTTCTTGGAACCATATTTCTGGAGTCAAGCAAGTTGTGTAGAATTAGAGGTTTTTTGAATTCACGTTGTTTAACCTTGTTAAACCTAACCAACTTTAAACATTCCAAAGGAATTTTTAATGTGTACAATTTACCCCCCTCTTGTATATAGAGCATCTACATCATCATTTCGATCCTACAATTTGGACATTTATTTTTATTTTATTTTTTAGAAAAGCTAAATATTTCTTACTAAAATTTTAATAACTATTTAATTTTTAATATAAGGTTATAAAAAATATAAATTAGACTATAAATACTTATTTTAAAGATAATTTTATTTTTTATCATGGTAATTTATTTTTAATTTTTAAGAAATAAACAAGGACCTTAAACGCTTGTACATTGATGATACAAAAATTATTTACTTGATGAAAAATCAATAAAATAATTTTTATTAAAATAATAATAACCATTAAAAGACAAAAAAACTTGACCAAATATTATTTTTCAAGTATATATATACCATAGTCATTCAATGGTATAGTTTTTTACTATTTCTATCCATATGTAAAATATTTTGATACTTATAATATTTTATTTAAAGTGATGTTAATGTTGTCACATTCTCGTTTTAATACATATAACATTTTTAATGTTGGATTTTCCAAAATATATATTATACTATAATTCGTATTATGAAATATAGAGGATTTATCTTCATAATTATATTTTATTTTTAATTTTTATTCAAAAAATAAGTTTATTAATAATTACACAAAACATATGTAGTAATTATTTTATTAATAGAAATATCAAAATAATGTTATTAAAAATATTAAAATAAATATAATTGATGATAGTTAATATATCTAATGAATTTTATATATTAAATTGACCCCTTAGGGATATAATAAAATATGTTTTTCAAGGATAAAATATTATATTGATATTTTTAAAAATAAATAAATTCAATAGTGTCAAAACTGACACTATTGATTATTTATCAAAATATTGTATTATTAAATTATTTAAAAATCATAATTTTTTTAATAAGTATATAATAATTATTATATGGTCTAAAATGTTCTAAATTATTCCTTTATGATCTAATTTATATTAAATAATTAACTATTTCACCCTTTTAATATTGAAATATTCGTTTAACTTAGTTAAACATTAAATAGAATAACTAAGTGTTAATTAAATTGATAAGGTTTAAATTGATAGAAAAACTTGTTTAAAATTTACTATTGGATGATATTATAATATTATCTAATCAAATATTTTAATATAGGAAATTTTTTAGGTTTTTTATGGGTTTTTATTTTATTATAAATTAATATTTTTGGAGATTCCAAAAGTGCCCCTCACCTAAATTATAAAAGGGCGCATACTCCCTCACTTCGTCACACAAATTTGGGAATTAAATCTCGTCCATACCTTGATCATTTTAATTATATATTTCCCTAGTCACATTATTTTGGTTCTTTTATTCTCCAAATACTATCTCTAGTGCTTTAAGAGGAGATATAGAGGGAGCTCATCGAAGAAGGGTGAATCTCCTCTACTAATTCTTTCAAAATTATTTCTTCTTCTACGTCCTCTTACTGAGTTTTTTTCATTATAAATTAATAAATCCAATATCAACTATATTATGAGTTGTTATTATGATTATGTAACAACCATATTCCACCTTCCATCCATCCCATGAAAAATGAAATCACTACGCATACATACATACGACTTACCATCTCCACATCATGGTGTAATATGTTTTCACCCCCAATTTTCTATGATGGGAATAATGATGTAAATAATTACAAGATATTATTATTATTATTATAAAAACATATTTATTTATTTTTCAATATATACACCATCCACTTCCATACCATTCCCCAATAAAGGTGATGATATCATCGGTGGTGCATATGTACGACCTACTGTCTCCACAATGCGATTTGATTCATTCTACATGATCTTTATTAAATATATATTATATAAATATTTAAAATGAATAAATATGATATATATTATATTAATATCCTTATTTAAATGATATAATTATAAACTAAAAAGAGTAACATAAACTTATCTGACAAAACATGCTTAAAAAATAAAGCAGTTAATACCTGAAGGACTGGTAATAATGTTATTAACAAATGGATAATAATTTGATCAGTTATGATATCATAAAAATGAATATGATTATAGAATAATTTAACTAAATTATATAAACCCTTATAAAGTGGGTTATGACTGATATGAATGAATTTAGACCTAAGGTAATGGGTAATTTCTCAATCTCATTATTATTCGAGATTGTTTATACGTAAGTATTTATTTGGGTTTATTTATCATCCATGCCCATGTTTTATAAAAATTATTTCATAAAGTATTTTCAGAATTTTCCTATATATTTTTAAATCATTTTTTAACCATGTTTTACTTTTTATTACATGGGTTGAAAAGAATATTTCTTTCAATGCACTTTATTACTTTTCTGGAAAAAGTAAGAGAAGAATGTTTTTTTAATTATATAGCATGAAGATGTTTTTATGTTTTTAGAATGGCATATTACCATGAATATTCCCATTAAAATATTTCATGTTTGCATTAAAAGAAATTATTTTCTTTTAAAATTTCAAGTCATTTTGAGAAAATAAAATTATTTTTAAGAAGAAAGAATATTTTCTTCAAGAATTAATTTCAAGTGTTCTAACAAAATTATTCTCTATCTATGATGGAATTATTTAATAGGATTATGTATCAAGTATATTACCCCTATTATTCCTATGATTTTATTATTTTTATGATGGAATTATATTTTTGAAATCTATTTGTTTTACATGGATTATGTTATGACAGAATTATGTTTAAAGACCTCATTTTATTCTTTGGGTTATACTATGATGAATGATTTATATTTTTGTGGCACATGTAAGAATGATTTAAATATGAGATGGGTGGAACCTATATCTCCCTCTAATGAATTGGGTAAATATTTTTATCCCATGAGATACAGAGTACTGGAATGGGAAATGATCTCGGTTTAGTAATATAGGGATGGAAGGGGAATGATCTTAGTTCCATAATACATGGCTGTAATGGTATGTAAAACTAGTTCAGTAATACAAGGTTGGAATGAGAGGTAAACACAGTTTAGTATAAGAATTTTTCCACTATGATGGTCTTAGCAATGAGACTTAGAAAATATGGAAATGATTTTCAATACTTATGTTTTTTACACAATTCTATGTTTTATTTCCATGCTATTTTCTGATGGCTTGTTATCCTTTATTATTTACACATCATGAACTGCCAAGATTTATTTCATGACTTGATATTTTGATATATGTTTTACGTGGTATGTTTTTCAAATGTTATGTTCAAGTTTTTTCATTATTATGTTCATGTATTTGTTTGATAGTTTCCTTGTTTAACCTTACTGAGCATCTGAGCTCACCCTTTTCATTTGTCTTATTTTCCCTAGGATATAAAAAAAGGGTTTAGGTAGGAAAAATAAAGTGGAATATCATTATGTGGGATATTTAATATCTTTCACCAAATAAAAGGAATGTGTTCCATGTTTCTAAAGGAACTAAACTAATACTTTCTTTGGGAGTCTTTTTTTGTAATATATTAAATATTTCACAAAATTAATGTGATGTCAATGTACGTCAAGATTAGTTCGTTAGAGTTTGTATCAGAATGAATTTTTAGTTAATATTTGGAAACTAGGATGAGAAACCTTTAGTAATATCCCTATAAATATTTATAAGTATATATCTAGTGATTTTCCTAAGGATAAATCTAAGTATATTTTACGATATTTTAATTTTGGTAATGATGATGGATAACCTATGATTAAACCAAAGATGTTATAAATTGAAAGTACATTCACTTGATTATGAGTTTTTTCTTGTATGTTTGTTTCCACTAAAAATTTTCATTTTGGGTTTTATAAAATGGATGTAAATAAGTGGATTCATGTTAATAAAAAATATTATGGACTATGGAATGATATTCCTTACTAGAAATAAAATTAAATGGGAGTGGGAAGGTAAAACATATTTATTATGCCTAATCAAAAAATTTATAATATGATCCATAATCTCAAGATTGGTTAGTATCCTAACCCTCCTAATAAGAGAAAAATGGAGTTAAATTATGACCATAGACGAAATAAATTTCGATTTTCCTCATGTAAATAATGTGGGAAGAAGTATCAAGGAGAATTCATTAGAGGAACTAGAATAAAATTTGGGTGTGGAAAATTTGTACACAAGGCAAGTAATTATAATGGAAAAGTTTCAGTTTACACAATGGACAAGGAAAATGGTATTGCTAATACATCAAATATAGTTAAATTTTTTAAATGTGGATTGTATGGTAATTATTAAATTTGATTCCCTAGGAAGAAAGATCATGAATAGAATCAATAATTCTATATGAATAATTGTTATATTTATGATGATGAAGAGAATAGGAATGATATGTGAGATGAAAGAGTTTTTTAAAAAAAATATGAATCTTGGTTAATGGTTTAATAATATATATGAATGATTTCATGTCTATTTGTTAAAATTAAAGATTAATGTTGTGGAATAAATTTATGTTATTATGGAATAATGAAACATCTATGTATTGGTCTACTATATTTTTTTCATAAGGATTTAAGAGGATATACTGAATGGTAAAGGTAACCACAAAAAGTGATTGAGGTAATAAGATGATATTTTTGGAAAATGCATGATTAATGGAATTATAAACCTTAATATGATCACAATGATGACATAATGATATTTGGATAAAGATATATTGGTTATCAAAAAGTACATTGGATGGTAATGATTTCCTTAGAACTGGTTATGGATTTGTTAAAAAGTGTTTCATGCTATCATGGATAATGTTTAAAACTTTTTGGAATTATAAATAAGGAACCATGCATGTTTTTAATAAGGATGTGTGGTAAATTAGGTTATTACTATTTATCAAGAGAATAAATGATTAAGGTATTCACATGTTTGAATGTGACAACCAAGGACTGCCTTATGAGATATGATGAGAAATGTTAATCCATATTAGTAAACCTATTTCTAATGTTTTGGATTTTCTAATTTCATAAGGATTGTAATGTTGTCAATTTATATAAATTTTATGGTCAACTATGGATGTAGTTTTATAGAATAAAGTATTGTCTCACCATATGTGGAAATATGGATATTTTATAACATGTTCTAACCTTTTATTAGATCTAACGAATGATCTATCATCTTATTTATAGATCTCATGATCTGTTAGTTCTTTAAGAATAAACAATTCAACATGATTTTTTTTAAAAATAGATGAAGTGGAAATTGATCATGGCACAAGGAAAGGATGAGGTTATACTTCATCACATAATAATTTCTTTTTATTCTTAAAATTTAGGGAAAGGATATTAAAACCAAAAATGTTATCCTAGTACTTTCATTTATGATGAATCAATAGGTCCCTTAAATCATCCCATATTTGTATCATTTTTATTGTTAACGTTATCCTAACCTTATTCTCTATCAATCTCCATCTGAACATGATAGTTATATTTCCCTTCCATATCTGTTTTTTCACTTTCCACCTATGGTATCTTATGTGGAAACCTAGTTATGAGTTAATTTGGTTAACCATTATTTTTCACACATTCCCTTTTAAAATTAAGTTTTATTATTCATTTTTTTGTGTGTTTCTATGAAAGAAACTTTCATGTAATAATCCTTATATAACCCAGACGAATTTCGATGGAAAAATTCATTTTAAGGGAGTTAGAATGTAGCACCCTAGGATTTTGTATGAGATAAATTTTTTATTTTATTTTACTTATTTTTTGATGTTTTTTAAATTATTTTATTTCTTTTGTTATACGCTAAACTGGGATAACTTTATGCTACACACAAAACTAGGTTAGCTTATAGTATAGGCAATAACTTATACTGAACAATCCTTAAATATTTCATCATTCATATAACATAATTCTTTAATCCCAATACATTAATACTTAAATCCTCACACTTCCTTCTCAAACCATTAACTAGGATTCATCATCTTATTCTTTAATACCTCTTTACTATCATATAACATTCATAGTCTCTTCATTGTTAATAGAAAAACCATTACTCATACATAATCTTTTTGATTCTCTTCATGAGATTTACCCTCAGGACATCTATTTATATAATGCACATAATTTCTACATTTGAAATATTAAACCAATAATGGTGTCTTAGTGATAATATTTTTCTTATCTATCACATTAACTGAAATTTTCGATTTTTCCTTTGAAATTACATTACTTGTTCCCTTCTTTTCCACACTAAAAACATATTCTTTTTTCTTTTGATAGATTATATGGAGCGATTCATCCCATATTATTGACGTATAAGAAACGGAACCTTATTTCCTATATGGTCCCCACCACCCAAACTCTCAATGAACTCTATCCTTCTCTTCTTTTTTGATTTTTAGGGTTGGTTAAACTGTAAGTTTTTAATCATATATCATGGTAGCTGATTAGTCATTATCATAACATCTTTCTCTCCAATCATCATCTAATTGTTTTACTCATAGTTGCTAAATGTTGCATCAAATTCAATATTAATATGATCCCTAGTGGTTTTAGTCATTGAATTAAACCAAAAATCATAGTGTGAAAAACTATAATCATAGTGTTAAAACCACATAATCATGAAAAATAACTTATATGATATTTAATTCATTAAACGTTCTCTATGAAACTATAGGTTTATCCTAGGTCACGCATTGTCGTTATTTAAATCCTCCATGATGGTTACTAAAGAGTTTTGAATTTAAAAGGAATATCCTCTTGGATTGTTAAACCATGTATGCTACAAGACTTATTGTCATGCACCAACTAATGATAGAGTATAGATAAATGGACCCTTTTCATATTTATTACCCCTAGGTACCTCAATTCCAAATCCACATATAATTATAGTATATATACAAGGATGTAAATTATTGGAACCACTTGATCTATCCTTCAGAAAAATTCTTGGACATTTTCTTAAACTATAACTCATCCTTATACTTATCCTTAGAGACTTACCTAGAAATATCCTTAGAAATATCCCTAGGATCTCAATAAAGTTTTCTCATACTAGTTTATAAAGGTTAACTAAACCATTCCTATGATACCAACTATAGTGACCTAGGGTTTTCATACATATATATTACATATTTTTAGATGAATATTCAAAAAAATACACAAACATGCACCTGAGGACTGTAATATATTAGTTCCTTTATAGAATAAGTGTATAATATCTTAATTTGGTGAAATATATTTAACATATCCCATAAATATGTTCCCCTTTAGTAATCTTCCAAAACATTCCATACATAAAACCTTTATTCATAGACTGTGGAAAGGATACAAAAGAAATGGAGAGCTCAAATACTCAGTAATGGTAAAAAATGGTGATACATAACAATAACATGAACATAAGGGTATGCGAACTTGATAATTATATTTGAAAACCATACCCGGCATAACAAATATCATAATATTGAATCATGGAATAATGATTGGCAGTTCATAAGACATGAATAATAATATAATAAAAGAAAATTATCCTTGAGTCATAACATTGGTATAATACATAGAATTGTGGTATACACAGAAGCATATAAAATCTTATGTCAAGTAATCCCACTAATACATTCATAAAATGTTATGATTGGGCTAACCACCTGTGTACTTTCATTGAGCTTGGGCTAACCACCTATGTTCACTTTTTTTGGGCTTGGTCTAACTACATGTGTGTCCTCATTTTTGTTGTTGGGATAACCACTCATGTTCCCTCTAAGATCATATAACATTTATCATTACCAAATTAATTGGATGGAGACATTGGTTCCACCAGTCTCAAAATTAAAATCACACATATTTGTGCCAAAATATCATAAAACATTCATTGTATCATAACCCATGAAATGAAATAGGGTTAAAAAATAATTCATCATATGATAACCTGTATAAAATATATAGATTTCATAATAAATTATTCATTTTATAATAGTATAACCAATGTAAATATAAGAAGGTTTCATAAAAATTTTATCCTGGTATAACCCGTGAAAGAGGAATAAATTTTATAAACATCATTCCATAATAAAAATAAACCATTAATATAAAGAATAATAATGGTATCCTTGTTTTATATCCCCATTAAGAAATAGGTAACATTAACATATGTCATATAATATGAAAAATTATTTTGATTGATCATTTAAAACATTTTTTGAGGAAAATATCATTTCGACTTTGAAAAACATTTCTTAAGACATAAAACTTTTTCAAAATAATTTTCACTTTGGAATCATTTAAAATAAATAAAAATATGAAACATTAAGGAAAAATTTTTATTTGAAAATATAATTAAAAACATGTAATAGAATATTGAAATCATTGAGCGGTCATGACAATGGAAAATACTGTTCACAGTGTGCATGTTACAAACCAAGGATTCTTTTCTAATTTTCAGTAAAATCCATACAGAAAATGCTTGGAAATTGACATGAAGATTCCTTTCAAATAAATTTAAAAAAAATTCAAAGAAGTTTTAAAGTTTCCTTTAAAAATAATATGATAATAATACAATCTTTTTTCAAATCTTTTTAGAATATATGATTTTGTAAGAAAACAGATTTCGAACCAGAGAGAAATAACGTTGAATTATATTAAAAAGTATTATCAATTATTTTAAGTAAAAAGGAGTGTTAAAATGGTATTTTTACATTAAAATTTAATGAATAACCATAGGAAAATAAAATTAATTAGTTTCATGAGATATGGATCAAAATAATTTATCATCAGTAACATAACCATAAAACATCACGATAAATGATGAAATTATAACATGAAATAATTACCACTTTGGTAACTTTGAATCATAATAACCATGCAGTAAAAACATAAAATTTAACTTAAAATATCATTAGTATAAATTAATTAATTATATTAAATTTCAAATTTGTTTTATATACCCCTCGTGAAGAATATAGGTGCATAACATATGTCATAAAGAAGGCAATTTGAGACAAAAAACCCCTTACCACTTTGGGGACTTTCGAATAATAAATCCCATGAAAGAGAGGCCCTAAAATGGAAATGTAAATCCCTATAATTTTATGTATGGTAAGAAAAATTCATTCATGGGAATTATATAAACCACATTAATCAAATAGATGGTGAATATGGTATTCGTCTCACAAAAAGTAAAAGTGATACTGAAATTCCTTACTACTTTAGTAATAATTTGAATTATAAGACCCAATAATGAATAAAATAAAATAAAACATTAAATATAAAAATAATAATTATATTCATGATATAAAATTTAAATGGTTTAGTATATACACAACACAAAATAAGCGGGCAATGAATTTTCATATGTCTCTTAGAAATTACTAAGAGACTAGAAATCTCTTACCATAAGTATCGACTTCCTTCATACACATTATAAAATATTTTATAATAAATATAATCTTATTATAAATCTATTAAATATATATATATATATATAATTTATTCTGTATATGAATTACTTATTTCCTTTTATTACCTGTTTTTTAATAATGCCATCTTAATGTCACATTTCGTTTAATAATTGCATTGTTTTTTAAATATGTTTTGATTTTTTTATTTAAAGTCATCTTAATTTGATCATGGTTCCATAATATACATATTAATAATCCTGAAATAAGTATCATATTTATACATAAATTATACTTTTAAGACAATTCATGAAATATGGTTTTGATAAATGAAGTAAATTACGATCATGGAGATGGTAGGTCGTACGTACACATGAGTAACATTTCCATTTTTCAACGATCATTATGGAAATGAGGTAAGTAATATATTATCTTTCCATAATGATAATAATAAAAAAATCATATTATTTCTTTACATATTCTTATAAAAATCATCTATGTGGAGTGATAATAGAAAGAGAGTCGCATCGCTTTATGAAGGTGGTTGTCCACATATAGATGACCTATAAAGACATAGCGTTAAACATTACATAATGTTGAGTTTTAATTAAGAATTAAATCTCTTAAATTTAAGGATTTTTTCAAGTTTATAGTTTTAGAGAATTATTCCATAACTCATACATAACAAAACCATGAAATAAAAAGTGGACACTTCCGATCAGTATCCATTTTCCCATAATATAATATTTTTAAATAAATCCCGATTTATTTTCATGGGAAATCTCAATGAATTTTATATTGAATTATTTATTCCCCTTAAATGTCCTTAAACCTTGTGAAAAACATTTTAAAAACTTGTAATAATCAAGAAAGATCATTAAGGGATATAAAAATAAAAGAAATTGATAGTTCGACAAAAACATGAAAACCCATGAAATATTTACCATTGCATAAATTTTATTTAAAATATAGAAATAAAATATTTTCATAAGAAAACACAGACACATTTTTCTTAAATGAATTATTTGAAACCCGTAGCAAGTAATTAAAACTCATATTTGGTGACTTAGAGGATAATATTCATAAAACCCTTTAAAAACGATTTAATTAGAATAATATTACAGCGAACATCCAATATAATCATTACCCAATGCATTTGAGATCTATAATAGGGATCAACCATCATATAAGCTATATCGAGCTCACCCATGAGCTATAATGGGGCTCAACCCTTTGTTTATGCTATATCAGTATCACCCATTTTTTATGAGCTATAATGGGGTTCAACCCTTTTTATAGCTAGATCGGTCCATACAGTGGGGTTAATTCCTTCCATCATTATTCCCCGACCAGAAATTGGAAGTACGTGTGTGGATTTGGTTGACGATGGTTGCCCAGAGCTTAAATGTGACTTAAAGTAGCTGGGAGAAACTAGGAAAACCCAAATCAGAGGGTGGGATGGGGTTCCAGAATCTCCCTCTCTTCAATGATGCGCTATTGGCCAAGCAAGGATGGATCCTTATTAACCGTCCATCATCTTTATGTGCGTGAGTTCTACGAGCTAAGTACTTTCCCCACGCAGACTTTCATGCTTCCTCTCTTAGTCCCCGTCCTAGTTTCCTCTAGAGGAGTATATGGGAGCTAAAAATATCTTGGATAAAGGAATGGGCTGGTGGATTGGGACTGGATCATCTGTCAAAATCTGGACTGATCCTTAGCTTATTGATAAGGATGGTATATGAGCTACATCCTCTGCCCAACCAGGTCTTGAAGACGCAACTGTCAGCTGCCTCTTTTCCGACCAGGGACATGGGTGGTGTTTGGAAAAGATCCTTGAATGGTTTAACGAAAGAGATCAAAGAATTATCCTTAGCATTCTCTAGGTACCAGACGCAGGCCCTGACCATCTCTTCTAGATCTATGACATCTCGAGTGACTAGATGGTGAATTCCGGCTACAGACTTGCTCTTGGAATCCACTTAGTCGGCTGGAATGAGGGACCATGGAAATTGATTTGGACGCTCAACGTCCCTAAAAAATTGTTCAATTTTGGGGGAAGGTTTGTACCGGAACTCTCCCAACAATGAGCCTTCTTGTTTACTGATATATGGACAGTACTGTTTTTTCCCTTTCATCTTGAACATTCCAGAAACTCTTCTGCACGCTATTATTAACTTCCCGGGAGATAAGGAAATTTGGAATAAATAGGGCTTGACTTCAGTTTCTTCATTAGAATTGGCCTATGACCTTCCAGATATTCTGACACATTGGTGATCCTCTCTCTCTTCAGCAAATTTTGGTTCACTTTGCACTTTGGCTTGGATTATTTGGATCTGGCCTAACGATGCTGTTTTTCATAAATGCTCATAGACCCCCCAAATTATGGATTGATCCCACCACTTCTTGGATTGAGGGTTGGAAAGTCCACAATGGACATTCTATGCTTGGTGTTACCCCTCCCAACCCTCTCATTATAATCCCCCAATGGAAGGGATTCTTAATATTAACATGGATGCATCTCTTCCAAAGGATATGCTTATTGCCCTCGACCTCCTTTCCTGAAATCATCTGGGGAAAATCCTTGCTGCTAAATATGAACCACATCAGGAATTCTGGTAATCTAAATTTTCTGAATCCATGACCATCCTTGCTAGTATGATGCTCTCTATTGAACGTGGATGGGGTGATATCATCATTGAGTCTAACTGTCTTACCATAATCGATGCTATTAATCACAACGACAGTAGACTCCAGTCATTTGGCATCATCATCAGAAGAATTCTCTCACATTGCCAATTCTTCTCATTATGCACCTTCTCCTTCACCAGAAGGGAAGGAAACAATGAGGCCCATCATCTTGCGGCCTCAGGACCATTTGTTACCAACCGGTTCTGGTTTGACAATTTCCCTTCATGGCTTTGCACTTGTACTTATTCTGATCTTCGTCATTAATGATATATGATTTTAATAAAAAAATGTGTATTAGGCTCACCTATTTAATATAATGCTCAATTACCATATGATTAATAGAGACATTCATCATAAAACCCTTTTAAAAAGCTTTTAAACTCATATGAAACCCACTTTTAGAAAACAATTACTTTTCTATTGAAAAAACACTTTCAATACAAAAATACTAAATAAATTAAAATATTTTTTATTTTAATAAAACATGAAAACTTTCAAAGTAATATAAGAATAAATTAATGGTCATGGTGGTGAAAAAGTCATTGTTACTATGTACATTAAGAATATAACATTCCTTTTATCGTTTGTTAGATGTTCAATATAAAACATTTAAAAAGATTACTTTTGATTTTTTTTGAAAATAAAGTAAAAATAAACATAAAATATTGTTTATAAATCATTTGTCCCCATATAAAAACTTTCATAAAATCATTAGAAAACTTGGACATTGAAGGAAAAACATTAAAATATGATTTTTTTAGAAAAGTCTCTTATCACTTAGGAAACACCTAAATCATAAACCCAATTAAATAATAACATAAAAAAAGAATTAAATATCATCATAATAGATAAAATAATGATATAACATATACCAAGGAACCATATTGTTATCACCACTTCCTTTGGTGCCATGTCAAACTATGTGGCTATTCTATTATCTAATACTTCACCTCACTGAGTAAATTTCATAAGAGATAAAACTTTTTCAGTATATTATTTATCCTTTAGTGTGATTTACGGTCATTTGAAAGAATAATATCAACAATATTATGAAATATAAAATAGTAGGGTCTGAAATGATATGTAGAATTACAAGATTAGAAACAAAGTTATATTTCAAAACTACTTCCCTAGCTCCATAAGGAGCCTCTATAAACTCAGAATCTACTATAGAATCAGATATCATTGACTAATTCAAAATTTTCTAGCTCATTGCACCACTATTTAGGAAAAATGCATATCATGGATATGGTTCATATCATATTGATCTATCTAGAATCTATCATTATTGTATCTACTCACAAAACATTATTGATCTCATACATACAACAGGAACATATCCTTTATTCATCTCAAGTACTTTAAAATAGTTTTTATAGCCGACCAATATATCTAATCGGTATTGGATTGATATGTTCTCACCCTTCTTAAATAAAAGGAAACATAAAACATAAGACATAACATGGAATACACAAAAAACACACTTCTAATGAATAAGGGATTCTAATCATACTTTCAATCTCCTCTTATCTCTATGGAAATGTATGTTTTCATTGAGAGATTAATACCATGTGACATTGGAAACAATCCTACCTCAAATTATTCCATATTATACCTTTTGAGTACCTTGTTAATCTATATAGTTTACTTATCTCGATACTCCTTGAAAACATATGTTGATAGATCTTTATCTAAGTTATTCATGGAGAATAATTCATTTACCCATATATACACTAATTGTTAGATGACTAGTTCGTTTTCCATTATTAATATTTCATCAGCAAGAAACACTATGACTGTGATGGAACTCCCACTAACCTTATTATAGAAACATGTCTCTCGTTCATTATTAATGAAACTGAATTCTCTTATAGCCCCATTAAAATGAACATTCTCTCATCATGATGCATGTTTCAACCCATTAATGGATATCGATATCTTTCACACTTTATTGTAACTATTTTACATAATAAAACCCTAATATTATTTAATAAATATTCCTTCAACCAATTTCCCATTTAGAAAATTATTTTTGATTCCCATTTTCCAAATTTAATAATCATGGAAGGATTCCATTGTAACTAATATTCAGATGAATTTATCATTAAGACTACTGAGATAGTTGTTTCATAGTCCATGCCTTAATGCTTCATGAAATCCCTCATAACCAATCATACATTATAGGTTATCACTTGTCAATATAATTATATCTTTCATGAATATCCATTTACACTAAATTGTTTTTACATCAGTTGGAGGATCTAAAATCCAAAATTTATTTTGGTACATGGACTCTATTTCAAAATTCATAGATTCTTTACATTAAGAATAATCCTCTCTATCTACTACTTCCTTGTAAGTTACATGTTCTTCATTCTTTATAATTAATGTGTTCTTGAGTCAATAACAATAAAATGATATATCTATTGTTCTCTATGCACTCTAGTTTACCTGTTCCGAAATTTTGTCTTAGGAAAATATTCATCTCCTATTATTTCTTATAGATATTATTCATGTTCCAACAATAGTGTATTTAGAGCATCAACATCAATAAATTCAATATTTATCCCACTATTTCCCTTGTAAATGTTTTCAATTTCTAGAAAAAGGCATGTTTTCCTTGGACACATTTTTGTGTGAAGGGTTATATATGTAATAACCTTCATCTTCCTTAGGATATGGTATAACGATGCACTTCATTCTTTGAGATTATTTTTTTCATTATGTATAATCGTGAAAAATTATGCAAATCCCTATAGAAATATATGTGATAGGGAAGGTTTATTTTCATACAATAAATCATATGGAATCCCCTAAAAATCTTTATTTGGTACTCAATTTTGTGTATAATCAATTTTATGCAATGAATATCCAAAAAATCATAAAGGAATATTTTCATAACTCATCATAAATCTGATCATGTCAACAAGGGTTTGATTCCTCATTTCACTAAAACCATTCTATTACGCTTTATAAAAAGGAGTTAGCTTAGATACTATTCCACAGTCCTTTATGTAATTAATAAATTATTGGTTTACATATTCCCTTCCATTGTCTGACCTAAGATTCTTAATATTTTTTCCTAACTTATACTATAATCTAAATTGATATTCCTTAAATATATGAAAGTAATATTAATTATACCTCATTTGGTAGATATATCCATATTTACAATAATAATTGATAAAATATATGAAGTAAAAAACCCCTCGCCTAAACTAGAAATGGACCATATATATTAGTATAAATCAACACCAATAGGTTTGTCACTCATTCACTTTACCCACTAAAAGTTGGTTTATCCATTTTACCTTGTAAACAATAATGGGATAAATACATGGATATAAAATCATTATGGTTTAATTAATATCATGATTTTGTTTTCATAAATTCTTTTCATTTACATGACATAGAATCATGTTCCACAGGTTGGTAGGAAATGATTCATTCTCATTGGTTTTATCAATTATCTAAAAAACTAAATTTCTTAGTTCATTTATATTTAATAAAATTTTAAAATATTCAATACCATAACATATATCACCCTTATAAATATTGAACCATTTATTTAAAAACATTAAATAAAATAAATAGTTCCTAAACTCAACACTAAGATTATGTTTCAATAAATAAATATAATATAACAACCATTATTCAATATAATAACCCTTATACTGTGAAATTAATGATGATAATATCTCACTACTAAATATTATATTCTTGCATCATTTTATTATTAGAGATCATCATTACCTTTTTCAGTTTTCATGAATCAACATGGTCCCAATATAGAAATAGAAATGTTTGAGCCACATATAGTATCCAATACCCAACTCATAGATATATATGATTTTCAATCATCAAAAATCATACCTAATGCAGAATAATCGCCTAGATTATTCTTCCCCACTTTGAAATTCTTATTCCAATAACCTTTGTTAAAATATAAATATTAGGTTGCCTACTACTCATTACCCTCCCTTTATAATTTTGGCTTTATTGAGGGGTGGTGAGTCGATGTTCATAACTATTACATAGCCATTGAAAAATTAAATTTCCATTTACATATCTTATTCACTATAATGATAGAAGAGTTAAAATTATTCATATATGTGTCAGATTAGTGATAAAAAGACAATAAATCATAGAGTTACTTATTCAGATCATTAATTTTATAATTAATAATTAACGTCAAGAATCCAGGTGGTGATGAGGAATGAATGGGATAAGTTTCTAGTTATTGGTTCAATTTTAACCCAGGAGTCTCCAGTTTCTCAATATACATGATCATATTGGGTATATGAGGTTCTTCTTAATCCCCTTCTACTAGCCTATAGTTATATAGTTTTCTAAATATCTCATATCTTTTTTTACAATCTATCTCTTGGTATAACTATTGGAGATGTGATAATATATTTTCATAATATTATTCCCAATAAATTTATTGTATATCACTAGATATATATTACAACATGATAAATTTTAAATATATAGAATCATCCATATACTTATCATAATAATTACTATCCTACTTTCTTTCACCCTATGGAAGCTAAAAAAGTAAGTGGGGATTCTAAAACATAATGCATCCTTTATTTAAAAATTAATATGTTAAATCACCCATACCACTCTTATAAGTTATTTCCAAGTATATTCTATTTATAAAATAATAAATTCTGTGAAATTTTATTTTTTATGGTGATGGATATTTGATCTACAACATAAATTTTGATTCAGATTAATAATTTATCTTTACTACCAAATAAAATTTTCAAATTATTAATTTTAAATGACTCCAATTATTTTATAAATTCTTAGTATTCCTCAACTAATAGATTTTTAATACTCTTTTTGTTCTGTATTATAATGGAAGTGATCTTTATATCTCTATTCATAGGCCTAGTTATGTTATCACCAACTGTGAGAGACTTTAGTTGGATTTTGTTTGGAAAACCGTATTAAATCACAGATACTTGATATGTTGAGTGGAGTCTCATCTCTTATTAAAGATTATTTTACATTTCTAATTTTTTTTTCAATATATATGAAACAAGTTATATATGGATAAAAGTTTTCTATAAACAATAGTTAAGTTGACCCACCACAATTATTAGAACTCCATAGTTGTAAGAGACACCTTTAACTATGGTAGATGAGCGCATCAAACATTCAATTGTGTCCAAATTCATGCATTAGAAAGTGTTTGATGAAATATTATTGGATTTAATACATTTTTAATTTTCGAAAAGAATGATATACTTATTTATTAATCATGCTTGTTCTATGTGACCTCACTCACAACATAACCGTGATTTAGATAGAAAACATTCACTTCACATGTTCAATTTGTTTATTGCTTCTTTGTTATTATTATATTATGTGATCCAGCATATTAAATAATCATTTAGGAAATAATAAATCATAAATAGAAAAATTAAATAAATAATAATGTGATCATGGGATATTAACTATATATTAATCCATTTAGTGAATAATGGATTTACTGAGACTCTAAGGGAATCCATTGATTTGATACCAGACTTCAATTGTAGTTTCCACAACTCTCATGCACTTTAATTTATTCATTTACACTAACTCTTGACTTGAACCATGTAACTACGAACTCATTTTATCAGTACAGTATATACTCAAACACATGTGAGGATGTACTGCGATGCGAAATTACATTATATCTATTAAATGTAGACACATAGTCCCTTGTACAAAGTAAAGAAAAAGGGATGACAAGAATATCGACAAAATGAATATAATTATTACATTTCAAGAGTCAAATAAATTAATTAAATAAAATAAAAAATAAATTAACATGAACATGTCGGTCTCAACTCATTTTCAATCAATAAAAATTATATTTTTCAAGAATATTTAAATATTTTTAAAAAACAACATGATGGTATTTTTAATGTTTTAAAATTTATAAAAATAATTAAATAAATATCGACATGTCATGCATTATCCAAAATAATTTTATTAAATATAAAAAAAAATATTTTAACTTCTAAAAGTATTTCACATTTTTTCAAACCCATTTAGACCTAAATAATATCCCCAAATATTATTTTATGTATTATGACTGGCTTGATGGTTCGAGAAGGCTGGGTCATGACTGATTTGGTCTAGCTTGAGTTTGGTTGGAGTATCCACATTAGGGGCATATGAATAAAACAAACACACACAAAAATATTATAATATATAATTTATATAATATATACTAATATTATATATATGTGCATATATATATATATACTTTAGAGCCCACCCAATTGATGTAGTGTCCATTTTACCCAACACCCACACCATAAATGGGGATGAGGCATGTTGCCCACACCCAATTTAAGGGATGTGGTCTTATATGTTTGTTTGTAGTTATTATTATTATTATTATTATTATTATTATTATTATTATTGATTTAATGTCTTTAAAATCAATAAATCATCTCATTGGACAACCTCTGATGTCTCCCAGTACCTATGGTCAATACATGAAATTCTCACAACACAAACATATCAAAAATCCATCGCATTGATATCCATAAAAGTGAAATAAAAATTATATATTAAATTTACATAATAATTGATAATTAAAACCCTTATGTGTTTGATATAATATATAATTTATGTAAAAACTAATATTGATGAACAATTGGTGTAGAGTGTACCATATCAAAATCCTATTTCTGAATATTTTCATATTTTATAAAAAAGCGAATCTTTCAAACAAAAATAATTACACATTCACTTCATTGCGAGTTGGTGGAACTCAGGGCATGGAAGAATAATTAAAAATAAGTGATTTAATATATATGATTTTATTCATGTTAAAAGCATTGAATTCATAATAAACCACTCTTCGATTTTTCAATGGATCATGAGTAATTCAATTTAAACAAGAGGAAGAAAATCGAATGAAGTCATAAATGACACATTGTTCATTTTTGATCACCGATTTTATTTTATCATAATAGGCATGTCATGGATCATGGTAAATAAGATATTTATCTTAAATATCATCCATATGTGCACCACAAATCCTAAATCATCAATATTTGATTCTCATGTTCTATAATGGGAATTCAAAATTATTTATAACATCTCATTGACTGCATAGAGAATGCAGACTTGATCTGAAAAGAGGGATCGATCCATCCTTGTTATTATGTCATATTATATCTATTTATCTTTGATAGATAAGAGGGGATATCTCATAAATTAATTAAAATGGCACGTGATGGTATTCTAGAGGCTAAAATGATCTTTTATACTTACGTTATAATTTTAAAAATGTGACTTTTGTCCCTGGAAAGTTATAACCTTCGTTTTAGAACATTATACACACATATAAATTAAATAAATTGTTCATGTTTTTTATCACCTACATGTAACACCTTATCATGTCACTTTATAAAATTCAATCCATAAATTTAGCTTTTAGTATCCCTTAATAATTTAATGAATCTTTATTCTCTTATGTTCATAAAAAATATATTTTTTCAAAATCAGTTTTATAGTTAAATTTTTTTTCAATACTATGATAAATAGATTCACTAATATAGAATAAACTTTAACATTTCTAAAAACAAGATTTATCGGCACTTTCAAAGCTCTGACAACTCGATCGCTGTTAAAGGTCAACCTTTATTAGATCTTTTTTAGCGCTAATAACGGGGGATTTAAAAAAATTATTTTCCCTCCATTTGTATCACCACTCACACACTTACATAGTGATAGATCCCCCCTTATTAACAATTTTGACCCCTTCAAAAAAAAGACCCATACCCCTTCCTCAATGGTTGTTGGTGCCCTCAAAATCCATGATCATCCATATTCGATCTCTAGACCTCCTACTGATAGGGGAAACACTTTACTGTTACCCTAAGTTGATTTCTCACTCATTTTAAGAGATTTATATTGTTTATTTATAAATTCACATATATTTTTTATTTCATATATATATATAAATTTATTTAAATATAAATAAAGAAAAATTTATTTATAATAATACACATTTATATGCATTTTTGTCCATATATTTATTTCTGTATGTTTAACTTTGTAATTATAAAATCGATTTATTAAAAGTACATATATGAAAATATGAAAATATTTAATTATAAATAAAACTAAATTATAAAAAATTGTAAAATTTTAAAACCATAATATCTATAAAAATATAATCACTAGGAAAAAATTCAGTCACCACTAAATAGGACAATAATACTTTATTAAAAGAAACTGAAATGCTATAAAATATTAAAAAGATAGGATATACCAACAAAAAACTCAGTTGTGGAGGCCTTAATGGTCTTTAGTGGCCTAAAAAAGTTACAGGGGTTCCCTCTGGTCATAAAGGCATATATCTCTTTAAATGTATTGATTTGATATATGGTAGAGCCCAAATAGACACACAGATCAGATTTTATGGCTGGTTGAAGTTGAAGTTATGTTTTCAACATATATTTGATCATATGTTAATTAATTTTAAATTTTTGTTATCCAATTATTATTAAATGACAGTTACTCCAAAATTATAAAAAAAATATTAATTAATAATATTTTATAATTATTTTATATGTGATTTTCACTAAAAATATTATACATTAAGTGTAAATGCTTATTTAGAATTACTTAAATGCTATTTTAATAAATATATTATATTTATATAAATTAATTATATTTATATACATATATTTATATATTTATATATTATTTTTAATTAATTATATATTATTTTTTGAAATATACCCTTTATCAGCACTTTTATAGCAACGCTAATAAATTCCCCCCATTTATTAGTTCTTTTTTATTAGGGCAAATAAAGAGCCCCATTTATCAGTGATTTTTTAGTATCACTATTAAAGGGAACCATTTATTAGCACTTATTTATCTGTACTGATAGAGGTGTCCTTTATTAGCGCTTTTAGTTAAAACTTATAAAGATCCCTTTTATCAATGCAAAAAAAAAGCACCGATAAAGGCCCCCTTATTTGGAACTTTTATCTAGTGCTAATAAATCCTATCATGGGATAAACCTATATTTGTTCAATCATTAATATTATAATCTTTTATAATATAATTTAATTATTTTTCTTGTGATATTTTGTAGTCAAACTTTCACCATCCCTTTAACGTGGGGCCCATATTTTACAAATGTATTATTCATCCAGGGAAATTATGAATACACATAGTGTGCGACCCCTAGGTTTTTTCATGATAGAAGTGATTCATAATCATATACCAGGATTGGAATATAGAAACACATAATTTCCCCTAATTTGAAAATGAATTTCATAACTATGAAAACCGTCTACAAACACAATTTTTTTAATATAGTCTCTTTGTCTTGAAATGTATCATTAAACAGGATGAAACACTATGTAATAAACCTTTACTACTTTATTTATTCACCAATATTGATATAATGACTATACATTAATCACAATGAACATGGATTTAAAAAATGTACTACCATCCTGATCAAATGGGCCTGAGATATATCTTCCATTTCATAGAAGAAAAAAATCATATCTTGATCATTCAGCCTATACCATACAACCAACACACCCAACACATGCTACCTAACCACAATATCTATGTCATAGGTTTCATCATTCATCAATGTATGTGATTAAATGGTACACATTGATAATGATATCAATTAATGATACTTATAAACATTCTCATAGACAGCAAAAATCAATAACACATAAGACACGTGGCATTCCTATTGTTAGGTCAGTGCTCGTGATATTACCTACTCAATATCAGCAAGTGTGAATTTCATGAAAATAATTCACAGTACTTATGAGCTAGAAACATCTGATAGACCGACATTATCTTTCACTATTGGTATGATTCTTATAGAACATTGGACATATATATATAATATTATTTTTTAGTATCTTTAAGTTTTCATTATAGTTTAGAACATTTATAACCTTTGATGTGATATGTAATATAAGGGAGTTACCACACAAATAGTACATATAGAGGAGTCACTATTATGATGTTGAGAAAAAATGTAAATATCAAATTGTATACATGTAATGGTTATCAAAGTATATATGGGATTTTGTTCGAGGAAACCAACTCACAAAATGACATATATTCTAATGATTAATATAATATAACTTGTTATTATTATTCTTTAATTACAGGAAACATGCTCATTGTGGATTCCTTTCTCACGAACCATACCCAAACCATTCATCAACTGAAAATGGTGCTTTATAAATAATTTAAAAAAATGATTCAAATATATTGAATAATTTGATATTGTTAAGATTTGTATCAAGTAACATGTACTGACATCTCAATTGTGAAACATGAATAACATAGTCCATATTACTAAAATCTAATGATGAAAATATACAATAAATAAATAATATTTGTGTGCTGTATTACTATGAATGAATTGTAGAAAAGGTAATATATATGAATAATATTCTTAAATAGGTTATTAAGATGAATATTTTTATTGTATGGGAGGTTAAATCACTTTCATGAATGTCAATTGAAAATGTAAGTGATTTTCATCACAAGTATTCATTCATTACGATATTTTCTATATCCATTACTTGTTTTCTTTTTTTGTCTATATATTTTACATGTATTTATTTTATCATATTTTTCATTTAAGTAAATTCATTTAGAAAAAAATCACAGGTTCACTCATTCATATGTGTTTTTATTGAATAACTACCAACTCGGAAATTTATTCTTTTCCAATCTCACTTTGAATCCGAGATTATTTATTACTAAATTAAATTCAGGTGAAATTGAATGGTAGTTATCTCTAAAAACCCATATATATTCCTCTCCTTTAGTTATTTCTATGTATTTCATGTATTTTTACCATTTTACCTCTTTATGGTGCATAATTCAACTTGAAGGTTGCTTATAAGAGGGACCAAAGTTATCTCTTCTTTTTGGTTGAGTATATTTTACATCCTTGTTTATATTATTTATTTCACATTATAAATCACCCTATATATAATTAAATTATTTATTTAGGTCATTTTATATTATCCATGAATTTATTATACAATTTTTAGTGAATCTTTTAATATTTTCTTGAAAATTCATATTATATTCATTGGAATTTCCTTTAATAAGTGGGAAAATAATATTCATTTAAAATGGTTTCCATAAGAATAATTTTTTTTAGTTACATTATATATTCTTTAGAAAACATCCAAATAATGTTTCATGGTTTTCCTAAGAGTTTTATATGCCTATTTATTTATTAAATTAATTTATTTCAATAAAAATTATCAAAATTAAAACATATTTGTTCTTGTATTTAATGAAATTTTACAATATTCATATAAAATAATTTTAATTTATGTTAACATCCATTAATGTTTCTTATGATTCATTGGTTATATTATTTAATGACACCGTCAACCATATTCAAATTAATTATTGATGATAATGTATTATAGTTGATTTCATGGATCTCATTTCATTCACAAAGGTTAATCTATTATAGAATTATGGATGTTTTCAAGTTCATGTGGAAAACATATGTGTGGTATATCACTATGTGATGGGAAGGTTTATTATATCCCTCCACTAAATTGGGAAAAGTTTATTTGTTAATAGATGATTGGTAAGGTAGAGTTAACACGAACCCCCATGGGTGTCTATAAATTAAGTGATGGGTGGGTTCGTTATATCCCTCTAATGCATTATGTAATGCATTATATCTCATGAGATGACATGTATGTTATTGGGTATTAAAACATACATGCTAAGGGAATAATTAAATTATATGATGATGATATTTGAATTGATCCTTGAAATAATTGGCACTTCTATATCCTTATTATTATTACTAGTGAATATGTGAAAACACCTTAGAGGGGGTATATCAGGTGTGGCTAAATCATATACAAAATTACAAATTTTATTTTAACATAAGACCCCTTTATTATTTGAATCCGAATTTCATTTTATAATATAAATTTATTTTTTGTGTTTATCCCAACCCACAACATAAAATATAATGAAAAATATAAATAGATACCATCACATTATATTATTACAAGGTTTAACCCCTCTGGTAGAAACTAATATTTTCTATTCTCGAGGTGTTCAGTCTATATATAATACACTATAATGTTATAGTAAAAACCTGTTCATTTAGATATGTATTATATTATAAAATTTCACTAAATTACTTGGGTGATCATTCAAAATATTACACATTTGAATATAAATAGTTTTTTCATGTTCTTTATATCAAACCCCTGCAGTAGTTCACAACTTCCAACCCTGTAATGTAGATCCTATTTTACTATAGGATTTCATAGTATCGACAATATTAAATATTTTTACTTGTAATAATAGTCTATTAATGAATTTTAATCATCAAGAATAGTACCATGAAACTTGGTTCTCTATTTCATAGCCTTATTTTCAAATATTCTTTCAAATGCTTTTGTCGGCTTTACTCAACTAAACATCATGGTTTACGATTACCTAATGGTGATTAGATATATTTCATGAATGTTATATTTCTCAGAATATTCTTCTTCTTTTGTTAGCACCACTTTTGAAATAAAAGGTATAACATGTTTTTCTTCATGACACCTTCATCTTCGATAAGATCTTTTCTATAAAACTAGGTCAACTTCCTCTACTCTATCATACTAAGATATTATGTTTCTCATCACTATATCAATATCATATTATTACTCATAGATATCTCTCTAGTTATCATATTTAATAGTTTTCATGTTCTTTTTATATCTTTTTATTCCTCATATTTTTATATATAGTTCACAAAGAAGATATTTTCTATATTTATAATATAAAAAATCTCCAATCAAATTCAGTTCCATGATTTCTGTTTAACTTTTTCTCAGACTCCTGTACATGGGAATATCCCATGATCTTTGTATATTATTTTTGGCTCAAATTGATATCTCAAGTAAAATTAAATAAATACCCTTATTCCCTTTTTTATTTTCTATAAAATGAATATATCTTGTAGATATTTCTCCCATAATGCTTCAAGATGCCTCATCTATTCTCATTCCTCAAAGACTCAAAAATTAGAAAAAATTATTGATATATAGAAATATATTGAAAAAATATCCTATAGAATTGGACTTCCACTTATAGTGTGAGTGGTCCAAAAAAACTAATGTGGACTCTATATTGATTCTATAAACTCAGATAACATGTCAACACCATATTCCTATTTTCCAACAAGAATCAAACGGGGTTTGTGATATTCAATCCATTAAAGAAAAAACATACATCTTCATATTATCATTTATAGAATTATATATTATAGAATTGCCTCATTTAAACTTTATTATTTTCACATAAATTTATCTCAACTATGGTCTCCTTAATATAAATAATTAAGATAGGTTTTTAATTAAATCATATAAAATAAAAAGTTATTTCATATGTTTTAGTCCATGAAGAAAATTATCAATATCATCTAATTTAAATCATTATTGTTTTCACCAATATATATTTTCAAGTATTGTCATTTGAAAATAACAAAATAAAGGAGAAATAATTGTTTCATTATCCAATTAATTTTATTTATCTCATGCTTAAATTAGGGAATAACCAATAATCATGATGTTTTAATCATGAAAGAGTATATTCAACATCATTAAATATATTTTCATGTTCAAAATATAAATTCTTGAAACTCTTCTTTTTATCTATAGGAAATATAAATTTTCACTAAGGATATACTCATAAGAACTGTCTAGATGAATTTTATATAGATCCTAATGAATCAAACAATACTCCACAGTCACTAATACATAGATGGAATGGATCATGATAGACTTGTTTAGAAAATGGAATCACTTGTATATAGTTTAGGATCACTCTTATATAGCTCCAGATGTATGTGAATTTCTGTTAGAATCATCATTATCTAAGTGATTGACTCGTTAAGTAGGTCTAAATAACCCATATTTAGTTTTTTATGCCTCTATTAATGTCTCATACTCATATATTTACTTTCATGAATTTTTATACCTATTTTGAATTACACATGTGCAGTATAGAAAATGACCCATATGCAGGTCTCATTGAGTCATATGCATATTAGATTTCCTTACACATTTTCTCTCCAATTTCAAAAAGAATATACTCCTTTTTGTATATGACTCATATATAAATTAAAGATGAATCTTTTAAATTTATCAGGACTTAATAAAATTTCTACTTCAAATTTGAAATTTTCGACACCATCCTAATTATCCAAGAACATAATCCAATTATTAGGGGGATTTATTAAACAATTTTTTTCACCTTATAAAATCTCCACAAATTTATATGAATTATCATTATAATTAAAAAACCTTCCATATTGTCTAAAAGGTACCTTGTAAAATCTAAATGATCATTCAGAGTATTTCAATAATTATCACTAATGTAATGTCCCATACCTAGTTAAATCATATGTAACAAAATCCATTTTCTCAGATGGCCTCAAACATGCCTCCACGTGTGAAAAAGGATGCTAACTATGAGTGATGGTCCATGTAGGTATTGTAGGGAAACTATACCCTCGTGGTTAGAGTAACAAAATGGTAATCATAAATGAATGAAAAAAGAAACATAATAACAAAAAAAAAGTGTATAGAAAGTAAAATCATACATATAGTAACACTAAAGAGGCCCCAAGAAGATTCATATATAAAATTATGATTATTTCATGGATTAATAAAAAATATTGGAATACAATACAAACATTGATAACAAAAGTAAAAAAGACCATAAAGTCTATCTCCAATAGCATTACAAGCACATGATCAGTCTTATGCTCATAATCTTCATGCTAGGAATCGATCAAGCATCCATCAATGGGTGATTTCCATTTTCCCTACCTTTATAAATGAATTATTCTTTATTAACAAATGGATGACCAAATATGGTGTGATATATACATAGTAGGTCACCACTAATTATTTCTATAACCTTTAAATCCTGTGTAATAAAACTATAACTATGTTCTAGTATAACAACTAAATCCATAATGTGAATGAAATATATAAATAAAACCATGAACATAACTGGAACCATGAGAGGTGATAAATGATTAATATCATTACATAAAACTAAAGTGTTGATGTATCCATTATCTCTGGAATACGCTACATATGTAAAAAGTATAAAATCACATGGGAAAATCCCAAGGTTGTAGACCAAGGTGACCTATTTGAGTCAAAGGAACTCAGAATAGTACCAGAACTATAGGGTCTAGGAACCCTAGGCTAAATGCGGGGGAATCCTAATATCCAAATATATTTGTGTATATGGAGGTCTTAGGTACCATACCATATCCCCCCTCATATGTTCCATACCATAATAAGGAGCTGTGCTAGAATTTAATAAAAACATCAATAAGAATATAAAATCTAGAGATATGTTATTATCCATACTCAATTGAAATCATCCATTTAGAAACTCATTAAATTTGTTCAAGGGTTCCCCCATTGAGGGGAAATCATACATAGAAAAAGGGGTGGTTCTTAGCATTAGATTATAGATGAACGCACCTCCAAGGTTTTTTCGTTGATGATGAAAATAACCACTATTGTTATGGTCATTTGTAGGCCTCACATTAGGGCTCAAAAAATTAATTTAAAAAATTGATACATTTCTAGGAGAAATACCCTGAAAGTCCAACATGTGGATCAATAGTGATAATTTAATAAATGAAAAAACATAGGGAAATTTTATAGACCACATAAATAATTCCTTTAGAATATTCTTTTTCTATTATCAACCCTTATATTGGCCAAATATGTGAGAAAATGAAAGAATTGAAAAATGTCCTAAAAATTTGGCTTATTATCTCACACCAAAACAGCAGAGAAGATTGAAACGTAAACCAGGAAAAAAAGTTAATTGATTAAATATATTATCAAGAGGAATCCCAAATGAAAAATGGATCTATATTTGTACATAATATGTAGAAGGTATATAAAAACCTAGATAAATAATTGTAGGATTTTTTCATGTTTGAGGTGTTGTGTAAGGAGGAAGAATGAAAAAGAATTTTATGCTTTAATTATATAGAGGGAATTTTAGTAAATTATCCCTTTAAAAAGGGGTCACGTGATTTGGATACACTATTGGACAAAATACATTCCAACCATGTGACAATTGCTAGCCCAATACACCCCTCACATGGTCTAGGAACACAGTTAAACTAACAATGCGAAGCTCATAGAAAAAAACTGTGCAATGAGAGCTTTATAATTATCATATCTAGGTGTCCTAGAATGTACTGTTAATTAAAATAATGAATCCCATTTCTATGAACTGAGGCACCCCACATAGTTTGAACAAACCACGTGGACTTGGTTTAGTGGTTTATACTGAACGCGTATTCCACCTGTTTTCCTAAAAAAACATAGGGATCAAGGTTCTGAACAACACATGAACAACCTATTAACCTCTATAACATCATTAGGAATTTGTAAATGGATATAAGTAAAAAATTAAATTGAAAGTAAAATGTTCCATACATCAATTAAAATATGATATCTTAAATTCATTCCTCTTAAAGTAACTCATCACTGAGTGCCCTTCCAAGGATGGTAAAGATTCATTTGAGAATCAATCCAACAACATATCACATACATTATCCTATCTTTCCTAACTATCATATTTTACATGGTCATGCTCCTATAGAACTGGTAACATAGGAAAAAACCTTCCTTAAAGAGCCTTCATGATCCGATCGATGCTAAAAATATCATACTTCTTAATGGAAGCATCATCATCCAATTCAACATTGGCAATATCAAAAGTATCAGATGGGTCGGTATGATAATAGTGAAGTAGTTATATATGGAAGATGTCATTCATGTATTATTGCATTCTAGGAGGATCTATCTAATAGGATACTGGCCCAACAATTTCCACTATCTCAAATAGTCCAATGAAACTGGGAGTTCGTATCTCGTTCCTCCATGTCTTAATATTTCCCATTCTAGGGGAAACAAGCAATAAAACATGATACATAAACTTGAACATTAGAGTTAATTGTTGGAAATAAAAATTGTATTTCTATCTAGACTTATCCATATTCATATTCTCCATTACAATGTGTACCTAGTCCATGGTCTCCTTGATAATATGAGAACCTAATAGCATCGCCTCTCCTGCCACTAGCACACACAAATGTTATTAGAATGGTCTACTATATTATAAATAATAAGGATCCATATATATTGTCACCAAATATCTATTATTGTAGGATAAAAAGAAAATAGGTATATTGTTTTCCTAAGTACCTTTAAAATCAGGGACACAAGCTTGATGCAAGTCCTCTAGTGCTTGATTTCTCTATTTAGAATGGAAGCCAATTTGTGGGTGGCAATTTATACTCAGAAGTACCCCTATACCCAATTACTTTTGTAACCCCATCCATATCATTGATGTGAAACAAGCATCCCTCTTTTAAGAGATAACACGAAGGATACTATGTAGTTGTATAAACTCAAGGACATAAATTTTTCGAAACTCATCCACTAACAAGGTCTCTCGGATACGAAATAGTTAGACTACCTTCATCATTGTGTTAAAGAAAACCCAAATTATGTCACTACCTCAAGGTGACTATGGGGAACCGGTAAAAAAACATCCATCAATACATCAATAAATTTACATTTTCATAGTGTAAATGGTTGTAAAAATACAATAGGATGTTGGTTCACTACCTTCACTTACAGACAGGTTGAATATCTGGTGATAAAACCTACAATCTGGCATTTCAACCAATGCCACCAATACTGGTGGTGCATGTCATGGTACATCATGGAAATAACATGAATAACTATCTATTATGAATCATATGATTCTAACAATAATTTCTCTCACATGTACGTAGGTACCAAAATACTTCCTTGTATTAGAATAATTTTATATCCAATGACAGACTAATTTAGCAGTGGGTCCATACATAAAATACTCTACCTTGGGACCAAGACTTTGCGATATGTGAACTACCTCCTAATAACTCTATCAATAAGAGAATATTTCATGGATAAATCCATAAGGATAGTATATCCATGATTCTATTTCACCCTCAGAAGCATTTCAAAGAAAAATTTCATAAACTTCCACACACTACTAGCCTCATGCATTTCTTGTGTGTGAGTCCTTCAGATCAATGAACCAACTACAACATTACCTTTCCCTGACATATAAGAAAGATAAAAATATAAGGACTGCATGTATTTATCCCACCTTGTATGCTTGAGGTTTATTTTACACTATGTAAAGTTATACATAATGATTTTTTGGTCCATAAACCCCACAAATCACTCTATAATAAAATAAATCATCCAATAACACAACACATGAACCACAAGTGATAGAACAAGATCATGTGTTAGATAATGTCTCTCATGCGGCCTCAATTAATGAGACACATACACCATTACATGATCTTATGGTATCAAAACTACTTTTATTTTTATTCCATATGCATTATAATAAACTGTACATTTTTTATTGACTATAGAAAAATCAGGATCGACACTAAATTTAATCTTCTTATCTTCACCTAGAAGGATATCTCACTTGATTCAAACCATTAAAACATCACACCCTTCATGATTAATCCTATTAGTGGGGATGAAATATGTGAGAAACCCTGAATGATATTCCAGTAATAACCATAAATCCCTAATAAATTTCATTTTTCAAAGACATACTTGAGTTTCTCATAGGTAACCCTAACACTCACCTTCTTTGGGTCAATAGATACTTCTGTCTCTGAGATAATGTAAACATGAAAGTGAAACTAGTCAATCAAAAAGTGGAATTTAATGAGTTTATCATACAACTGAATATATCTCTGTGTATTCAAGATGATCTCAAGATGTTTGACATGATTTTTTCAAGTACAAGAATACATTGAGATATCATTCACATATACCACAAAAAATGAATTCAGATATATGTGGAAATCCTAATTCATCAAATACATAAAAATAGTGATTGATTTAATTAGTAAAAATTGAAAATCTAGATACTCATATATAATATAACTAATATGGAATGTTGTACAAGGTATGTCCAATTGTATCACATGCACTTGGTGATGAATTGACCTGAAATAAATCTTGGGGAAATCCCTATCTTCCAAGAGGTGATAAAAGAGGTTGTCTATGTGAGGAAAAGGATACTTCTTCTTTATAGTTTGTTGGTTTTATTTTTTGATAATCTACATTGACCTTGTGGTTTCCTTGTCTTCTTGGTGAAAGGCATGGGTGATCCCTAAGGTGATGTATTTCATCATATAAAAGCATTATCTTCTGATTCCTATAATTATCTTATGATCTCCTCTAACTCAATGGTATCCATCATGTACATAGGAATGGATATTTATGAAACCCTTGGAACTAAATAAATATAGAACTCAACATCTCTATTAAGAAGTAATATAGAGAAGTAATACCAGAATACAATCCTAAATCAATATACCATAGAGGGTAATTCAGTATTATATATTCCTTGATCATCCATGTAAAAGATAGAAATTTGTTCTGTCAATTTCCTCAACCCATTATTCTCAAGTCTAGAAAAACTCATTAGGATATCCTATTCACTTTTTTAAATATATTTGTTTCCCTATGGTAATGTAAATGACCCCATTTGGTGATTAAAGTCCATGAAATCATGATAGAGAAACAACCAATCCATTAATATAATGACATAAAATACTAGTATCTTCAAGAAAAAAGATTCCATTGAAAGTGATAGCCACTTATTCCATGGGGGGACTTCTTACAGTGTATTTAACATTATTAGTGATTACCTAGTGAAATATTGAGTGTCATCACACCACAGAAATACTAAATCTCAATCCAAATAATTTCTATGATAGATAAGAAAAATCAATGATTGGGAGACCCCTTTATTAGTGAAAATTGATACCAAGGTAGATGCTAACAAGATATTACCTCCATATGAAGAATTCCTAAAACTCTACTCCCACATTATATGGTGAACTATGTAAATTTCGTGAAATGTATTTCCCTATGTTACGACCCATATACATTGAGCAATAATACTCTATTGGTGTTGTACCCTTGGTTTCTAGCAACTTGGAAATGACTACCCCCCTCAACCTGAACAATCAGTATCACAACAGTACCCTTCCTGGTGTGGAGCTACTTATCCTTCTTTAGTAACTAGAGTTGCAATAGATCCTCTCTTAATAGACACTAGAGTAATGATAAAAAAATATGCTAAAAATATTCCATCATGAAATAGGATTGACCCACAGTTGGGTCACTGTCTCATCGTGGTTTCGTGTTCCCATTCTATCCACACTAGTGACAGAACACAAAACTACCAAAATGTGCACCCAAACTAATATTGTCTTTGTAATATGTCTCAAATATATGATTTCTACCATCAGAAACTATACCACTATGTCGATAAGTTGTTCCACTCGGATCCATACCTTTAGCTTCTATAATATTGTGTTTAGTAATAAGATCCCGGTTGATTGTGTCAGGCATGTTAGTCAACTAGAAAACATTCACCTTTGTTCGAATAGTATGCTTAAGCCCATACACAAAGAGTATTGGTATGGATAGATCATCAGTGGTATAGATAGGTTTATTGAACTTATGTTATGTGAAAAAAGTTAAGTAATCCAAAACAAACATGGAACCCTACTATAGATTCATAAATTCCAAGAATGGATCTGCCCTCAATGTCTTAGGGTAAAACTAGTTATATAATCTAGATTATAAATCCCTCTTTATCATTTCACAATGATTATTTTCCAGGTTTTGGATATCCCACCAATGTTCAATGGATCCATGAAGAATGTATGTCATGATTCTGACCATCCTCTTTGGATGCATCTCAAGATTCATGAAAATAGAAAAAATGGTTTCATGATATAGCTATGTTTCTAGGGGTCCATCATTATTTGAGAATTTAGGTGGATAATTTGGCTAAAACTCTCATGAAACTTCACTATAGAAGATAATTTTGTAGAGCTCCTTGTTTAGTCTATATAAGAGGCCAGAATCCCCCTCAAAATTGGGTATCTTCACCAATTTTGGGAATAGATAGAGGTTCGAATTATGGAACCAATGGATTTAACATTGGTGGCTTAAGGTTCACCATGTCTTGAGAATGGTCATCACCAACCTCCTAGTACAAAAATCATAAGAATCGTGGTGGAATAAATCTAAAAAATTAAAGGGAAATCCTTAGATAGGATTTGATAACAAAAGACCACATATATAATAGTAGGATAGTTATTATCCTTATTATAAGTAAGAAAAAAGAATATTCCTTCAGCTAAATCCATTTTTGGGTGACATGTTAAATCATAAATAATAAGAGGAGATTCCATCTACTTCCGAATACTATGGTTGGGTCTTGGTCAAGCTCTTTGTTTTAGTCATGGACCTAGTATATAGAGTGATAATTTAAATTTATAGTGGAAAACCCCTTTTATGTTTCAATTGGGATCCGCATTTAATAAAGGCATTGTTAGAATTAAGATCTATCAATTCTTATGTTTACATTATATAATATTTAAATGTAGTACCACACCCATTAATAGAAGTACATGATTTATAAATCACAATTGGTGGTTCATTTAAATGTATCCAAACCTTAAGATTCGTTGGAATAATTTAATAGGTGACATAATATGATTTGACTAAATGAATCATCATTCCCATTTTATAGAGGTACTTTCACTATTTAAATTATAAATGAAATTCATTTATTCATAATCAACTAGAATTTTAGTCTATTTATATTTAGTTACAAAACTAAAATGTGTTATAATTGGTTAATTAAGGTGGAATCATCAAACTATATAGTAAAACATTTTTTAGGTTGATGAATACACTTTAATAACTAATTATTTAGTTCTGTTTATCATATAAAATCATTAGTTTTAAAACATATATATTACTCAAGGAACAGACAACATGTATCATGAAATTGGGAAATGAACCCTATATGAAATGACATAATTCATGGCTTGTGAATCTCTAAGGTTATTATAATAATTTATGAGTAGTTATTTTTTGACATATTGAGTTATGAATAGAGTATAACCAATAATATTCATGACCATCAACACACCTCATGTGCATCGACCTTTGGTGATAGTAGTGAAACTGTGACATGAATAATCCAAAAAATCATTTCCCATTCTAGGAAATTTGGATTTTCCCCATACGCAGTTTAGCTACTCCCATGCACAAGCACATTACAAAATTCTATTATATCCTAGTCTCTTATCTACTAACCCCAAATAGTAATAAAACATAAAACGATATTATATGATACCAAATTATAATGTCTCAACCCCAGTTTACTCATAAGTAACCAAACACTATTTTTAAAATGGCCCCATGTGATCCTCTTCATATGCTTGAGGATACTGATTGGCAGTGAGGTTCCATGATGTTGCAGCGGTGATAATATACCCTCATGACCAGAGCAACACATTAGTAATAGTAATTTAATAAACAGTGGAAGAATAATAATGAAAAATATAGGAGTAGTTTTAAAATAACCTAGATAGTAATATTAAACAAGACAAAAGCGGCATCACATACAAAATGGTGAGTATGTCTTTGTTTTATACAAAAAAGGAAGGAATATAATACATATATGGATAAACAAAGTTAAAAAAATAACAAAAAGGATATCTTTAGTACCATCACAAGCCTAGGATATATCCTATTATAACAATCTCAATGTTAATAACTGATCAAGAATACAAGACTTGGTGATTTACATTGACCCTGTCTATATCAATGCATTCTTATTGTGTAAAAAACGGTGGCCCGAACGAAGAGTGAGATATAGTCATTAGGTCACAAATAATGGATTCAATAATATTTCCAACCTATGTATGGAAACTATAAATATTATTAGGTATAATAGGTAAATCTGTAATGTGAATGAATAATATACATAAAACCACGAACATTTCTTGAAATATAATTATGAAATAAATGATGAATATAAATACATAAAGTAAGATGAATAATTATAAACTAGTGTTATCATAAACTGCATATGTAAATTGTATCAAACCACATGGTATAAGTTCTAAGGATGTAAATCATGGAAACCTCTTTGAGTCCTTTTATTTCAGAATAGTGTCACACCTACAAGGGAAAGGAACCTCAGGCTAAGGGAAGAGGCATCCAAATATCTTAATATATATGTGTATATGGAGATAGTAGGTTCCATTCCTCAATCCCCCTCATCAATTTCATTCTATAATAACAATTGGTGTTATACCATAACAACAGCATTGATAAGTATATAAAATTCATGGTAATGTTAGTTTCTATAGACAAGTGTAATCATCCATTTATTAACTCATTAAATTTATTCAAATATTCCACAACTAGGTTGAAATATTACAAACCAAAAGGTGTGGTTGTTTGCATAGGTATACGGATGAACCCCCTTATATTTATTTTATGTTGAGTTTTAAAAATACCCACTCATTCCAATGTTCTGCATAGGAATCACATTATGATCAAAAAGTTAATTTAAGACATCGATAAACTTTTATGAGAATCATCTGGAAAGTCCAATGTCTGGAACATTGATGATAATTTAATAAATGAAAAACATTAGGGAAAAGGTATATACAATAATACATATGAATTTATTAGATACCTCATCTAGTATCAACCTTTGGTTTTTCCTAATACATGGGAAAATGGAAGAATAAAAAATAGCCTTAAAATATGGAATATTATCTTTCACCAAAATATAGTAGAATATGGTGAGATAAACCAAGAAATAAAGTGAACATATCAAATCTCTTATGGGTAGTAATCTAGCATGATATATGGATCTTGATTCTGATGTCGGACGGAAAAGGGAGATCAATTCCTAGATTAGTATTTTGAGGAGCACTTCATATGGGATTTTTTGTATATAGATGTGGAAAGAAAAAGAGGTTTAAATTTTAAAGAGATAGCGAACAGTTTGGTAAATTCACCATTTAAAATTGGTTCACATAGTTTGACTTCCCAACTATCCAAATTTTGCGCCATCTTTGTGACATATAGTAATCAATAAACCCCTTTCACAAGCTAGGCATGTAGTTAGACTAACCATGAATTTTTTGAACAAAACACCTCTGCAACGAGACCGGAAACATTTACACAGACATGCATCTTGGACAAAAAAATAGTTAAAACCATGTGGCTCCCTACAATTCAATGGGATACCCTACACGATTAGAACAAACCATGGGAACTAGACTGTATGGTTTATACTAACTGTGCGACCCACTTGTTTCCTCCAAAACTCAAGGCGTTGGGCTCTGAAAAAGAACCGAACAACTCGTAACATTTGTAAAGTCAATAGTAATTTCAATAAGGAAAAAACTAATGAAGTAATGTGAAATTAAAAGGTTTTGAACCTCATATAAAATTTGGGATATTAAAACTACCTTAAAATTTCATCTACAAATTTATCATTCAAAAACAATCCATCTATTTATATTTCATCAATGATTTAAAAAACCATCAAACATGATATCATTATTACATATTCTTTGCGTTGTATCTAATATCCACTTTCTGTTAATATATTTTCAATCTCTCTATAATATATTTTTTCCATCGCATTTTTTGAATTTATAAGGGAAGTTAGTATTAAAAATTATTAGTAATATTCTTTTCTATGAGGACCGGCTCATTAATCATTCCATTTAAATAGGATACTCAACAATCATATTTTTCATCCTTTTGATTTTATGATGGATGAAACCTATTTTCTTGTGGGTAAATTCTTATTATAAAACCCATATTCACCAAGAAAAACATATTGATACATCATTGAACTATTTGAATTCTTATTGATGCCAAAGATAACCAACACAAACATTAGGGAACTTTGATCTCTCATTTGTGTCTACTGTCAATACCTTGAATTAAATATTGAAATTAATGTCAATAGTAGATCAAATTTTCTCTCCACATTATTGAAAATAATAGAAAATGAGGAACATTATTCTCCAATTTATTGATACTATGGGTATAAGGGAATGTATTTTAATCCCAAAGTAACATATTCTCCAATTTTGTTATTCCTTTTACCATGTTCTCATTTTTCCTAAGAGACTCAATAAATTTCTATAATAGAAGGGTGGAACCACATTTTTAATAGAAATGTTCCATAACATAAACATCTTTAAGTATATGTTTTCTAAAATAGTATATAAAGCAAGTGAAATAAATTTACACTACAAATCTATACATATTTAAACTAATATGTGATACCAACTCAAACAACCCTGATAAAGGGATTTAAAAAATAATGTTTATGAAATTTTATGAACCATCACTGAAAATGAAAAATAACATCAATAAATTTCAATTACAAGTTAATTTTTTTTACATTTTCATTAAACAATCAATCTCCTTTGAAACAATAATAAACATTATCCAATATAGAGCTGAGATACTAAAGATCATACCTAATATTCATTTTTTATGGGATTCCTAGAATTCCATTTTTATAAAGAAATCGTTAATATCTTGTATCTTTCCATTCTATGATCCACCTAATTATATACTCTTCTAAGATATTAACCATGGAATAAATTCTCTTTAAATGAGCATGATACTTGATTATATTCACTATGATGGTTGAATGTCTTCATGTTGTAGAGACATCACAATATTCACTATTTATCTTTTTCCATGAATTAATTTTATTTCCATATTCTATGTAGTATAACCTCAAAAATATGGGAATATAATTAATATCCATTAGTTATTCAATTTGATAAATATGGATGATACCCATTTCTGAACTTGTAAACCCATTTCTGTGAACCTCTTATGTGGTTGGGCCTATTTATTATTGCATTCAATTTAGATTTGCAGATTAATTTTTTTTATAAATTCATTTATAGTTAGAATATGAATCTTTATTATAGAAATAAAATCAATTTTTTTATTTTGAAATTTCCCTATATACTAGGCCTTTTCCAACATGGATGGTGAAATTGTTTATCCACACATTGGGTTTGTTATCAATGTTATTCTAGGACATAGATTTATTTATTGTATAAAAACAATTATTATGAGAAATACCATATGCTTTCCCTTTATCATACAATATATTTTTCTCTTTTGTAAGTTGTTCAATGCATTAGAGATAAATAATTTCATCTTTATTGCACCTTCACACACCACTTTGGTAGATTTTGAGTCATCCATTTTGGTTAACCTATCTGGATATTTGTATTATTTATCATGAATATCAATAATTAAACCAATAATTCCATTTCAATCCTGGATTGATTCCCTTTTAGATTATTTAAACATTAGCCCTTTATTTTTTATAATCATGGTCATATATTAGTATTCAATAATGTTTTATCTCTTACCCTAATAGAATAATATCATAAATATAGTGAAATTCACTTAAACATTTTTCATTGACTTATTAGGAGTCATTTTCTCATATTTTATTTTTAGTTTTATCCAAAAATAAAAAAACATTAATAAATAAATGATAAGAAGTAAATATAAACATTATTCTATTGAAAAAAAAATTTAAATTTTTATATTGTTATCGTCTTGATAAATATCCCTTTAAACACTAGAAAAATACATAAGGGTAAGGAGTATGACAGTGAGACATTCATAGGGTGGTTTGGCATACATGGTTTTGGTTGTGATCTTTATGATCTTGAACATCTTCTGTAAACGATTTTGATCATGATTAATTTGTTGGATATTAGCTTGGAATTTGTAAAGGTCAAAGGCTATAGAGGTTATCTCCCTTGTATGTTTTGATAAATGCTATTTTTATGGTACAATCCTACTGTTTGAGGCCATCACATCCATTTTTAGCGTGAATAGGATTTTTTAAAACCCTATATTTATATTAATCATAGGATTACTGTTCAAGAGTTATATTATCAAAGGATATGATACTTGATGATCTTTTAAATATGAAAGGATATTGTAAAATAAAATAAGTATATGTGTTTTCTATAATCATAATAATCATTAATATATTTAATTAAATCATATTTGGAATTTTATTTATGAAATTTTGGGTCATTAAAATCTTCCCTACTTCAGAAATTTCACCGTATAAATTTTATTTCCCTACAAAAAAATAGATGTGGGTTATTTTGTTTCATCACTTCCTCTGGAACCCATGTCACTTGTTCAACTTGTGGTTTCTCCACAACACTTTTACCAGGTGCACTGTCTTATTTCATATAACTTTGTCTCTATGATCTATGATATTCACCGACTACTCCTCATAAGAAAGATCATTCTCCAACGGTACCACCTATGGATTGAGTACACGTGAGGGGTATCGTATGTACTTCCTCAAGAGGGATACATGGAATATATAATGTTCTTAATATAGGTTATATGGGAGTTCTATTTGATATGACCCCACTCTGATATGATCAAAAATATCAAGGGTACCAATGTATATTAGACTAATCTTTCCCTTCTCCCCAAATCTTGAGACTTTCTTCCATTGATATATGTGAATGAATACCTTGTATCCAAAAAGAAACTATATGTATTGTCAATGATTGATAGTATATCTATTTTTGTCTACTCTGAGAATCCTTGATGTGTTGTCGATTGGTCTTAACATTTTCCACCATTTCCTCACACATTTCAAGACCTAGCAATTTCCATTCCCCAACTCCATCCCAAAATATAGGTGTTCTTCACCTCTTCCCATAAAGGGGTTAATAGGGAACCATTTGGATGATTGAGTGGAAACTATTATTGTATGATAAATGTAGCAATGTAATATATTGATCCCATCCTCCTTTGAATTAAATTGATCATGTTCTCAACATTTCGGAATGTTTCTAGATAGTCCTCCTAGATTAGACTCTATTGACACTTTACAACTCTGGAATAATATATGCAGTAGGTCCCATCCCTGAGGGGATGGTGAAAATACTTATTTGACCAGTGTCTGTGGGATGTGTGTAGAAATATTTTTTTGATCACCTATTCAGGTGTGTGAGTATCTCATAACATAGAACTATCATACCTCTTGGCAGATGACCATGTTGCTCGGTTGTGTTTATTTTGATATATATATGACATTGTTTGTAAAATTTCGTTACACATGAATTGTGAGTTTATATAAAAAATATTATATAAAAAAATTATTAAGTCATTGTTTGAAATATTTCCATCAATTGAAACGTAAAGAATTATTTTTTAGAATCTTATTATGGATTCCTTGGTGATAACCTACTTGGATTTTAGATCACACCCTAATTGTTCCTTTGGTAATTTTATAGATTTCCTCCTGCCACATTTGAGTAATGGGATAACACCACTTGTAGGAGGTAGTTGTTATTGATTTTTTGGATTTGATCTATTGTATCCAATAGGACTTGGGGTTTTTATCCTATTTCCTAGTACTTTGGTGGTGTACTTTAGATTGTTTATAAAAGTTTGACTTCTGGTATAGTTCTCCCTGTGGAGTTCTCTATTATTCATGCCAACTTGTAAATGTTTCTTATGCTGTTTATGTGGAAAATCATTCCCAGTTTTATCTTGTATGATTCTAGGTGCCAGTCACCAACCTATGGGATCGGGAATGACCTCCGGGCTCTGTCGGCATTTTCTTGGGTGTTACGGTACCATAGTATCATGGCCGATTCATGGTATTTTGTTCTAGCTATTGGTACTTGAATAGATATTATGGATGGAGGTAGGGAAACAGGGAAGAATCCATCTTTGGATGCTTGAATTCTATACTAGGATGGAGTATGGGAGCAGAGGGACAGGCTTATTCTCATAATTATAGTGGAGATAGATTTTTGAATTTTTGTATTGCATGTTGTATATTCATGTTCTTTTGTATCGCATGTATATCCCCATTTGTATATCACATGAAATTATCATCATTTTTTATTTAATATTGATTCTATTCTAGCCTATTATTATATTTGTATGATGTATGATTCTACAATCCTTTTTTATATTGTTTCCATTTCATATAGTCATTATATAATACTATGAAAAACTAGGATCATGAGGGTATAGTCTGCTCAACATACCATCATATACCATCATTTCTAGTTAACATGCTCTAGAATATGGGGAGGCATGCTTGAGGTCATGTGTCTAGTCGAGTTCATTTACTTATTAGTGAAATGAGCTTGGGACATCAAAAAGTGGTATTAGAGCACTTTTTCCTTTTTTTACTATTTTTGTATTATAAAAGTGACTAGGACCCTATCAAAATTTGTTAATGAGGTTGTTTCTGGGAGTATATAACCCGCATATAAGGGAAATCTATATTACCCTGTTTGGGATATTGTTTTTTTGGTATATGTTGGTTATAGTTGTATTTATTTCATCATTGGGTGACACGTATGCATTGTGGTATTATTATTGTTATTATTATTATGAATTTTCATTCTCCTTATCCTGGTATGGAAAGGAGGTATCATATCATTCATCATTATAGACACCTAGAGATTCACATGTCATGCATTATGTCATGCCATGTAGGTGTATCATGTTTCTTGCATTGTAAGTGATTTTTGTAAGCTCACTGACTATTATATATGTAACTGTTCTATTGTTCCTTTTAGGGATAAAATAATTAGATTAATTAAAGTATCTACATAAATCTAAATGGTTTTTCCACTTATGTCTTGATGGTGAAACCTTAACTGACCAATTAGGCAATGTTTAAGCAATAGAACACTGGTTAATTTGGATAAAATGTTAGTTGAATTTATTAAATGAATACCAATTTTTATTTATGAATATTATATTATATGAATTTGGAATGTTGATTCATCTAATATAATAATTTTATATGACCTGTTACATTCTGATATCGGATGTCAACGTCTGGTCACAATTATTAGACATGCCAATTTCAATTTATAAAGTATATAGGACTTTATAAATTTGAAATGGTAACTCATCTAACAAGACCCTAATATATATACATACACCTAAATACGTATTATGTTAAATGAATTTAAACTATTGAATGAAATGGTTATCGTTAAATGTGGATGTTAATTGAAATGTAAATGGTGTCTTCCTCTATACCTTGGAATTAAAACTCTATATATTGGGACTTCTGCTATCTGATATGAGACCTCGAGCCTAACCCAAAAATATTATTGGGAATTAGGTAGTGTATCTTATAATCCTTATAATGTTCTTTATATCCTAGACTTGGCCTTAATAGTAGGCAGAGTGGTGTCACTCATTTATTAGAAAGCTATGTACAGTTCCTATTCTGATATTTGTCTGCTTCTCTATTGTTAATTTTATATAAGGAGTGAATTTGTAAATTATAGAAATATTTCACCATGAAATCCGTGATTCATACACCAGAAAGGTGGTGATGATCATGATTCAGATTCGGTGGTCCCTAAGCCACTGGATTTGCCTCCAATAGTACCACTTCTGGCACCTCCTGTTATTCTTAATATGGGTGTTGATGCTTGGTTCTGAGAGAGCTTCCAGTAGTTTATGAAGTCTATGCAAGGAGCTTCACGGAATCCCATACTATGGAAAATTTTACTCGAGAATTACAACAATATCATCTTCATACCTTCTCAGGGCATGGTGGATCCCGGGCTCCTAAGTCATGGATAGAGGCTATGTTGTCAATATTTTAGGATTTGAATATGACTATGCATTTAAGGGTTAATCATGAAGATTATCTGCTTCATGATTCTTTAAAAAAAAATTGGGATGTGATTTCCCAATCTAGTCGTCATCAGAGTATGGTCTAGGTGGACTTCCAAACATCCTTCTATGATTACTTCTTTACAAAGACACTAATATAATATTATGATAGGGAATATATACACATATTGCCGGTTATTATTTCTATGATGTAATATTTTCCTGTTTCACTAAAATTCATCACTTCTTACTGACACTTACTGGTGATGAGTTGACGATAAAGAGACAGTCTGAGAATGGGATTGTATATGTTATCTGATCATGGGTGAATGTATTTTTTTTAACATTATTTTTGAGATGGTGAATCAAGACCTTGTCACTGATCAGAACCTGTGAGAAGATTATAATGTAGGATAGGGAATTTTCTTGCTGAAATAGGTAATTGATTCTTGGAGTAGAAGTAAGTGTCTCTTTCAGTCTTCATATGGGGTAATAAGTGGTCATATTACAACTACTGAGAGTTTTGTAATGTTCCATAGATGTTGAAAGCAATGGAATAAGAATCCCTAGTGTCTCGGTGATCCCATTGAACACTGAATCTATGGTAGGTTGGGGAACCTTCAACATGTTTTTAGGAACTTTCTATATCTTCTTGGTGGTATAGGATTAATATCATCTCCGCCTTCATGAATAATATTAGTAGTACATCACTGGCTTGGTAGCTTGAGTACTATTAGCTGATCAGGCAGAGGAGGTTGTTGTAGCTGAGGTAGCCAGGCTCCAAAAATTGAACACCAGTAGAGAAACCCTTCTCAGGGTATCCAGGTTGTATCTTAGGATCTTGTGTCTAGACATATCAAGTCATAATATTCTTCTTCCAAGAAGAATGGAGTTGAGCATTTTATAGTTAGAGGTAGTATTCTTGTATCCTTCACTTTAGTATCTTTCTTATTTTACACAAGAACTTTTCACTCTTTTAGATATACAGAAATTATGGAAATCATGGTCCTATATATAGAGTATTTTTTGGTGTAATAAACTCAATATACCATTGGGTATCTGATCTAAAATTGTGTGTGGGTTTAAGGAATTCCCCATTGAGGTAGGTGGTTACCTTTTATATGAAACCTCATTTTCTAAGATATGAATGGTTTGGACTTCATAATCAAAATGTATCGGTTGGTATTTTATCATACATAGGTTTATTTTTATCATCATAGGTTTTCCTTCACATCACACAAGGGAAGTACCTATGATCATAAGGATGAATGGGATGTCTAGGTGAGTTGATCTAGACCCAAGCATCATGGGATGGGCAGGGTGACAACCAAGATAGCTAGTCTCTTTATAAGTGATCAAGGAATGTGAGGTATAGAATTTCCTCATATTGTGAGAGGTTTTAGGTACAACTTCATTGATAAATTTTATATATTACCTCCTATAATATAGGTGGGTTTCACTATTGATCTAGTTCCAGGAGAAGCACCAATGTTTATTCCTCCTTATAGGATGGAACCTACTAATCTGTAGGAACTCAAGAAGTCACGAGAGGATTTGTAAGCTATGGTTTTTATACAACTGAGTACTTCTATATGGGGTTCACATAACCTTTACTCCAATAAGGCATATGGTACCCTCATATTTTTCATGTACTATCATTAGTTGAACCATATTTAAATTAATAACCGTTATCCACTTATGTTTATAGATGACATATTTGACAAGATCCATGGAACAATGGTTTTTTCCAATATTGATTTGAGGATGGGGTATCATTATGTAAGAGTTAGAACTTTGGACATACCATGTATAGAGTTTTGTAGTATGTATAGTATTTATATGTATCTAGTTATTCCATTAAATTTGAAAAAAATGATCATCCTTTTCATGGATCTAATGAATTGGGTTTTCCATCGGTATCTAGATTTATTTTTGGTGGTCTTCATGGATGATATTTTTTATTTTCTCACACTCAACATGAACATTCCAAACATCTTTATATAGTGTAGAATACACTGAGAGAGAACTAGTTATTCACTAATCTCATTAAATTTCACTTTTGTATTGACAAGGTTTTCTTCTTGGGTTACATCATCTAAGATATAGAAGTGTATGTTGACCTGGAGAAGGTGAGAGTAGTAGTTACTTGGGATCATCCTAAGAACTTTTTTGACATTTGGAGTTTCTTGGAGATGGTTGGATATTACAGGCAATTTATTTATGACTTATAATGACTAGAATCACTTCTTACAAGTTATACCAAGAATTTCGTGAAGTTTATATGGTCTAAAGTGTGTGATAAAGCCTTTTAAAAGATGAAAGGGAGACAGAATTCAACACTGATCTTGATTATACCATATCCAAGAAGAAACTATATACTATATTATGATGCACTGGGCATTGGTATTGTAGTGGTTCTAATGTAGGAAGAATGATTCATGCCATATGGGTATCATCATTTTGGGCCACATGAGAGGAATTAACTAATGAAAAATTTTAAACAAGAATTTGTAGTTTACACTATGCATTGTTGGAAGAACTATCTATTGGGATATTGTGTTGTTGTTTATATAAACCATAAAAGTCTCAAATAAATCTTTACATAGTGGGACTTAAATCGATGGAGGTTGTTTGAATGCCTACGGTCCTTCTATTTTGTTCTTTAATATCTACCTAGGAAGGGAAACTCCATTACTGATAAATTGAGTTAGGAGTCTTATACACAGGTAGTGTAGGAGTCCTGTATTGAGCGGAAATTGATGCCCCTATTTTCTGAGATACACTTAGATGTCCATGAGCATCATGTTAATACTATCCATATAGATTTAGTAGTTACATATTAACTTTAGGAATTAGTGAAGATGAGTCAACTTTATGATCTCAAAGTCTTGGTACTATAAGAGAGTGTTTCAGGAAAGGACATGTCACCTAGTTAGGTTGTTTATGGGGATGAGGTCTTGCGCATTCATGGACACATTTGTGTTTCTATAGACATATGGGAATATTTTATGTGACAGTATCATACCTCAATTTTTTCAGTACATCCTTGTGTCACAAATATGTATTGTGATTTATGCTACTAGTATTGGCGGCCGATGATAAAGATATAGATAGTAGGTTTTGTCACTCAGTGTTCCACTTGTTAGTCGGTGAAGTTGGAACTACAGTGGACATCGATAAATTTTTATCCATTTACTAATCCTAAGTGGGAATTGGATGATTTCACCATGTACTTCATGATAGTCTTATCTAGGTCAACTTGAGGCAGTGATGTTGTATGGGTTATTGTTTATTAGCTGACCAAAGTCACCCACTTTGTACCTATCAAAGATACCTTTTAGATAGATGATCTTAGAAGGATTTATATTCGAGAGATTTTATGACTTCATGTTATTACCTATTCTATTATATCAGAAATGTACACTTGGTTTACATCATAGTTCTAGAAAGGTTTGTATAAGGTACTCATTAAAACGGTTCTTCTGAGAACAACCTTTCACCCCTAGACTGATGGGTAATCCAAGTGTATGATTCATATTTTGGAGGATATTCTTCGATCGAATGTCCTTGATTTTTAAGGTTTATGGGAGAAATTACTACCTATTTTTTATTTTTCCTATAATAACATATTTCAAGAAACTATACATATGGCTCTATATGAGTCCCTATATGGTTGGCCATGTTGATCACCTTTGTAATGGATAGAGGTAGGAGAGGTGGTACTATTAGTCCCTTGTCTCATTTAAGAGAATTAGGAGTAGGTATATCTTATCTAGTAGTATATGGAAATAGCTTAGTCTATGAACAAATATTATACTGATGGTCATCGCTGACCTCTAGATCTTGAGGTGGGCATCATGTATTTTTATAAATTTTTCCAAGGTTGGGTAATATATGGATTCAAAGATAGGGAAAGTTATCATCTCATTAAGTCTAGCCTTTTGCAATCTTAGAGAGATTCAGTATGATATCCTATCATTTAGCCTTACCTTAGAGGTATCGGGCTGTGCGTGATGTATTCTATGTATCTCATCTTTTCCATTACTTTTCAAATACATCTCATACTTTTGATCATGAAGATTTTTAATTTGAAGTTGTTACTTCCTCTTAGGAGTATAATATTAGGATCATTCATTGGAGCATGAAGGATCACCAAGGAAGGTCAGTTCCTATGGTATGGGTGCTATGGAATCACGACCATGTATAGGAAAAGACTTGGGAGAGAGAGGCAGATGGATGTGCTCTGTGGTTGGATCTTTTCTCAAATGATGTTTTCCACCCTCAAAAGGGAAACTCGGGGACGAGTTACTTTAAGTAGGTGATATTATAAGATCCTATTTTTATAATATGATATGAACCCTTTAATTCTTGATTTAAACACTTACTTCTATCCTGATGGAAGTTATTAAGAGACCACGAAGTGTCTTGGGAAAATCTAAGGCTCATTTTGAGCCTACAGCTCTGAATTTTGGATAGGAAAATTGAGTCACACAATTATTGCACTGTTATTGCTAACCATATGAATCAACCATACATGTTCTATATTAAATTGTAAAGGGGTTCATGGTTAGTTCTAACCATTCATCTTAGGTCACAAAACCATGAGGAGTGCTCCAGTGGGTTGGAAGGGGTCTCACAATTTTTCTAAACCATGCACCCAAGGTTAAACCCTTAGTGCCACTTAACCAGAATAAACACACTGATTGATAAACATTGTGGAAAAACCCTACACCCCTTTAAAAAAATAGTTAAAAGGACCATTTTTTCATTTTTCATTAAAAACATAAACCCCATATTCTACCTTCTTTCTCTCTAATAGTTGGTCATATGGGAGCTCCCTACTCCCCTCTTCCTTAGGATTTGAGCCTCCGTCTTTCTCTGAGCTCTGATTTCATCACCATCAGTTGTGTTGGATTCGTATCCATAAAATATTCATTCATCCTCCTTCCTTTCTTGGTTAATCACTCCCTCTTCAGTGTTATTTTTTGTGCGAGCTAATATTCCCTTGTTTTCATGTCATTTGTCTGTTTTTACAATTTCTTACATTCTTGCTTGAATTAATGTGAAAAAACATGTGAGGGGTTGTATACAACTATAAGGTATGTGGTTTTGTACTTATTGCCTAAATTCAGGTTGTTTTATAACATGTGTTATCATTGTATATTCCATAACTTCTATGTGTTGACTAAAAACTGTAATTTTCTTTATGATAAATTGTTACTCATGTTAGATTTTCTCCATGTACCCTTAATTGTAGATGGTGGATGGCCCATATCAACTAGCTCCACCCCTTTGGGTGTGATTATGAATTTCCCTAAAATTATTGAATGTTTTTATATCCAATACACCTTTCTAAGTGGTGTTAGTTTCCACCCAATTTAATAGCTCATAATAATTAAATGGAAAGTGAGTGGTATGAAATTAGGGAGTTATTCCCTTAGTTCAATAAAATAAAAATGGTTATAATTAATCCTTTATATTTTATTAAAATGTGACCTTCGTAATATATATTTATATATATATATGATATAATGGCATGGTGTCCTATCTATTTGTGATACACTAACATGGATACCCATCTACATGTGATACTTTGGCATGGAATCCCCAATGAAGTGTGATATATGGGCATAGTGTCCCTAATAAAATGTGATATATGGGCATGGAGTCCCTAATAAAATGTGATATATGAGAAAGGTTCCCCCAATGAAATGTGATATATGAGCATGGAATCCCTAATTTAATGTGATAACTGAGCATGTTGGACCATATGATTCATGTCACCCGAGTGGTGCATCCCTTGAATTTTTTTGAGACTTTTATAACTATCCATGGACATATGAGTCATGCCATAGGTCCTAAATATTATTGTTATTTATATATATAATTATAAATTCCACTACTCAAGTAGAACATATATATATAAATAAATAAATATATATATATATACACACACACATAGTCAATTGTTCAAAGATCTCTCATCTTAGGTTGAAACAGGTAGTGTCAGCCTAGTGTTCTTTAGAAACCAGAGCCCACCCATTTACAATTTATATTTTGACTTACATTGTTATACATGCACACTACTTATTTTATATATACCATATGGATTATACTAGAAACCATAGGTTGTGTCCAACTTAGTATCTCTCACACCTTGTTTCGGCCACCAGTTAATACCCAAATAGATCTTGTGGATACAGGTGGAGACAATGGGAAGAATCTATCTTCGTATGATTGACTTCTGTACTAGGATAGAGTGTTGGAGAAGAGAAACAAGCATGTTCTCATGATAATAATGGATATAGATTTTTGAAATTTTTTCTTTTTGTATTACTTGTTATATATTCATGTGCCATTATATCCCATATATATACCCTTTTGTATATCACAGGACTTTATAATCAAATTATATTTGTTAATGATTTATTTCTAGACTATTTATTATATCTGGAGAATGTATGCTTCTGGAATACTTTTTTTATATTTTTTCTACTTCGTATTGACATTAAATATCATTTTTCGTACTCTGATCATGAGGGTATAGTATCCCTTTTATACCATCATAGACCCTCACTGCAAGTTGGTAGCCTCTATCATGCGAGGAGGTGCGCTTGAGGTTATGTGGTAAACTGGGTTTAGTTACTTATGAGTGAACTGGGTCATGGGAAATATAGACCATGAATGGATGATTGAGAGGGATATTAATTTAATTTATCATATAAATAGTCTTTATATTTTTTTAGTAATATTTATCTCAATTCCTGTCTTTTATATAATTTATTAATTTCCTTGTTCCTTTGAGGTAGTTCCTAGGGTTCTATTTCCCAAACTTTTAATATATGGGTAGTTAAATTTTTTTACCTCCATGACCCTTTTAAATTGAACTGCTAAAATTTAGCTATATTCTTCGCTTATTTTTATTACACTTATAATACAATTGAGATTTACTGACCTCTATATCTACATTAAGGGCACATCATATTATTTCCTCTTAACTATCAAATTCCAAAATCACTAAATTTTTTGGTAAATTTTGTTTTAGGGAACTAAGAAATAATAAACCTTGAATTAGAGTCGATAAAAATTCATAGGTTGACATTTGAATCCTTGTAAAGTTTTATTCATAAGATTCAAATTATTCTTCCTCCATTTTTAGGGTCCAAGAAATATCCTCTCTATTTTAATATAGATAATAAGAGGAAAATATTTGTTAAAAAATGTTTTCATAAATTCATCTCATTCAATTCAATTGATACCAACCTTAGACTTGATATTATTGATCAATTTTCACCACTAATTATATTCTCCCTCTAATTTATATATTTCCATGATCTCTTTTTATTATTAAGAACATTAGAGCATAGAAAATATATTTTCAGTGGAATTTATCCATTATTCTTAATTAATGGATTGAAATATCCACCAAAAGTGGGTGGTTATTATTATATAAATCACTCCACCATAATATATTCCTTCTTTAGATAAGTTGGGAGATCAATATGGTTCATCTTATTATTCATAACTTAAGTAAATTAAGATATTACCTCGATAAGATTTTCAAATCCCACTCCTATCACATTAGGCATCTCATTTGGGTAATCATTGCATTTCTAATCACATTGGTTATTAACATGGTTCCTAATATTTCCATCCATTCACTAAAATAAATAAAATTTAATGATGAGAATATTGTAATTAATAATAATATAAGTGGAAAATTATAAACTTAAAATAAATAATCCATGAGACACTAACATACCAAAACATATGAATTCCTACATTTTAAACTAGGTTATTTATGGTAAATTTCCAATTATATTAACTAATGTAATCCCAAAAATTAACTATACATTTCTCTAATACCATTTATATTGACCCATAACACATAACCATATTATTATAATATTTTTCACATAAAAACATATAATAAAACCCACCTAGAATATAAATGTTTAATGTATTTGAGAGATTAATTGATGTGATGTTCATGGGGTGGCCCAATATTCACAGCATATGGTGGCGAATGAAGGATGTTGTTTGGGTCTAAGTAGTGTATGATTGGTATGGATAGCATATTCAAGTAGTAAATCAACCCTATGTAGAGTGTGAATTACTATTTAGATAACACACTCAAGGGAGGGATGTGATAGACAATCCATACAACAATACAGTTGGGTTGAGGCATGAAATTGGGGGATTTGTTATCTTGGATCACCAATAAAAATTGTATATTTACAAGGAAATAATTCAAAAGAGAAAGGATGAAAACTTGAAAAATACTCACACAATGGATCGAAACAAATAATAATCTCTCTATTATAATATTGAATGAAAATAAAATTCCATGGGGTGGCTATTTATATCCAAGGGGTGATGCAATAGTTAATGGTCTAATACCCTAAATTCATAAAAGCTAAACCTACATTGTCCTTTTAAATTAAAAAACATAAAATCTAATAAATAATTTTGGGAAAAGTAGAACATGTCTTTCCACTAATAGACCATTGGATTTGATTTTGACTATCTATCCCATTATATTTGACTTTGGTGTCCAAATATTCTATTCTAGAATCTCCATGTGGGAAAGGCTTCCAAAATTCAGGAAAACATGTGTCTTGGGATCCATATATCTCATTTGGGACTAAATTAGAGAGATAATGATCCCATTTTCCACTTCCATACATGCACCTTGGGTTTGTACCTATTAATGCAGTGAGATGGGATCTTGTTTCCATATGTAGTCTCTTTAATCTTCCTTGCATCATTGGGCCATGAAACTACAACTCTCAACATACCATCAAGTCAATGTCATATATTGGTTTCATATCATCCTCCCCCTATTTAAAAAGAGTCATCCTCAACTCTTCATCATCAACATACAAATATGAGGAATGATTCGAAACATTGAAATTTAAAATAACTTTTTCCTCACATTGAAATGTGATATTTTAATCAATCATATTAAGCACTAAGTGTGGTTCATATCTATGAATCTTGATCTCTATCTTTTGTTTCTTTTGAAACCACTACATCTTATTTTATTCCCCATGTTGTTTCTTAACATGTTGTTTTCCTTCCATATTTTTACTTTCTTCCAAAGGCAATGAAACTTGATCAATGATGTTATGGAGTCCAAATCCAAAAGAAGTTCGAGATAGATAAAATTGAGTTGTTGAGTGATCTCCCCTTTTGTAATAAGAATCTATATGTGGTAGAAAAACCTTCCAATCCTTTAGACCCATGATGTTGTTAGTGGATATTTAAATTTCTTATATCTCTCTAAAAGGTAGAAAACAACATTGTTCCTCCTCAAGAATGACTCCATCATAAACATGTGAAAAATATTTCACAATAGTTGACAATGAAGAAGTTAAGTCATAAGTGTTCAATGTCAACTCTTTTTACGTAATTACTAAAATGTTTTTCTGAGGAATAAAATCTTCCTTAACCTATCTCTTATCTATAATCACATTTTTTCACTCAACGACCTCTCCTTTATCTTTTTGATTTTTCATTAAACTCAATTACTCTTCTTATCTCATTCTCACCTATCCCCTCATTCTATATTTTTCTATTTCTCTCTTTTTTTTGGTCACTCATTTTTTTATTTTCTCGCAAAATATGTTCTTCCAAAACTTGTTTGGGGGACATCGGGATGAGGTTTATAGGTTCCCCTCAGAGTACAAAATAATGGTGGTTTAGGAAACCATAATGGGAAACAAAATGATCAAGTTTCTATGGATGACCTAGAAGTATGAGGCATTCCTTAATTGGTACTACATCCCATAGTACCTCATCATTATACTTCCCAATGTAGAATAAGATCATCACCTATTTTTTGACCTTTATCTATCCATAATCATTCAACCATTGAAGTGGGTATGGATTTTGGTGCTTCAAAGTTTGGAGTCCCAACTTCTCCACCAACTTAGTGCTCACCACATTGCTATAACATTCCCCATAAATGATGAATATACATACCTTCCATTTGATTTTGCGTTGGGTAAGAAAAAGTTTCTCCCTTTGATCCTGCTCATTAAACATCATTTGAGCACTCAAAAACATCCTGGTGATGAGAATATCACCTTATTCTACAAATTATACATTATCAATTTTCACGGAATCATCCACCTCTTCCTATGAGATATCTCCATTGATCAACCATTCTATATACTTTTTTATGGTCATGGTGCACTGGTTTGGTCATTAACTAGAAATTTGACCCCTTACTAGACATTTATAATAATGAATATTCCAATTCCTTGTTTGGTTAGCCTCAAAAGTTGGTTTCTTAGGTGGAAGAATTACCTTATCACTTTTTTATCAACCAAATCTTTCATCTTTTATGATTCTACAATATCCTTCCTTATATTTATCCATGGTGTGAAAGGGGTAGTGGGTTTCCTCATGTTATTCCTCGTTTTGATTTTTTCTCAATCATGGTGGCTTAATGGATGATATCTTGTATTTCCACATGGTGGTACATCTCTACTTGATCAAAAATCTACTAATTCAGCCCATGTAAGAAGCATTTCGTAGTTTTCTCTAGATCTTCTTCAATTTTCACTTGAATCATATAAATTTCCATCTCTCTGTAGTAATATTCAACACACTTACTCCCTTGCATGAGGCATTGAATCTTTTTTGTCATGATATCTATGGTAGTGTGAGGTAATAAATTGATAACTCATGGAAAATTTAATTTCTTCCGAAGTATGGATAGGACATACTCCATAATGTAATCTCTCCTTTTGAACTTTATACCATCGTATTAATACATAATCAATGAATTCAGGGGATACACGTTTTATATATTTCTCCTCATAATAGGTTTGACATGAAAACACCTACTCGATCCACATCTCCGACTCCATGTATGATTCTGGATCTATTTTACCTTGAAATTAAGGGACCTTGACCTCGATGATTCCAAGGATGTCATAATCATAAATTCTCTGTTGGCCTCTTTTAAGTTTTTGTGACAACCTCAGACATTATGGGACATCCTCAAAATCATTATCAAAGTTCTACATCTCCTCCTCCCTTATGTGGGGTCGACGTGGTGCCAGAGCGTATCATGGGTTACTCGGATAATCCTCGGTCTTTGTTGATTCTGTAAGTTTTCAATCCTCTCATATATCTCGTCCATATTCTTATTAATAAAATTTTCAAAATGGCTTTACCAAGCATGCATTTTGAGTTCTAAATCTTCCAATTTGGTAGGCCTACTTTGTCGTCCTTCATCACTAGCATGAGCAATTTTATTACCATTGTCTTCGGTCATGATATATTACACAAACACAAATAAACATGGTTAGAAACACATAAAATTATGCAAACTCTCACACACTCAAAGATACACACACTCAAATATACAGACACAAACAATATGTACACACACGCATGCAATATGTAGACACTCCCACTCACACACACAAGATGTACACACACACACACATGTATGAGATGTATAAACTCATGGTCTCTCACACACACAAGATGTACATACACATATGAACACAATATGTACACACTCACACTCACACAAATTTTTATACACTCAAGATTTTTTTTTAATTTCTATCCTCTCTCAGACTCAATTCAAATCCCAAGATATTATACATTTTTTATGGATATCATGTGTCACCAATCCTTTCCAAACCAATATTATTTTGTGGGATGGTTTAACACAACCCGTTCGATTGGTAAAAGTATTAAAAAATGTTAAAGGGTGAAAAAGAAGGTAGAAAATATGGATAAAATAGTGGAAAAGGGGTAGAAATGTGAGGTATGTGGGTTTTTTATGATTTTTAAATATAATAAAAATGAATTATAATATGAACCAAATATAATATGGATATTATGTAAAATATTGGAAAAAGTGTTTTGGATAAATGGAATGTACTAATAATATAAAGTAAAAAAGAAGTAATTGTATGAGCTTTTTTCTTCTTTTTTGGGTCACATATCCAAAAAAAGTGTTGTGCTTGGAGTTTTAAAGAACAAGATGATTTTTTGGAGAGTAATAAAAAAATTAAACCTCTAAAATAATGGATTTACTTAGTTTTGAAAATCACAAAATGTTGAGTTGAGTGAATTTTATTTTTGTTTGATTTTTTTCAGATACAAATCACATATAGCAAATTAAATATGAAAAGAATATGGATGAATAATTTTCTCAATGTAATAATATTGAAATCTTAAATAAAATATAACAATTTAGAATGTTTTCAAAAAAAATTAATCGGTGAAAAATATGGAAGGATAAAGAGGGTAATGGGTAAAAGTAATGTAAATGAAGGTATAGATCCCTACCGTGTCAACTGGACCTCTGATACCAAATGATGAGAGATGCATGGGGTGGAAAAATATTCATGTCGTAGAGAAATAGATGAAGGATGCAGTATGGGGATAAGTGGTGGATGATGGGTATAGATAGTGGATGCAAGTAGTCAATCAATGCTATAAGGAGTGTGGCCTACTACTTAGACATCAAACTTAATGGAGGGATGCAATAGCCAATCCACACAACAACGCACCTAGGGTGAGGCATGTAATTGGGAGCTTTTTGATCTTATGTCACCAATCTAACTTATATATTTACAAGGAAATAATTCACAAGATCAAGGGGAAACCAGAAAAATCTTCACATAATGGAGAGAAACAAATCATAAGATCTCTATTACAATCTTGAATAAAAATACAATGTCATGGGTTGTCTATTTATACCCAAGGGGTGATACAATATTCAAGGGTATAATAACCTAAATTCATAAAGGCTAAACCTACCATGTCCCCTTAAAGTCAAAAAAATAAAGTCTAATAAAGAATTTTGGGAAAAGCAACACATGTCTATCCACCCATAGCCCACCAGATTTGACTTTGTCTAACTAGCCAAATAGATTTGATGTTGGTGTCCAAATATTCCATTCGAGAATATCCATGTGGGTAAGGCTTCCAAAATTAGTGAAAAAATGTGTCTTGGGATTCATGCATCTCACTTGGTCTTAAATTAGAGTGATAAAATCCAATTTTACACTTCCATGCATGCACCTTGGGTTTGGGCCTGTTAATGCAGTGAGATGGGATCTCGTAGCCGCTTTTATTCTCTTTAATATTACTTGAATCATTTTTCCATGAAACTAAACCTCCACACATGCCATCAATTCAATTTTATCTATCGGTTTCATATCATTAACAAAATAATACAACGTTTATAAAATATAACTATATTATTTTTCATTTCGATATTTATAGTAATCTCATGGATCTCATTGAACTCTTATTAATGCATAGGATACCCAAGGGACATATATATATTAAATATAGGGTGTAATAAAATACTAGTAAACGGATAATCAAAATAAATATGAGTATAAGATAAATCATATGAGTCAATAGATATAACATATAATCATAAAAGAATAGGTGCATAACACATCATATAAAAACATGGAATAAGAGAAATTATATCATAGGAATATGTAAATAATGAAAATTATATGAATGTGATATAATTATAAAACATAGAATCATAAATATAAGTCAAGGATCAATTCCAAGACGTTGTAACCGATTGTTCTCCGATAACATCCCACGCACCATACATAGTATCACATGAGATGAAAGGATATCCCAATTGATTAGCGGGGTTTATAATTTTGGACCAACATTTAATATTATAATATGTCAAGCATATTTGTTCCACACATAAAATAAATCATACATTAATCATAAATATGAAAAACCCATGACAATAAATGAGTTAAAAAATAATACAAAAAATTATTTACAAATGAATAATCATATAGGTATCCAAAATAAGAAAGGAATGAATCATATTTAGATTTCGAATTTTAGGATTAAGAAAGAATAAAAGAATATAGGTCATAAATATAGGAATAAAGGTGAAGGAAAAGATTTTTAAAATCATGTAGAAGTTTTATAAATGAAAATTTTACTAAAATAATAAAAAATGTATAAGGATTAATAAAAGGAAAATAAATACATTTAAATACCCCATAATCATAGGAGAACCAATGTATTATATGTTCAAAAAAGTGGGAATAGAGTGAATAATATAAATCAGGCATGAAACCATTAATACATGAAATAAAGGTGTTTTTAAATGATTCCCTTACATATTTCATATGGTTTTACATAAATGAAATTATAGGAAGGGTACTAAGAAGTACATGCATGTCCCTAATTAATTAAGAGGAAAATGAGTGTAAAAAACTTAAATAGAGTACGTGAGAGAGATTAAAAAATAAGGAGGAAGGGGAGGGGTATAGAGAGAGAAAGAATAATCTTAAAAGAATGAAGGAAAGAGTGAGAGTCCCCTTAGAATATTTATCATCTCACCCCAAACCCATTTTCTAGGGAAGACGTGAAGGTGAAACTAACCTTAGGTGAAATTCCCAAGATACCAAAGGTTTTCAATAAATTCCAAGGGATTACCTAAAGATTAGGAAAATATTTTGCATTTTAAACAACACAACCTATCAATAGAAAATAGAAACAACCGAACCAACTATATGACTCATGAGGTATAAACAATAAAACTTAAATAAATATCAATAAACCAATAATACCATAGTAGCAGCAACCAACATAATTACTAAAATGAGAATATAAGAAGATAGACCCAAAAAGAAAGTTGAAGTGACAAATGTGGAACTTCCTCGGGATCCACATAATAGAAACCCCTAATATCTAATCTCTATAACTGAATACTATAACTTCCCCATGCTCTACTAGAAAGGTGATATTTTTTTCATGTATCTGTAGTATGTCAAAATCATTAGTATACACACCAAAGTGCATATATAGGGGGTGAGTAATCATACCCAGTAGGTAATACACAAAAATCGTTCCACACACTCTGCTAGGAAAAGAAAAAGTTAGTATAATTTTTATAAAATAAGTATATGTATGAAAATAATTCTCAATAGATTTTCATGAAACAGCGTGAAGAGGCATGTCAAAATACTTTATCAATTCAGAACAATTTAAATCAATTTAAATTAAAATTAGAACAATTTATTCATAAATACCACTTCATATACCTAAAACACATCCATATACTCATACACACATGACTTCTAGGTGACAATACAATACTCGTGATTGGCTACTCACTGATCCACCAAGTCATCACTAGGTGACCATTCACTAGGTGCCTATAGTCAAGCATCACACCCCTTATTCAAGGTCACATCCAATAAAAATAAACTAATGAAAACCATGTATGTAGAGTTATAAAATCAATTAATTCCACATAAATTCATACTTCGTTTTAAAACATTTCATTGAATATCATGCTTTCATTAAAATAAAATTGTAATTTAAAATCATAGATCAAAGGGGTTTATCTAAAAATTATTCAAATAACCAATATTTCCAAACAATAAACCAAGAGGGTTTTCTTTTATGAAATCATAATATGTTTCTTTTTCAAATCTAATATAAATATTAAATTAAGCTAATACTTCAAGTTAAAGAATAATTGGAGAAGAGAGAGAAGATACATACCTCTCAACAGGTGCCAAAAATAAAGAATGACACAACGAATCCTATGGATCTGGGATCAAGACTACTTTCCTTCAATAGATCCAATAAATATCTCATAAACATCATAGATCATATATATATGTCTATAAATAATTATATATAATGTTCTATTCAAATTAAAATGAGAATATCTAGAAAGATAGAGATATAGAGAAAGAGAGAGAGCGGAGATGTATTGTTGATTCTGGAGATTTATACACTTAAATACATAAATTTTTTATTTTAGATCAAATGGAACCACTAAGAATTCTTAGAAGGGTAGTGTAGTTAGAAATATTAAGAAAAGAGGTGAAAGATAAGGGTTTGGGGGTCAAAACCAAATAATGATCTAATTTTCAATGAATTAATTGCACAGTGCATTGTAATTTTCCACAGTTTGGGAAATTTTGTGCCTGTTACTACAAAAAAACCACTCCCTAACGTGGTTGGTTCACATATATTGATAAAATATGCACCATACATATTTTTTCCTTTGTCTCCACTTTCAATGATTCTCTTAGGCATTGACACGGTTTGGAAAAATTGTGGGAACCCTTCTATCCTCCTATGTTTGACACATGGTTTCCCCTAACTATGCCCAAACTGCACACCCTTAAAAACACTTCCAAAAACATACCAAAATCATCCAAAAACTCCCAAAACTCAACTGAAGTATTATATAACCTCAAAATACATAATAAAATGGTAAATAACCTCAAACTAAAGGTTGTTACTTTCTTCTCTCTATAAATATCTCCATCATTGGAATATCAGAGACTACTAGTGAAGAAAAAAAACTTCAAACTATTAGTCAAGTGATACTAAACATACCAAATGTATTCATTATGTAAACAAGAAATTATCATTATTATCCTAATATAATAAGTTAAAATATATACCAAGGGAACAATTGGATCAAAATAAGTAAGAGCCCATCCCATACGCAACCAGGATCCGACGCTTCAACAAGACATAAGGAAAAAAGAAGACAAAATGCATTACATTGAATCTAAAATGAAATGGTTCCCATTGAACAACCCCACTAATACATTTGATAAATGTCAATTGTTCCACCCAAAAAATAAACACCCTTCATCGCTTACGTAGTTTTAAATTTATTAACCTGGAGAATATACAAAGATACATGTTTATTTTCAAACAACACTAGACACAATGATACACCAACATAGAAAACCATAATATGAAACTGGTGATGGTATGATTATCTAAATATGAATCATATACTTATAAGTAAAACTATATGTAAGTCAGTGATGTTTCTATTAAATTATTATGTAATAAGGTTTTTTTGGTAAACATGTTAACCACTAACCCACAAAGGAATAATCAATTTCAGTTAAAGATGGTAATAGTCAATACAGAAAGAAAGTTCATTACTTCCCAAACATACCCCACTACACAAATTCCAAAAAAATTATCCCTAGAATAGGAATTATAATCGGTAAATAACTCAATACCCCTTACTAGAAAGTTACCTATAACATTGTGATAGGCCCACCAGTCGGTGTTTGATATTCGTAATCATGATCAACCTTGGAAAATATATATCTAAAATCTACTTAAGGTTGTCCTAACATAATGAGAATCCTAAATTGGCCCCCAATGAACTAGAGAGACTATTTCAATCCTTTAAATAGTGCTTATGGATCCACACCATAAGGTTAAACCCAATTTTATGACAACTAAGAGTCTACCAGGGAATATTTTTAAACCTATTCACCCATAGTGGTAATAACGTCCACCAAATAGAAGACTATGACATCGTGTTTTTCTATATGACTCAAGTTCATGCTAATGGTTTAATCCAATACTCATTCATGATACAACATTTTACTAACCCAATTCCTATAGATTAGAATGAATAAATAGCTACTATGTAATCAATCTTGAACCGTGAGACCCAGAATGATCATTCATTAGAGAACTCGTACATGAAAAAACAAGAACAAGAAATTGGAATTAACTAACTATTGAGGGTATGAACCATTTAGATATCTATGAAAATATCCTTCCCACTATTAAATCTATAGACATGGCCATAAAGGCACTCATATTTAATAAAACTCTAATAAAGGTTTCCGATCTTAAACTACTATCGATGGTCGACACCTAACCCCAACATTAGAACCAATATAAATGGAAACATATAATTGATTATTTCAACTCAATTTAAAAATGAACATTTTCTTAGAATATGCGTGACTAACCCACTAATTAGATAAATCAATGTGATAGTAAATGCGAGTAACCATTGCATTACCTATATTTCAATAAGGACACTTTGAAAATATAGAATTCCACCCAAGATATACTATAGGTATGGAAAAATTTCATGGTAACCAATTTTAGGTCCTATGAAATCCCATTAACCACAAGACATCTTGATTATCATCCAATGAGACATCATCTCCCAACAAAACTACTCTTTCAATTCCATCCACTACTTCTATCACAAAGAAATAAGCATAACCTACACAACACAATTAAGCACACACAACCATTATAAAAAAATAATAATAGAACAAGTTCATAGCATAAAATCACCAGAAGCATAAAAATTGAAAAAAAGATAACTAATACAACCAATAGATCCAAAACACGAGCAGAATCAGAACAATGATCATAGAAAGTGCACTAGTATAAAGCTAGAATTATAAAACCCATAACACTATAAAAACTAGCCTCATAACCATGGTTAACAACACAGATCATCTAAGGGTATATCCAATAATATATTTCCAGGCCATGTATGTCTGTACTGCCCATTCTGGATAGCTACTACTAGGGTCTTAATTTCCAATTCATCATGTTATAACAATTCCAGAGACCATATAAAAAATTTTCAAGTTCCCAAAACAATGATAATATGTTTATGAAGTGTATAATTTTCCTAAAAACCCAATTAAGGAAAGTCTTTATTTCTTTTCTAAAATCTAAACACCGATAAAATCATTTTCAAATTCCTTTTATAAAAACCCTTTATAACTAACATGAAACAATGCCACATTTATAAGGACAAAATATTCTAAAATCCAAAAAATTATAAAATTAAAAGCAACCAAAGATTTTATTTTTTTCAACTCTTTTACCAAAATTGAATTAAATAAAGGTCTTTAAATATTTTATTTAAATTAAAATTTCTGAATATTTTTATAAATCATTCAAGAAAATCCTTTTATAATATATGTTTTAAGTCTGTAAAAATATTGTAAAATAAATCCATCCAATATTATTCTATGATTTGAAAACCTCTTTGTCTTTAAAACATATCCCAATAGTTCAAATCAAATAAACATGAGTAACCAAATCATTTAACTACTAAGAAAAAATATAGCATGAACCAATCACCTCATATGTATAAAAATGTGACCAAATTTCATATTAACACATGATTAATAAAACAATTCAATAAAATAATTAATTACTTTATGTTCCAATAATATTAGCCATATGAAATTATAATCAACCAAATAAAAGAAAACAATGTTATATGAAACCTTCTTTACTACCATATTTCATGCCATAAATTTGAGGTGAATCATTTTATTGAAAGTAGTATTTTAAAAATCAAGAATGTAAAATTATAAAATAAATTAAACAACATACAAAATTAACACATAATTTATTTCACATTATTTATTAACCAATGATATATTTATTAAAAGGTTTACAACACTCTTAAATTATTACAGTAACAAACCCATATTAACATATCACAATCATACTTTTAATTCTACTTATTATGCCAAACATTCTTTGATATTTACATACATTATAGGAAATAACAACAACCAGTTATTTTTATTTAATTCTCAAAGTAATGAAAAATAGTTACATTTTTATCATGCTTTCATGACCAGTAATAAAATAAGAATAATGTTTAAAAATAAAAACATAACAATATGATAATATATTGAAATTAAAATAATTATAGTTTTTTATTTTATTTTTTATGATAGACATGACTTATGAATTATATACATAATAAGTAATAATAATATTATTATCTTTTTAACATACCACAAAATTATTTAAAGAAAAATATTTAAATGTACTAGCATGCTCTTTGTTTAATTGAAGTTGATATGCACTAATTTCCAAATCAATAAATTAAATTAACATATGGTGTGTTATAGAAAAATTAACTATTTAATCTAAGAAAAAAGTATCCAAACTTGTGTAAAGGTTTTATACTGTACTAATATAGAAACAATTACTATGAATAAAAATAAAAATAGTAAACAAGGGATTATGAATTTAATTACTCAATCAAAAATAATATAAAATATATTAAAGTAGCATGGATTATAATTAATGTTTAGATAATTACTACTAATCAAATTTATTACTTTTTAAGGTACCATTTCCATGATAATTTCATGTTTCATTATAAAATAAAACATAAACTAGGCCTAAACACAATTCAATGCCAACAAGAAGCAACACATATAACACTTTGAGATTTTAAAAGAGGAACCTCATATTCGGTGGTGTATATAACATGAAACACCAAACATAGAAGGGAATATAACACCCCATTACATTAGTATGTATTTTTTTAAAAAATAAATCTCATTGATAGCTTGTGATGCACGCAACATCGGGTTTAAATGAAACATGATACTCTATTGAAATATTATTATTTATACATGAATATTATAACATAGCCATTAAATTAAAATATATGAGTATGAATAATTAATTAGTAATATTATATGTTTTACACATGTATAAAAAAATTCAATTGTAAATTATAGATTAAAAATAAAATAAGAACCATTTGAAAGAAAAAGAAGTGCTTTTAGATAACTATATTTTTATGAAAGGTTGTTTAGTCGCGCTTGGCACACATAATTTAACATTGATTTTTACCACTTTTGAAAAATTTATTTTTTAAAAAATGAACCTAATTTTTTAAATAATCATATCAAAATTTACTTTGGGTGAAATTTTGGGATTTTTTAAAAAATATTGATTTTTAATGAATAGTGAAAATTTTCATTTGTTGTAAAACTATCAATAAATTAAGTAATTTAAATGGACAGTTAGGATTTGGATTTTATTTCAAGTATCATAAGTATTATTTAGTTATATTCAATCCAAATAATTTCATTTCAATAAACATTATTCTAGATTTTATTTTAAAGTCTATTTTTGGTTTTAAAAACACATTTTTCTGAAAATTGTTTTAAAATGCACAATGTTTCCCCATTTTAATTAACAAAAATAAACCATAATTATGAATTATTTAAACGACAGGTATATATTATACATATTCATTTTTAATTTTAAATTCATATAATGATTATTTATATTTATACAATAAATATAAGATCATATTTTCCCTATTACCTAAGAATACATCCATGTTTGGATACTACAAGTGGATGTGGTTCTAGAAAAGATATACCTAGGTTTAATAAATGCAAAAAATTAATAAAAATATTGACTCAAGAATTACATGGTACATGAAAATATTCTTTATTACCCATCTGGTTTGACACTCATGGGGGATATTCTTAAGATAATTCACATTTTCATTACGAACCATTATAAAGGATTTGAAAATATTGTTATAATTTGAAATTTTTACAAATGAAACCATGTTTATGATAATGTGATAATACATTCATAATTTTTTCAATTAATTTTAATTGTTTCATAGGTTTTGGGATTATACATTATGTTTCATAATGTTATGATCTAATCTAGTGTATGTTAATATTTAGAAATGACGCCTGGTGGAAGGAATGGGAATTTTATCAATGGACATAATGAAAAGAGTAAGAATGATCATTTATTTTATGGGATTAATCCAATATTTCAAATACAACTAGTATCATAATAATTATAATCATAATATTACATAGTATCATGTGTTATCAAGGCAGAAAAATAATTCTCTAAGTATTATGGCTTCAAAAGGAAGCAAGATAATAAGTGGATGCAAAGTCAAAAAACATATAAGGGGAAGAAGGGAAAGGAGGATTTTCCCAAGTAAGAATTGTGGAAAGAGTCACCTTGTTACTTTATTGAAGATAATTATAGTTTTATATAAGTGAGGAGATAAATGGCACCATGCTAGTGATTAAAAGTCTAACAGAGAATCATCTAATGTGAAATGTTTCAACTGTAAGAATATGGGGAACTACACAAATAAATTCCTCAAACATAAAGGTAATATACTACTAAAGAAGTTAAGGGACCAAATTCAAGATTATGTTATTACTATTTCTGAATTGGAATAAAGTACTTTTGTATTTTTATTCAAAGAATTATGTTTTATAAGTATTTTATCAATTATATTCTCATTATAAAAATCATGAAATATATAAAGATTTTATTACTATTATATTTATTAAAGGATATGGAATCATATGTTGAATGGTACCAAGAAAAGTGATTCAATGGAATGTTTAGCTTTTTGGAAAATATGTTATTTGAGGATGATAACACTTAATATGTGATCTATGTTCATATAATAATTATAAATAGATGTTTATGGGATATAATTGGCGAACATGAAATTGGTTATTAATATGATGGCTTATGATATCTTTAGGGAAATAAAAACCCATGTACATTCTTGATGGGAATGGGGTTTTATTCAATTTTAGAGAGAAATGGAATCGGGTGTGTGAATGAAAAGGTAAGAAAGAAACCTATAATTGTTTATGTTTCTATTATGAAGAGATAGGGAACTACGCAAAAAAATCCCCAAGTATCAAGGGAATACACCTCAAGAATAATCTAATGGATTAAGTTAAATATTTTTCTAATAATATATCAAAAGTTGAATTATTATAGATCTTATATATTTGTATTCAAGAATTTTGTTTTAAAAGTATTTTTACTAGTGGTATTTTGGTTATAATAATCATGTAACTTATAAGGGGTTTGCTATAATATATTCTCTTTAAGGATTTGAGAACATGCGTTGAATAGTACCAATGACAAAAAGAAGTGATACAATGACAAGTTTATCTTTTTGGAAAACACATGATTGATGGAGGATAACCCTTAATATGTTCCTCATGTTGAGATAATAGTGTTTAGTTTGGATTAATATTATTATGGATAAATTAAATTGGATAGTATTGATGACCATAGAATATATTATTGACTTATTAACAAAATGTATTATGTTACCATTGATGGATTTTATAGAATTATTTTATTTATGGAATATATTTAATAATATGTGGTTTTATTTAATGAATAAATAATAATTAATTTTTTTATTAAGGTTTTAAGGTGATTAAGGTATTCAATTATTTGGTATGTGACACTAAGAGCTGCGTTATTTTGTTTAGGGAATCTAATGTTAAGTTGATTTTTAAAATTTAGTGACCTTCCTTCTAAATTTTTTGACATTGAATTTGGTTAGAATTATTTTGGAAGAGTTAATATTTATAAAATGGATTCTGTTGGTCTTTGGGTATTAATGTTGAGGTTTATATATTAATGTATTATACTTGATGACTCATGCTAATCATTTTTGTTTTAGTAAATATTTAATTACGTTTTGAAGGAATTTTCATTATTTTATGCATCCATTGATCCATTAAAAGTTAATTTTAGGGCTTCGTTTATTAAAATAAAATCTCATATATTCATTTATTTATTAAGAAATTAATTTTAAATTGATCGAACCATATCCAAAAGATGATATTATGACTATAAAATAGAAAGTTATCATGTAAGTACATTTCCTTGTGTTATTAGTCGAGATAGTAAAACAATCCTTCAAATTAAGGTAAAATATCTTGAAATTAAAATGGTATCATATTACCTTAATTTTCATTACAGATTTATATCTTTTTGGTTGTTAAATGTTAATTCACTTTATTGTTATCAATGACCTCTATCACTCTCCATAATTATTTTCACTTTTATGTGATGTCCATATCTTCAGTTTCCATCAATGCTCTTCTATTTGGAATCCTAGTATGTGTTATTCTAGATAAAATTCATAATTAAATTTATCTCTTATGAAGAAGATGTTTTATTAACCATTTTTATAATGTTGGTTTCTAAAACATTTATTTTCAAGTTTTAAACCATTTATTACTGATATCAAGATAAAATATCGAGGATGTAATTAATTTAAGGGGGTAGAATATAACACCTAGAGATTTTAAAATAGGAACATCAGTTTCAATACCGTATATGACATAAAAAACAATGATTAGAAGAGAATATAACACCCCAATACATTACGATATATTTCTTTTAAAATAAATACAATTTCTTTGATAACTTGAAATGCATGAAACGTCGGGTTTAAATGAAACATGATACTCTATAGAAATACGATTATTTAAAAATGACCATTATAACCTAGTAGTTAAATTAGAAGGTATGAATAAGAATAACTAAATTATGAAAATTATATGTTTTAAACATGGATTAAATAAATTCAGTAGATATTTATTGATTATAAATAAAATAAGAACCATTTGAAAGAAAAAATGTATTCTGAGAAAACCATATTTTTTAATAGTTATTTAGTCATGCTTTGTTCACATTATTTAAAATTAATTTCTACCAATTTTATAAAGATTATTTTAAAAAATTGAGCTTAATTTTTTAAATCATTATATAAAAATTGACATAGGTTGAAATTTTGTGATTTTTTAGAAAATATTGATTTTTAAGTGAATAGTAAAAATTAATGATTTTTTGTGTAACTGTCAATACATTAAGTAATTTAAAAGGGAAATTATTATTTGAATTATATTTAAATTAAATTAAGTATTTTTTAATTATATTTAATCCAATTAATTACTTTTTAATCTCCTTTATAATATATTTTATTATAAAGTCTATGTTTGGGTTTAAAACCACATGTTCTGAAAACGGTTTTAAAGTGCATGATGTTTCCCCCATTTTAATTAATAAAAATAACCCCTAATAAAGAATGGTTTAAATTAAATTTATATATTATTAATATAACTTTTTAATTTTAAATTCATATACTGATGATCTATATTCATACAATTAATAAAATACCATCTTCTCTGTGATAAACACATTTCTGGAAAACATATTTTTCATCGAGCTTGTGGGATTAATTTTAAATTAAATTCTGTTAATTATATGAATTAATTTTATAAAAATATATTCCATAATTTTAAGAATAATAATTAATATTATATAATAATTTCAAATTAATTTTTGGCCATAATGAATAATAAAAACAACAAAACTTAATTATTGTGGTTAAGGTAAAAATAGTTTTACTAGGGGTTAAACTAAACAATATAAGGGTTAAAATGAACTTCCAACTTGTCAAACACACATTAAATGGACATATTTATACCATATAGTATCTATAGTTATATAATGTCTCATTTTAGATGATTTTTTCATGATATAAACATGGCTATACTTTATTCTTTTCAAAAAATTCCATGGGTGTTAACTCCCCCACTTATAAAATGACACATACTTCTATCTCATATTCACACTTACAAAACCATTTGTTTTGAAAAAAAACTTCCAAAAAAACTTCCTTAATTCCCTAAACATTTCCTAGAGTAATTTTTAATATCATAAATCCATTCTCGGATGTCTTTAGATTAAACTTAAATATGTTTGTCAAAGAAGAGGTAATGTTTTTAACTAAGTATTTTCATTTTACTTTTTATTATAACTCCTTATAATCTTATTACTCTCAGATAATATAATAAAACCATCATATCATATATATATGTATATTTTATTTTTAAATTTAATTAATTATATCCATCTTATCTTCCATAAAATGAGAAACGAAACCATTGATCGTGTGTATAGTGGACTTCCTCCTTGCAAACCGATGTAATTTGTTTTCCATAACCTACTTTAAAGTATATATATAATGATTTATTTAACATATTTTTATTATATTTATAATATTATTATAACTTTATAATTATGATATAATATATACCTTATTACTTTCCATTCCGAGGGGGATATGATGACATCCCTCATGTGTAAGGCGGACTAACGTCTCGCAAAGTGATGTGAATAATTTTTCACTTAATCTTTACATGGAAGGTGTTAAGGATAAATATAATGAATATATGTGATATTTATGACCTAAAAATATTTTTTCACATATAATATCAATATAAATTCTTAACTTTTACTCCATTTTGAAAACAATAACATTGCTCGTGCATATGTATAGACCACCGCCTCCGCATAGTGATGTGAAATGCTTTTCATTTTATTTTTACATAGATGGAAATATGGATGATTTTTTTAATATAAATTATATATTATTATTATTATTATTATTCTGTAAATTTTAATTAATATTTATTTTCCTTTCATTATATCCATTGAGAAAATGGAAACATTGTTCACACGTACGTACGGCTTACCATATCCATGAACGATGTAATCCATTTTCTATCTCTAACTTTTATAGATTACTATAAATATAAATATAATTAATATATATTTTATTTATATAATTTTCAAATTATTTATAACATTTAATCATGCTCAAATTAAAAGGAAAAAAACTATCAAATCAAAATATACGTGAAAAATGAAGCAATTATCACCTGGAAGAGTGATTTTAACATAGGATTGTTAACAAATGGTGATCAAAGACTATAAGTAAATAATATATGTTATTAAATATATTATTATGTATCTTTAATATATATATAATAAATATATATTTATTTTACAATAGTTTTGAACATGTATGAATGAAACCAGACATAAGGTAAGGGTTTCTCGCGTCACTTTTACTTCTATGAGATGTGTGTCATATTCACCACATAGTTATTTTATGTGATGTACATAAATCCCATTTGGTATGTATTAGTATGAATACCTTTATATTAATTTTATTTAAAATTAAATTTTAAATTATTTCTTTCATGGGGATTCTGATTCATAAGTTACTAAAGAAGTAATGGTTTAGTTTACAATCTCCTCGTTTATTGGATTTGTTTATGAGTAAATTTCCAATGATGAAATATTATAATATATAACTCAAGAAACCCATGAATTTTATAATACTCATGTTATTCAAGAATTATTCAAGTAATATTACCATATTACTCCCTTTGGTACTTAAAATTATTGTGAAAATGTTTTTAAGAAAATACGACTTTTTTCTCTCTTTGGTCAAAAATTTGTTTTCTTTTGGAACCATGATATTTAAAAAATTAAAAATTATTTTTAACATTATCCAAATTATTTATTAAATACATTTTTACCCATGTTTTAATTCTTAAAAAAATTAATGGAATCTTCATGTCATTTTCCAAACATGGCCCATTTGGATTTTACTGAAAATGTGAAATGAATCTTTATTTTAACTTGCATGGTATGTATAGAATTTCTACCATCAAAATCAATAAATGTTTTAAATATTCATTTATAATTTTCAAAATTTATTTTCAAATAAAATTATTTTCAAAATATTTTATGAAATTTTAGTTTTAAAAATATTTTCAAATTAAAAAAGGTTATTTTCCTCAAAAATGTTTCTAATGACATTTTATGGTATTTGTATTCATTAATGACATCAACCCTTTATTACAATTATATTACATTTGGGATATGTTATAAGTACACCAACCCTATTATTTATCCTGATGTTTTATGATCATTTTGACTAGGGATATGCCAGTTTTAAACTATTCATATTACTATGGATGGTTTATGTTTATGTTTATTGATTGGGGTAATAGTTAACATTTTTATGTTAGTTTTTCAATATAAATGTTTATATTGATTATGTTTTGTACCTTTAATATTAGGAATTCATTGGGATTGATAAGTAATGGGAGGGGCCCGGTATAGGCCTTCTATTTATTAGTAGGTCTCATGAGACAAACTGACATGGGTTTTTGGCTGAGGCCTTACCCATTTATGTAATATGTCTTGGCATAATGCCTTGAAAGTATGGTTATGATGTCCAGGATTATGAATACCCTTATTATGATATTAGTCATCTAGGTCCATGTGATTATTCTATTAGTTATAATATCCATTGAAAGGTTCCAATATCATATGATTATTTATATGGAATTATTTGATCAGAATTTATTCCTACCATATTATTCTTTATATTTATGTTATTTAATAAATGTAAGGTGTTTCAATTATTTAACTTTACATATTGATTATAACTTATTTATTCATGATTGTTTTTTTGTACACATATCCTAGCTAAACATTTGAGTTCACCCATTTCTTATTTTTCGTTCCCCAATAGTCCATGATGTGTATTATGATTGATATGTAGGGTTATTCTATAGGAAATAATGATGCAGTTGAGAAACAAAATTGTACTTTATATTTTCATTTTTAAAATAAGATTCAAGTATGTATATGGTTAATATGACTACTAAACAATTCATTCTTTAGAGCTTTAATTAATTATATCTTATTCCAATGTAATAATGTAACCACCAAATATGAGAGACCATGGTTATGGTATTTACAACACAAAATAAGGAAAATCATAATTACCATGTTCTTGAAACCATTACTTGGAATGTCTTAGTTTCATCTAAAGTATAGTTACCCATATTAGCAAATAATTTCATCATGTCACCCTTTCCAAAGTATCACTAAATAAAAAACACAAGAATAATTTCATCCTATGGGAAGTATTTTAAATAATGCATGATACATAACTATCATCGACTAAACCCATGATAATGAGGTGACAACAACCCTAGAAGTTCTTCGCAATACTTTTCCTACCTGGTCCACCCTGGTAACTTAAAGTTAAACATAAAGAGATTAGTTACACCTTTTATACACTTCATTGCATTTCCCAATTCATCTTATATCTATTCATACCATAAAAATTGTTAGAATAAACAAATTTATACCCTTTGTAATATCCCACAACTAACCCATTGGCTTGGAAAGAGGCAGAGTTTCCACTAACCATAACTGATATTCCTAAGACACCAATGTTTTTCAATAAATTCCAAGGAATTACCTAAACATTGGGGGATTATTTTACATTTATACAATACAACTTTTCAAGATAAAATAGAGACAACCAACCAACTATGTGATCTTTGAGTTATAAATAATACAACTAAAAGAAATGCCAATAGACTAATAATATAATAGTAATAGCTGCCAGTATAAGTATTAAAACTAGACTAAAAGAAGAAAGAAACAAAAAAAGATGAATTTCCAAACATGTAAATACCTTGAGATCTACATGGGAGTGACCCCTGAGCTCAAAGTTCTATATTTTAAGACCATAGTATTCCCCACACACTGTTATAAATGTGAGTGATCTCCCTTTATCTGAAACATGTCAAAAACATCTACATACACACCAAAGTGCATATACAGGGGTTGAGTAATCATACCCATTAGATAATACACCAAAATATTCTAACACACAAAGCTAGGATAAGAATAAGTTTCAAAATTTTATATAAAATAAGTGGAAGTATGAAAATTTTTCTCCAGGGAGTTTTATAAAAGATCATGAAGAGGCATGTCAAAACAGTTCACGAATTTAGAATAATCTTATACAATTTAAATTAAAATAAGAAATAATTGTTCATAAATACCCCTTGGTATACCCAATCCATATATTTCATCTCAAACACATGTTCATGTTAGGTGATAATTCTATAATCATAAGTGGTTACTCACTGATCCACCAAGTTGTAAATAGGTGACCATTCTCCAGGTGCCTCTAGTATGGTACCATGCCCCTTGTTCAAGGTTACATATAATGAAATTAAAGTCATGCTAACTATGTATGGAAAGTTCTTATATTAATTAATTCTAAATAAATGAAATATTTATTTTAAAACATTTAACTGAACATCTTTCTTGCATTAAAACAAAACCATAATTTAAAGCCATAAATCAAAGGGGTTTTCCGAAAATTATTCAAATAACCAATATTTTCAAATCATAAACCAAGGGGATTTTCTTTTATGATATATTATAATGTTTAATTTTAAAATCCAAAAAAAATTAAATAAATCTGATAATTAATGTTCTAAAACAAGTGGATAAAAGAGACAATCCACCTACCACTCAACGGGTGTTGAAAATGAAGAACGGGACAATGAAACCTCTATATCTAGGCTCAAAACTCCTTTAGTTCAATATATCCAATAAATATTTCGTTATAGAACATAATATATCATAGATATATCCATAATAGATTAAATATAACATTTTTTTCAAAGGAAAATGAGCGGATCTAGAAAGAGGGAGAGAGAGAATTGAAACATATTATTGATTATGGAGATTCAACACACTTAGATCTATCAAAATTAGTTTTTTAATCAAATGGGACCACCCATAATTCTTAAAATAGGAGTAGAGCTTGATATATAAATAGAATATGTGAAAAATATGGTTTTGGGGGTCAAAATCAAGTTAAGATCTAATTTTCATAGAATTAATTACACCTGACATGGTTAGTTCGCGCGGTTTAGGAAACTCAACCCTAACTATGAGCATGCTACTACCTCCAAATCACACCCTTTCGTATTTGGTTCAAAAAAATTGACAAATAATGTGTAAAAATTATTTTCCCTCTATCCCCACTTGAGTAGTTTCTCTTGTCCATCCCACATGGTTTGGAAAAACCGTGCACACCCACCTATCTTCTGAAGTTTGTCACACAGTTTCCTGGAGAAAACCGCACAGATTCCCCTAACATTTCTCAACATTTATACCCTATAAAACACTTCCAAAACACCCCAAAACCATAAAAAACTCCCAAAACTAAACCCAAGTATTATATAACTTAAAAATATATAATAAACGGGTAAATAACTTCAGAGTGGGGGTGTTAGAACTCAAGTCCTAGTTTTCTTTGGATGCTCCTATAACCTATTGAATAACTGAAATACATAAATTAATTATAAATTAAATAATCCTATTAATATTTATTTTAACTATTATTATCCTTTTATTATTATATATTAATAATTTATTAGATTTCTTTTATTCATGTTGATTGTTTGAGGTTGTTTGGTCCATAATTCAAAATATGTTTCGGTGTAATGGTAATGACCTGTGTTGTTTTCCCATTGGTTTTATAATATCTAAAAGTGTAATGTTATAGATTCTTTTCATTCCAATAGTTTAAAAGTTTCATAGTTTAATATATAGTCTAAAATAGTTATGAATCAAGAAATTTCTCACAATAAGCTTGTTTTTAAGTGATTAAACCAACCATGATGGTTTATCTTCAATATCATTATTATGAATATTATTTTATCATTACATAATCATAAATTAAATATTAATACTATAATTATACATTAATGAAGTTTTAAAACCCATTTATCAAAGGTGGTAATAACAATTTCGTTGTTCGCATAGGTGGTATAAACTTAACATAATTTGAATGATGTTTTATTAGAATGATTAGAAGAAATAAAAAATAATAAATATTTTCTCTTTGTAATTATATATAAAATGAATTAGATTGCTGATTTAATTTTTTATAATTATAAATTAATGATATAAGTGGTGTGATAATGATTAAAATGAAATAATTTGAATGAGATGTTCTTACATTCTCTTTGAGACAGCTCCTTTGGAATACATCTTAAAGACATCAGGGATAGTCCTTTGGCTAGACCAAAGATTCCCCAACATAGATATGATGGTTTAGGGATATAATTCGGTAGGGATTAGGAAAATGAATAAGTTTAGTAAGTGTGGATAAATGGGTGGATAATGGGTGTATTAGGTGAAGAATATATGTGTTTTTGGATAAAATATTGAATAATTTAATATTTTTTCTCATGACTATGAATAAAATGGATTATTGTGACAAATAATAGTTTTTTATTAAAAAATATATTTTTAATTTATATTTAAATCATTCTAAAACTGAAAAGAATGTTTATATTAATTTATTTAATGTAAAGAATCAAAAATAGATTTTTATTAAAATAAAATATACTTTAGAATTTGGAAATTGATTTATAGGTTTGAAATTAAATTTTTTGTTTTTTAATATATTATTTTATCCATTAAATAAATTTTAATTTATGAACCATATTTTATAAATTATTCGGTTATTTTATATCATAATTAAATCATAAAACTTATCATATATTCAAAAATATATTTTAATTATTCCACCTAAAATCCAATTTTAAAAAAAACATTTCAAAAAATAATTATTGTATAATTTACGCATCCTGATTTCAAAAATTAAATACATTTTATCAAAATATATTTCTAATTTATCTGTTTCAAACATTTAAATTTTAACATAAAAATTAATGTTTTTACTAAAGAAGATAAAACAAAATTTAAAAAATACACACTTATTCGAGCATCATGCTACATATATTGAGTAATTATTTTATTTTATTTTGATAGATAAATTTACATAAATTTCTATAATAAAAAAATACTAATAAAGTTACATAATTAGATACCCTAATAGTCATTTTAATATTCCAATGTTTAGGAAACTATTCTAACAGTAATGCCACAATTCTAATGGTCATGTTACCAATAGCTAATTTACACATTTACAACTGTAATATAAGACTTTTATTTCCTATATATACCACTAAATTATTTAATTTTAATTCACATAGTTTTATCTCAGTGTTCTCAAAATGCCTATCTTAATTATGATATTTTTTCTTTGTACAATTTTGTTTATGGCTACATTGTTTCTAGAGAACCATAACCCATCGTATTTCAATATTCTTGTAATTTTATTTGATAATATTTATTATCACATTTTGTTATTATTATTATCATGGAATATATTTATCCACCATCTATAATGTTATTTCAAGGAAAATATTGATCTATGAGACATATAAGTTTATAGAATATTTTTTTCATATAAAAACATAAGAGGCTAGTTAAAATGAACATTTTGTTTGATTAAAATAATTTTCTAACTACTAACATATGTCAAAAATAAAATTATAATAGTTGCGAATGTCACATCACATAGCCACAACAACATAAAAAAAGCTAAAAAAACATCATATACATAATAAAATAGAATAAATTAAATTGAAATTATACAATAAAAACTCAATCTAAATAAAATAAAAATGATCAAAAGTAATAGGCTTTGTGAATATATATTCCAATTCATGTTTTTTATCAATAAACTCAAGAGAAATATCACGGTTTTTAGAATGAAATAATGATGTCTTATATGAATGTATTTTTTTCTAGAAAGGAAAATTGTATTTTTTTCTAGAATGGATTATAGTATTTTTTAAATATTGATATCACTTGTTTTGTCGCATTAGATAGTAACATTATCAAAATTAAAACCAAAATATTTTTAGTGTGTTCTTAATATACGATACTTGAGCTCAATAACTCCCAACTGCAACACATTCAACCTCAATTATTGAAAGTGTAAAAAAAATTGTTTCTTTCTTGACCATGAAACTAAATAGATTCCCAAGAAGTGATAGGTTCCTAAGGTACTCTTTATATCTAATCTACAACCTCAAAATTCAACATCATAATATTATAAAGTTCGAATCAAAAAGTTTTATGAAAAGGAAGACGATGATTCATAGCCCCTTCAAATAACATAAAATATTTTTAGAAACATTCAGATGAGATTACATAATATTTTTCTGAAATATGACACAAATATATATGAAAAATGTAAAATTAATGCTTAAAATAGTAATATATAATAAAATGTAACATTAAAAGATTTTAATTAATTTCATTATGTTTAATAGCGTATATGACATGCAACACCAAACCTAAAAAACCATCACATATTATTATTTAAATATGATTGTTATAACATAACAATTTAATTGCTAGGCATGAATAGTTTGAACCAAATTATAAAATATATATAAAGGCCCTACTAAATACAAATTCTTTGATTAATTCTTTATAAAGTTATTTTATGCTTCGGAAATACATTTTCTTCCAAAATGATTTTTTTTCTTTTTGTGAGAAAATATTATAATTAATTTCTAAAAATTATATAAATTATATAATATAAAAAATAATATAATTATATAAATCGTCATATTATAATTATCTTATGGTGAAATTTTCAAATTTTTTACAAAAGATTTATTTTCCAGGGAAGAGTGAAAATATAGATTTTTATTGAAAAATGTATTTTTGTTTCAAGAATTTACAAAGATTAATTTTGTTTTAAAATGATTCAAAACTAAAATTACTTATATTATATTTATAATAATCCAATTAAGTTTATTTTAATCAATTTCCTTATTTAATTTAGTATTGAAATAATTTTATACATAAAACACATTTTTATAAAATATTATTTTATATCACGATTATCACGTTTATTATAAAATTAATTTATAAAAATTATAGAAATTGAATTTAATGAAATTTATTTCATATTTGGAATCATTAGGTTCAAATTTTTTCAATAATCCTCTTTATTTTTGGTTGATAAGACTAGTAACCTTGGTAATGTTTATCACCTTGGTAAAGGGTAAATTAGGTTAATATAGGTTGAAACTAAGTTATAAGGTAAATATATTTCATATTAATTCTTATTAAATTAAATTAATTTTACCCTTACAACCTTATTATATAAATTTATTTTTTTAATGGAATCTTTTCTATGAAAATAACCTATATAATATTTAAATCAAAGAAAGTTACAAAATGTAAATCTCTTAGTTTTAAATATTTATTATGTGTTCGTATAGTTACAAAACCAAGTTATTAATGAATATAAATTTATATTTTTATATTAATTTACTAAATTTAATTATTTAAATTTATTTTAATGAATTAGTTATTATATAATTACATTCAATTTATACATTCAATTATTTGAAAAATAAAATAAATGATTTTAAAACCATTATAAGTGATATAATTTGACTGAGTTATATCATTATGGAAATTTTATAGATTAATATGAAATATTATTGTTGTGTTAAGGATTATATTTGAATTTCAACTTTGTATTTAGGACTTTTAAGTCAAATTAAATTAATAGTGTCAAAACTGACATTAATGATATTTTATCAAAATAATATTTTACTAAATTATTTAAAAATCATAAAAATATTTAAAGAGGGAAATGTGGATAATATATATTTTAAAATTTTATCCCTTTTATATTTATGAGTAAATAGTTACATTATATGTAAAATCATCACCCTTTAAGAAAGAAAAATATGTTACTGTGGGTAATGTTAAAATATGTTAACTCAAGGCTTAACCACACAATAAAGTTTAAAACACCAATTAAACCTGTAACAATTTTATTTTTTGATGTTAATTCAACCCCATAATATATTATCTTGGAATAAATATCCTTTTTGAGGAATTTTATTAAGATAATTAATTTATTATAATTTAATAATTTATATAATTCCAAAAGTTCTTCTCGCCTCAATTATAAAAGGGAACCTCCTCCCCTCACTTATTCACACATTTAGAGCCCTCTAGATCAATCATACCCTGAAAAATACCTTATAAGATTCCTTATCCATGTTATATAGGTTTTCTTCTTCCAAAAATTTCAACCCTATGATCCTTGAGAGGATATCTAAATGATTTCTTTCAAAGAAGAGGTAATCACATTAGCTGATCACTTTCTGTTTTTACTTATTATTTTACCCACTCTAAATATATGGTACTTATCATAAAATAATAAATTATTTTCCCTAAATATACTTAAATATTTTTATGATTATGAAATCACCATTATCTACCCTTTTCCCATCAAATGATAACTGAAAGTATCGCTCATGCATACGTATTACTTACCGTCTCCACATAGAGATTCAATTCATTTTACAACATAATGTATCATGGGTGGTGATTATAATGGTTTTAATGTTTATATATGATAATTATGACATAATTTTACTTCTGTAATTATAATATCACATTAAACTCCTTACATTCCAATACTTTGGAAAATGATATTGTTGCTCAAGCATATGTGTGGACTACCACCTCTACAAAGCGATGTGATTTTATTTTAATTTTCTTTTAAATTTTATGGTAATAAGGATATATTTTATGAATATAATATATATATATATATATGTGTGTGTCATAGAATAATGATTCTATAAAGTTGAATTATTATTTACCTTTCTTTTTCACCATCCATCAAAAAGTGAAAACTACATTTATGTATACGTATGACCTACCGTCTCCATGAACAATTTAATTCATTTCTCTATATCTACATTTTATAGATTACTCTAAATATAAATATATTGTATATATATATATATATCATGAATAAAATTCTACATATTATGGAACCACGATCAAAGTATAAGGACCAAAACTGTTGAATGAAAACATACATGAAATACAAAGCAGTTATGACTTGATACAAGGAATTTAATAAAGAATTGTTAATAAACTAGTGAAGAAGGTAATAAAAAAAATATATGGTATTATATATATTAATATGGTTCATTAATATATTTATAATAATCATATATTTATTATACAAGATGTTCAAACATGTATGATGGAATTCGGTCTAATGGTAAGGGTTTTCTCATCTCAATTTTACTTTAGTGAGATATATGTCATACTCACCACTTATTTATATTGTGTGGTGTATATACTTACCTTGAGATTTTATAACATGTTTATTTTATATTTATGGTATTTGTTATTTCATTTTAATTTATTCTTTCATAGGTATTATGATTCAAAATTACCAAAGAGGTAAGGGTTTATTTCGTAGTCTCGTTATTATTCAGGATTATTTATATTTAAGTATTCATTGGGGGAAGTATTTGATATTTATATTTTATAAAAAACTTATTTTATTCTCCTATAATTATCTATATAAATTATAATTTTTCTTTTCATTTTCCTTTATTTATGTACTCAAGATACTGAAATAATTTTTTTAAAGAAAACTGGCATTGTCTATCTACTCAATCAGGAATATTTTTATTCCATATCTATATTTTCATTAGAATATTTCAAAGAATATTTTCAATATCATACAATTGTTTATTAAATAAATTTTTAACAATGTTTTAATTTTTAAAAAAAATGTTTAAAATAAATTTTCTTATCATTTTATGAATGAGGTTATTTTTAACTTTTCTTAAAAAAATTGAAAGCAGTGTTTTTTTAATTTATATAGAATGAACCTAATTTCCAACCATTATGACTAATCAATGATTTCAATATTACAATGAAATTTTAAATGGTTTTATTAAAAGGATATTTTTTCTAATATTCTAGAAATTTTTAGTTTTTAAAAGTGAATTTAAAAGTTAAATGGGTATTTTCCTCAAGAATGTTTTTAATGAAATTTTTATGGTATTTTTATTCATCAATTAGAACATCATTAATTTTACTTATTATCCACAAACGATATTTTATAATGATACTATCATTGTTATTTTTTTGAATGTTTTATGACCAGTTAAACTAGAAATGTACTTTTTTTATATCCTTCACCATATTACTCTGTATGGTTTATGAAAATGTTTATTGATTGGATAAATTATTAGAATTTCATATGATAGTTTTCCAATATGAATGTTTATGTTGATTATGTTTCACCCCTTTCAAATGATTAATGAATTTGACTAAGTAAGTTATTTTTTGAGCCTTTTTAGCCCTTTGATGCATACATATGTCTCATGAGACAACCTAGTTTGAGTATTTGGTCGAGGCCTTACCATTTATATAAGATGTCTTGGCATTAGGCCTTGATGGTATATTAATGATGTCCACCATTATTAATTCCATCATTATGAGATTAGTTATTTATTTAAATGTGATTATTTTATTAGTTATGATATTGATGGATAACTTTCAAGCACATGTGATATTTATATTTAATTATTTGATCATAATTTATTCCTACCATATTATTATTCATGCCACAGTAATTTATTAAATGGAAAATGTTTTTAGATATTGATTATGTATTATTATTTTTATGATAGATTCCATTTTATTTATACCCTTATTGAACATCTAATCTTACCCCTTTCTTATGTTTACTTACCCAGGATACCAGGAAATGTATTATGATTGATATGAATGTATCTGATAAAGGTAATAGTGTTCTTCTAAAATAAAATATTGTTTTATATTTTATGATCTCAAATGTAATTTTAAATTCAAGAATGTATCTAGTTTTACAATAGTAATAAACTATTTGGTCCTTTGGGATATGATCTCTGGTATCTAGAACCAATTTAAAAAAGCATCCGCTAACTCTGGTCTACAGGTGTTGAGCTCTTTACACAAACACCCAATCATTCCTCCATATAACTTATAGTCAACTAGTTTCCTAGATTTATTCTTATAAAATGTAATATTAGAACTCATGGGTATATTATATTATCACAAACCATTAAGGGTAGACCCAACCTTTTACTTGGCCCAATTCACGACAAGTTATGAAGATTATTCTAAATCCCCATGGGATAGAAACTAGTGCTTGTAAATCAAATAATCATTCTTGGGAATGGTTTTACTTAATAAACATAATAAAATTCATAAAAGATGCTTTTTTAGAATCCAACATGACTCATCCATAAGTCTAATGTCAATGAAAACCAAATAAAAAATTTCAAGATAATTGAGAAACCAAATGAGACATAACCAAAAATAAACATAAATCTACAAAACCTTAATGAAACATGATAAATTAAAAAGGAGATATCATGACACAAATAAGTTAAAATGGCTAATGAATCTGTAATGAAATAAATAAAATAAATGAAAAAAATTCCCAAAAGGAAAAAAAACATCCTTATTTCCCATGGTCATGCTCTAAAATCATTTCTAAGATCGCACCATACACTTCTTGATAATTCAAATGCTATATAAATATTTATACAATGATACGAACCTGGACAGAACCTAAAATTTATATAGGTATGATCATAATTCCTAGTAGGTATCCTCATCACTCCCCATGAATAATATTTAAAAGTAAATTCCTTTCATGATAGTTTTAAAATACATCTCTAAAATTAAGATTTAAAATTTACTTCAAAAATTTTGTGTATCCACCTTAGAAATTTATTCCATTAAAAAAAATTATTTTCCCATTTAAACAAAAACCAATCTTTGAAATATTGTAATAATGATGTTATATTTAAATAAAATAATATATTCCATGTAAAACAATTTTGAAATAACCACATTTTAGGAAAAATAAAGAAATATAAAACACTTTTTTACATGATTTCAATTATCAACAAATGAATAAAACTAAAAAAATTTAAGTGTACACATATAATAAAACTGGAAATAAATAATAATAGAAATAGTCCAAGTAAAATATAATAATTTATTGAATATAGATAGAATATAATTAATCAATAATGGAATGAAATGAAATTAAACAACATCATAAACAATAAAAGTAAATAAAAAAAAATAAACCATTATCATTTGATTTTCCCTAAGAACTAGGTTCAAGGTAACCTTGGACATAATACCATCTCAATGATTTAACAAATCATAAACAACCACATTCATTCACTAGGGGGATTATTCTTAATTAATAATAAAAGAGGTCACCCCAGAAAGTAACTCTTTACCAATATAATAGAAATGTTTTGTTAGTGTTATACCATAGTCCGAGCCTATTCATGGTGCAACAATCCTAGAAGTACTTTTTCTATAATTCCTTACCCAATTCCAAAGGTTCACATGATCAATTAAAATAGAGGTTAGTTTATAATCTAGAATCAATCATATGAAATTATAATAACATTTAAAACACCAATAACCTCTTCTTGAAGCCCTTATTTACCAAAATATCCCCATATACAATCAAAACACATCATGCATAATTTAACCTTCAATCACAAATCAGTAAAAACAAAAAAAAACACAAATCATTTTCATTAAGTGATAATAAGGCCTTTATGCCTCTTTTATAACTCAAATCATAAAATACCATAATCATTTTTCTAAATGGGCCTTGAATATTTAAACTAAAGTTTAAAAATGGAAATCCCCTTTTTAAAACCAAACACACTCTAATACTTTGAAACATCACTTTTAAACAATAATGAAACTAAGTTCTATAATAGACATAATTAAAAATCTCAATAAGAAGCCAAACACATCATTTAATACATCACTACACATCATATAAATAAAACCAAATAATTTTTTTTAATAAAATAACTAAGGAACACAAAATCCATCAAAAATAAAATCCCCTTTGGAGTAACCACTTAATTTGAACAAAAAACATTAATTATTAATTTAATATTCTTATAAAAACATTAAAAATTCCTTAGTTATATTTATGATCCTTTTAAAATTTAAATTTTCTTAAATATGTCTTTTAGGAACTTTATCAAACAGCTAGAGGGTTTTAGAAATTAGTTCCTACCCTCTATAGTCTTAGTTTCAATCAAATCACATTATCAAGACTTTAAAATCTCTAAACAAGGATAAATAAATAAACCATTACTATAATTTTAAGAAATTTAAACCATAAATTTGAATAAATTAGGCAAGTAACCAAGGTCTTTAGGTTTAAATAAATATGGATGGATCAACCTACCATAAACCAATGGAAAATGTCACCTTAAATGAACATTTCTATAAGAGGTATGAAAATGAGATCCAAAAACCCTAAACACCAAAAAAACACATGAAAAACCCAATCCCAAGACCTAGAGTTCACTAGTCATGGTCCCAAGGTAAGAAGAAGATAAAAAAATAAAGTTGGTGATGAAGGAAGGAATAGAGACCTAACCTAAAGAGACTCATCATGGAAATGAAGGAAGATGACATAAATCCAAGAGAGGATATGAGGGATCTATTCATAGGGCTTGTCCTTGGTTAGCCTCATGTGAATGGGGAAGAAAGGGTTCTTAAAAGGATTAAATTTTGGTATGGGTTGTTTAGAAATTTCACTATTTTTAAAATCTGGATAGGTCACATGGTTTGGCATCAAATTTTACCCAATTATGCACAAACCATGTGCCCCTCACTAGAGACACCTGGGAAGCTACATGGTTTTGTCACATGGTTTGGAAAACTAAGTTGCAACCATGAAAATTTCCACTGATAAGGAATTATAGGTTTTTCATGGTTAGCTACATGGTTAGTAACAATTATGTTCCAATCATGCACCTAGAACTACAACCATAAAATTTCAAACATTCAATGGAATTAAAACTAAAACTCAATGACTAAGCTAAAAACTAATAAATAAATATAATAATAGGGAATTAAAAGGTCAAGGTGTGATAAATATTCTCACTATAACACTTTTCCCTTTAAATTAACTAAATAACCAAGGACTATGAAACCTAGAAGAATTTAACAAGGGAGAGGGACTCTAAAAGACATAGCTCCCAAACTATCATATACTGAGGAAAACCTCATTAAATCAATAAACGACATCAAAAACTTCCAATCCATAGCCGCCACACTACATGAGTAATAAACCCCTAAAAGGAAAAAATAAAAAGTGAGACAAAGATAATTCGTCCCATCATTTAAGAGTATTACCAGTATGGTATGATCTAAGGAAACCTCAAAAGTAACTAATCCACCCTATACTAAGGAGGTTGAATAAAAAAACAATAACGCCACATAAATATAGAAACAATTACCATTTCGTCTAAAATATACACGAATATAAAACATCCCTAGAGAAAACAACATAGGCTAAACATAATAAAGAAACAATGAGATAATGAGTAAAGAAAAGAAAAGGTAAGAGTATCTCCCAAACATTATCCACCATCGTATCATAAATATCCCAACCATGACACCTTGACTTATAGATCTTCCAAACGAGAGGGATTAAAATGCATAGGCTCTACACTTTCATTACACCAAATATCACTACCTCATAAGAGTATAATGGTGGTGTGAGATAGTTCTACCAAGGACACCCTGACTCTCTAACATGGTTTTATCCTACCTTCACTTATCAAAGTATAAAATACTCCTACCAAAATAAGAGGCAAAGGAACCACTCATCATGAGATATATTTTCAAATTCAATGCCATAGTTATAGCCCATTGAATACATACTTTAACCATATTTATACTATATGAAGTCACTAAAAACTAAGACCTGTGTGTGGACTATGAAAAATAAGAAAAATTTAAATCAAGAAACCCGGGTTAAGGGTCAACACCAAAAGTGGGATCAATTCCGCCACTCCCACTTGAGTCTTGTTGGGTTTGGTAACCTGAAAGGATCACCTCTAAACCATAGGAGACACTAATTTAAGAGACATCCCTTAATACAGACTTCCCACAACCTCTAGATAATTTTATGGGAGGCATGATATATGATAAATAAATGTCATATAAAATTAATAACACCCAAAATTCAACTCATATCAACAAAATATTCCACTAGTAAAAACAATACTCCAAGGGTGTAAGTCCTCGCTACCACCCAAATAATCATAAAACTAAACACAATTAAAATTACAATTTAAATCCTTTCAAATTCATGAGATATATTCTCGAAAACAAGGTTTTAAATTCATAAGTTCTTAATTGAGATCATTAGTACATTCTAAAATTTTAAAAAAATTTCTACCTAGTTTGGAAAATTTCTTTTTAAAATTTCAATATTAAATTTTCACCTTTTAAAACTAAACTTCCACCATAAAGAAAATATTTATTCCACTTATCATTCAAGAAAAATTTTCTAAGATGATTTTTAGAATAGTACTTTTAGTTTCAAGATCAATACATCTAATGTAATTTAGTTTTCAATTTCACAAATCATTCATTAAAATCATTTTAAGAGTCTAAAACATATTATATCATTTAAATCCATTTTAGAAATATACTTTACAATTTTCAAAACATTCCCTAACTATTTAATTTAATTTTTTATCATGAAACATACCTATTTCCCAATCAAGTAATTAAAAAATATCATAAAATCCTTCTTAACTCATCCTAAATAGAGATCAATATTAACAATAAGAGACACAGAAGAAAAGGGGTTCCATTAAAAAAGTTAAACAGGGGATGGTGGTTGTGTATGACTTGGTCGCATGGTTTCGTAGACCGCGTTCTAACTGTGTTACCGCCACTATGATACCAAAACAGAACCATGTGAACATGCAATTTGTAGTTTTCCATACCATGTTTAATGACTATGAACCTCCATTTATTCTCCAATTTTACCCCAAAACATAAAAATCTCAAAACAATCCACCTAATCTCAATATAATTCAAAACATTTTCTATTAAATTTAAAATAAATTAGAATAAACAAAATTGAATCCAAACTAAAGGTATGTTATCATATGAGATGTGGGGTTATTGATCTTATTAGTCTAATAGTGAGTCCTCAACGTAATAGGATTGATCGTATAGTCATTGATTGCTATATTGATGAGGTAGGAGTGTGCGATGGGAGGGGATTAGATCCCTATATTGTGTTTGGTCTTTTATAATGGACTTAATGACCTAGGAAGGCCTTATGTAGTTGTAAAATGATGTCTACTCTAAGAATTTGGATAGGGTAGAGGCTTTTGAGTGGTATTTAGATAAACTGTATGGGTTATAGGTTAGCTAAGATGTGTGACCTTTGCCTTGGGTTAGGTTAACAAGGTTGGCCTTAGGAGGTCTAGGTGGGTTATTAAGGTAATTTTATTGGGGGTGTTCTAATGGAAAAACCTCTCAAAAATTACTTTACCTTGTGGGTTAGAGGGTATATAAAGAAATTAACGATCCTTATTTACTTTTATCACTAAATGAGGGATGACTAATGACATGTGTTTTAGCCAATGGTATAAAATGATGGTGATCATGTGAAATTATGGTTATTGGATTTCCTAGGGTGGAGCATCACATTCTAATGCAATGGTAGGTCTAAGTTGGGACCTTATATATGTGAGAATTTTGAGTTATGACTTAAGTCCTAGAAAAACTAAGTGGTGAGTTCCATTAGTGAATGAATAAGCATGAGACGGTCAAGACTACGAAGGGTATTGTTTTCTATGATGAATGTGTTGTGGTTAGTTATATTAGCTAAGGGATAGGATGTAGTTACATTATGATTCATTTCACATGATTTTTGATGGGTTATAGTCTGTGAATATGTTTTGGAAAAGGTGGTTTCATGATTTTGATTATATGTTTCTGATGTTAGTGTTGTGTGATGGATTGATCAACCTAAGTGATAGATGGAGGTCAAGCATATTGGATTGAAATGAATATGATATGGCACAAATACAAGAGGGGTGAATTTTATATTAAAAAATTTCTATTAAAACCTGTAAGTGAGGTTATTAGTTAAGTAAGACATACACTAAAACAATTCACAAAGCCTCTTAAAAAAGAAAACAAATGATCATACTGAATCTCGGTCCGATGATGTTGTTATGATACCACAGGTTATGAAACAATTGTATTCGAATTGGATAGAAATATTAAATTAATACAAAGTGTAATTGATTCTATCATATAGTGTATAGAACCAATACTAAAAATTATAAGCTGTAATTAAAACAATTACAAAAGAAAACAAATAGAAAGAAGAAATATAAAGATTCTCTATCTATTAAAATAAGCAGTGGAAAAGTAAAAGTTATTACAATTATTTTATCCCAAAGAGTAGGGTATCTATTCACCTATTATAATAGGTTTTTCGTACCAATATTGGTAATCCCTTGATATGATGATCGAAACGTCTAACTTGATTTCCCCGCAAGCCCTCGATTTTATAGGAAATCAGCAACTCTATCTTTCAAAAACCTCAAAGACCTCAATAAAAATATCAGTCACAGTGTCTTCCTATCCCTGCATCCCTCGATCATTATCACCTGGTCGGAAGCACGAAGAAAAATAAAGAAATTATTAAAATAAAAAATTATGAATGAGTCATTCAAGTTTTTTAATTTCAAGGATTTTGGACAAAGCATAAAGAAGTCACACTGTCTCTCTCTAGAAGTTAGAAGTATCTAAATCTCTTGTATCTACTTCAAATGACCACCTATTTATAGGCCTCACATTTCTATGGTCACATTTTATTCAATGTCCATATTTCTCTAGAAAACTTGGAGGGACGTGGACACCTGGCATTGTTGTGGTCATATTGAAACAGAAAAAAAAAATTGTTTTGATTTGTTTATAATTGACTCCCCAACACGATTTTGGTTTAAAAATTAGGTATATAAAAATGATAAAATGAGTACAATTGATGTAAAAAATGTGTTTTGAAAAATGAATAAAATCATGCATGTGATAAAAGTAAAACATGAGTATGATTAATATTACTTAGTGAATGATACCGATATGATGAAAAGTGGGTACGATGCACAAAGTGAGTATGATAAACATAGTCAATATGATAAATAAATTAAGTGTGATGGCCAGATTCAGTATGATAAATAGAGTGGGTATGATGGCCAGAGTGAGTATGATAACCAGAGTTAGTATGATGGTTAGAGTGAGTACGATGACCAGAGTGAGTACGATGGACAGAGTGAGTATGATAACCAGAGTGAGTATGATGTCCATAGTAAGTATGATAACCATAAAACCATATTCAATGTAAATCCTTTATTTTAGAATTGAGTATAAATATATTTTTTAATTTCCAAAACAAAAGTCATAAAAGTAAAAAATAAGACTTTTGACATAACAAATATCCCCATTTTTGGAAAGCACAAAACACAAAGTAAAACTAGAAAGAAATATTGATCTCCCTTTAAGTTATGAAAAATATTATGAATAAATAAATGAAAACAACTAACTCCCCCTTAGGTATAGACTTTCCTAATGATTGTATTCATATATATTTTCCTTTCTCTTATTACTCTTTTATTTAATGTATTACATTTGAGTAAAACAATAACGATTCTCCCCCTTTTTGAGACTTTCTCCCATTTTATAAAACATTCTCCCGATTTTTGATTTACAAAAAGAAAGGAGGATTATTTTATGGACTGAAAAAGGTTAGAGAAAAAAAGAATAAAAAAATGTAAATACAAACATATAGTTCATTGAGTTGTCAAAAAATCAGATATATTAAAATGACGATCAATAAAGAAGGATACCTCAAAGTATTCATTTGTTTTCTCTTTCTTTTTATTTCCTGATCAACTCACGGAGAACAGCCTTCATCTTCTTTATCTCTTTCTTGTCCTCTGATATAGAAACACACTACGTTTTGAGAATCTCTTGTTGGTCTGCAAAAGGTTGATCTTGGTTTCTGATGGCGTCTTTTTGAATTTTGATTACTTCTCTGAGAGTATCAATTCTGTCTTTCATATTCTTATTTTCATCATCCAAAAAAAATTTCTTTAAAAAAACTATTTAATCATTGAAAGATGAAACCTTATAAAATTATGATTGGAAATAATTGGTCGTTTCTTGCAACTCTTTCACTGAATGAGTATCAGCACCAAGAGTTTTTGGAATTTGATTCATCCTCTTAATTGTTTCCTTATTGAGATTATTAAAAGAAATAGCAAGATAATTTGAAAGCCTCCTTAATTATTAAATTGATTCCTCATGTTCATTCACTGATATTTCTATTTTGTATGACCACCTGGTCATCTTATTAAAAGATTTATTATGAGCAATAGATCTATCACTCAAAACATTTAGATCAGCCTCTACTTTCATCACTTTCTTTTTGATCTCTCTTACTAAACCGAATTTCTTACTTTGATTCTCCATAATGAAATCAATATTTCCCTCTATTCTGGGAAAGTATGGAAGAGTTTTATAAATCCTTATTAGAACATGAACAATGTAATCACTTTTATTCAAATAAATTGTGTGCTCTAAATATGTATCATCATCGTATGATTCATGTTCATTGGATTGGCTTGAGTCTTCATCAGGTTGTTTTACTTTTACTTTACCTTTTTCCTTTTTTAACTCTTTCTTATTCAAATTTTTCACTAATTATAATGATTATCTCAGTATGAGAACGTTGAGCCACTAGCTTAACTGGATAAATAACTCTTTCTAATTGAGTTTCCATAGAGTGGACTAGTGTTTGATCGGCATGAGGATTCTGTTGTTGAACTCCTTCACTTGGTTTTTGAAGAGAATATTATTATCTACTTTTCTTAGAACACTAAAGATATTACATAAGAAATTCATTTTCATCTTCTTCTTCACCTTCCTATTTTGAATCTGATTGAATAACGTCTTGCACTATTTCTTTTCCTTTCTCTTTCTCTTGAAGAGTTTGTAAGATCAGTTCTTTTTGAACTTCTTCTATCAGTTGAGAACTTTCTAGCTCAACGCCTTTTAATATATTGGCAACATCAAAATCCTGATCTTTTATTTTCAAAAACGTCTTCTTCTTATCCTATAGAGTATCTTTTATTCTCATCTTCTCAGCTAGAGCTTCATCTTGATCAAGACGAAACTGAGGATCACCTTCTTTTCTTTGTTATTTCTCATTTATCTTCTTGGATATAGCCTCTTCATTGTATTTGGTTTTTTTAAAATTTTATCCAGTTTAAGGATCTGATTTTTGAGAAACTAAAACTATTGGATCTAATTCTATTATAATCTTTTTCGATTGATTTGGTGACAATTCTTCCACATATTTGACAAATAGTTTTGAATTTTCATCAAAACAAACATTTATTTTATTTATTGTATTTTTTCTTATCTATAAACCCTTAATCTATTTCAATTCTCCTTTCACTATAATATTACAAAATTTAAAACATTTAAGAATAAACTTTGTGAGAATGGTTGGATACATGATAATATGAGACTTAATTGCTTCAAACATCACATTCTTGATTGTTTCGAAAATGTAACCCATGAGATTTAACTTTCTCATATTCACAAGATAATCTGACATAAAGATATCAAAAACCTTAAGAGTTTATCTATCCCCTTTCCTTGGAATAAGAAATAATTTCATCCAAATAACAATAATCCAGTTGTCTACTGAGATATGGGATACTTTTATTTTCTCCACATTGATAATAAATAGTGACTTTTCAGCTCTTTCCTTATTAAATGTACCAGCTTCCACAGTTAGCTTATGAGAATGAAAAAAGGATTCACCTTTAGTAGAGACATTGGGAAAGTGAGATGCTTGATTCATTGACATAGAAAACATTCTATAATACATATAAAAATTAAAAATATCCTTATCAAACGACACATTATTATATAATTGTCTAACCTCTTAAACAATAATTGGATCCTGCGATATGCATTTCTCGACACTAAGATATTCCCAAGCTTGAAACAGGATAATTCTTTTGAATGAAGAGTCCTATATATCAAATAAATCGTAAAATACCAACCTTTATCTAAATAAATCCATTTATGAGAGATTCATTGAAGTCATATCAACAGTAGTATTGGAAGAAGACTAAGAAATAAAGTTGATTGAAAAAAGAAACAATTGTACCGAGTCTTAAAAAGAGGAGCAGAGCTTCTCTAAGAAATATGAAGAACCAATGTGGGTTTAAGGAGGGGGTCCTCTATTTATAGGAAAAAATGGATGACCATTGAACTTCTATGGTTGATATTAGAAGATAAATAATCCAAAGGTAAATAATAAAAGAGAAAAAATTCTAAAAAAATATATTTAAAAAAAATGAGAAACAATAACACAAAATAAAATCGTTATAAAAATAAAAGTGAATGTACCTGTCAAATAATTCAACTGAGTTTTTGGTTTAATAGTATTATGAAAGTAAAAACATAATAAAATATAGAAAATAAATAGTTGAAATAATGGAAGTGAATAGGATTAAATATCAAACTGATGATAAAGAAAGTGAATATGCTCAGTTGTCAGTCTGATGGTAAATAAAGTCAATACCATAGGTTGTCAAGCTGATGGATAACAAATTCTTTACCATAGGTTTTCAAGCTAATGTAAAAAAAATCATTACCATAGGTTGTCAAGCTGATGGAAAACAAATTAATTACCATAGGTTTTCAAGCCGATGTTAAACAAAGTCACTTCCATAGGTTGTCAAGTTTATGGAAAAACAATTCATTGCCATAGGTTGTCAAGATGATGAAAAACGAATTCATTTACATAGGTTTCCAGCCGATGGAAAACAAATTCATTTCCATAGGTTTTCAAGATGATGGAAAAAAAAGTCATTAATCTTTGTTGAACCTTAACTACAGGTTCACTATAAGGAAATTAAAAATCTTGATAGTTAGCTCATTTCATTTCTCTTCTTGTTTCAAAAACATTTGAAGTAACAAAATGTGTTATCTCTAATTTATTATATATACTATTTGTAGCTTCACATGAAGAGATTTGACTTTAAATATTCTTGGTCAGAGAACACAATAAAGTATTGTGTAACTTATAGTTTTTCTGATATTCATGTTTTTCTTGAGCAGTGAAAGTCCCGAATTCTTTTTTGGGAATCTTATTGTCACCAGTGAGCATAAAAAAGTTATTTACACTAGTATTTATAATAAAAGTATTCATTAGATCTATCCAATATTAAAAATAGTTACCATCAAAGATAGGTGGTCTTGAAGGATTAAAATTTTCAATTTAACCGACATTCATCACGCCATCCATCTTAAAGAAACAAAATCCTTTTCCTCAAATATAGGTTAGTGTATTTAGAAATAAAAATATATAGCTTGAGAATGTACAAAGTTGTGGAAAACCTCCTCTAATACCAATTTTTGGATCAAAATGGATATGAGATGGCACAAATACAAGATGGGGGATTTTGTATTAAACAATGTCTATTAAAACATTTTAAAGAAGGTTCTTAGTTAAATACAACGTAGACTAAAACAATTCACAATGCCTCTTATAAAATAAAAAAATGATCAGACTAACTATCGGTCTGATGATATTGTTATGATACCACAGGTTATGAAACAATTGTATTATAATTGGATACAAATATTAGAGTAAAAAAAGTGTAAATGATTCTATCATATAACGTATAGAACCAATGCTGAAAAGTATAAGCTATAATTAAAACAATTAAAAAAGAATACAAATAGAAAGAATCAATAAAAAGATTCTCTTTCTATTACAATAATAAATGGAAAAGTAAAAGGTATTGCAATTATTTTATCCCAAAGAGTACGGTATCCTTTCACCTAGGATAATAGGTCTATCTTACCAACACCAGTAATCCCTCAATATGACGATCACCACATCTGACTTACTATCCCCAGAAGCCCTAAATTTTAAAGTTAATCAGCACCGCTGTCATTCGAACACTTAAAATACCTCGATACAAATATCAGTCACACCGTTTTCCTATCCCTAGTATCCCTTGATCATTATCGCCAGATCAGACACACAAAGAAAAACAAATCACTTATTGAAATAAAAAATATAAGAACGAGTTGTTCACATTTTTCAATTTAAAGGATTTCACACAAAATACAGATAAGTCACACAGTCTCTCTCTATAAATTGGAAGTAGATAAAGTTCTTGTATCTATTTAAAATAACCTCCTTTTTATAGGCCTCAAGTTCTAATGGTCACATTTTCTCTAATGGTCATATTTCTCTGGAAAACTGGAATGGACTTGGACACCTGGCATTATAACGGTCATATTGAAATATAAACCAGGACATCATTTTGATTAGTTTATAAATAAATCTACAACATTGTTTTTGTTAAAACAATAGTTATATGAAAATGATAACTTGAGTACGATTGATGTAAAACGTGAGTTTTGAAAAAGGAAAAAATAGTAAATGTGATAAAAGTAAAACATGTGTACGATTAATATTAATTAGTGAAAATAATGATATGATGCAATGTGGGTATAATGAAAAAAGTGAGTATGATGAACATAGTCAATACGATAAAAAAATTAAGTATGATGGCCAGAGTCAGTATGATAATCAAAGTGGGTACGATGGATAGAGTGAGTACGATAACTAGAGTGAGTACAATTGTTAGAGTGAGTATGATGACTAGAGTGAGTGTGATGGCCAGAGTGAGTACGATAACCCGAGTGAGTATGATTTCCGGAGTAAGTACGATAACCAAAAAACTATATTAAATGTAAATCATGTATTTTAGAATTCAGTATAAAGAGATTTTTTATTTCCAAAAAATGGTATAAAAGTCAAAAGAATACTTTTGACTTAATAGAGACTATTATTTGAGGTATTTCTTTAAGATATGATATACTTAGGACATCATTGATAACTGTATTTTTTTGGAAGGTATGAGGATATTCTGAAGACTATTATATTATGAGGTTAATAATGTTGAATCACTAATGAAAGTAATGAATTATAAGGATCCTCTGTGAGACTAAGATGGCATAAGTCCTCAAAATATTGTGTGAATAAGTTCTATCTTTCAATATCTTGACTTAATTCCATTCCTCTTTAATGAAAACTTTTTTTACTTCCTAGTTATAAAACTCTCACAACATTTAATTTTAGAATGATTGAGCTTTAGTACACCCTTTACCATTAGAACCATTAAGTTATTCTCATTCAGAAGACTAGGTTAATAATGCCACAACTCTAAAAAATCAAAATTTATTGATCTAGAAATTATCACTCTATCCAATATTCTAATGAAATATAGGGTCCCATATATTAATCCTCTTTCCATGACCATAGATCCCTGATTAACTTTCCATACTCCAACGGAGAAACTTTTTTCAAATCTTTACTCATGCATCTGGATAATAGAAATTAGATTTTTTATTTAGACCTACTATATAATTAAGTTATTTCAACTTCAAGAAGATCAAATTATATATCCCAATGTTAATATCACCTTTCCCCATGACTTTAAGAGCCTCATCATTGGCTAAGTGAGCCTTTCTGGGTCTTTTATATATATAAATGACCATGCATACTTTCACCGCTACAGAATGGAATTATTTTACAGAATCAATCACCCATGATTTCACCAGTATATTGACCCTCAATAATATACTGCTACTAAATTCATATAAATTAATGAATCTTTACCTTCTATAATGTTAACTTTTGGAGTTCACCCCATGCTCTCTTTAGTCCTTCTTGAGATGACCTCTCTTTTCACATTTCCAACATACAAGTTTAGGTTTAGTTAATTTACCTTGAATCTTATCTCTTGATTTATCTTCTGATTTTATCCAACTTGACAGCTATGGAGTTTATCGTCTTTTACCATTGACATTTTTCATGTTTTTGGTAGGTTCTTATACTTCCCTCCATTTGAGAACTTCATTCATAACAGAAACATTGACATCCTCAAACTATAATTCTATATTTCTATAAGAGGTTCTCTAAGAAGTTATCATCACTTACCAAGACTCTATAAGTGATTATAACAATATCAATTCCCAAAAATCATCCTTGAACATCACATTAATTGATTTTATCTACCCTCAAATAATGTTAAAATTATTTACATGATTTGTCACCGATCTACCTTCTAATAATATAATAACAAACAATATAGGAATATAAACCCTTTTTCAATGTTTTTTACTTCTCATATATGAATTCCTAGATTTCATTATCCCAAACATGGTCATTACAGACTCGATATTAAATGCAATATTCCACGCCAATGACATCCTAACCAACCAAAGTTCTTTTCTATCTAGTTTTTCCCATTTTTCTTTCTCTATATTCTCTTCTTTAACCCCCATCAATAGAACTTATAATTCCTTCTGAATGAGAGAGTACTCCATTTTTATTATCTAGAATCCAAATTCCATCTCATTAAATTTATCTATCAAGACGTTGACTTATTTTAATGACATAACTTTTGATAACTATAAACTCCAACTATACTGAAATAACATTAGGATAAGATATGAGAAATCTACTTGATTCTACTATAGAGTGAGTGTTTCCATGTCCTAAACTAAGCTATGATGCCACTTTTGTGGGAATTCATCACCTATACACCAAAAGATACACCATTAAAAACTTCAAGTTCAATGAAACAGAGCACCAGAACTTCCTGAACTATAATTTATCCCCGTGACATTTAGTATACTTGAAGATAAGAAAAAGAACCTCACCCTACTCACCATACTAAAAAGAACCTCACACACACTCTAACTAATGAATCACACAAGAAAATAGGAATTAATTAAATAAATTGAAGAACACATTATATTTACATGGTTCATAAATTATGTCTAATGTCCTTGGGAGAACACTATTTCACTTTCATTTCATCAGAGGTTATAAGAATTATAATCCCTTAATATTACTAATTAAAAGTAATCAGCTGATGGAATCATCACATATACACAAGTAGTACCACTATTTTTTAATGGTTCATATCCAATAATTTAGTTTATTTTACTATTGATATTCATTAAATTCTCTATAATGAGCATGGTTACTATTGATCATTTGTAGTAAGTCCTATTACAACCTCCAACTTCTAGTGAATAGTGAAAGTTACTCTTGCATCTCTTAGATTGAATCTTACATTCCAACCCATTTTCCTCAAAACCACTAGGATAATACTTGGTTGAAATATCCTCAAATAATGAAAATGTAATAAACAATAACTTTTATTCACACAAATTCTCGACAACTAACCAATACACCAACTAGAGGCATAACTTCTGGACATTTGTAACCACTAATGTTGCTACTTCTACTATCTTCATCCATATAAATAGACTTATAAATATTCACTTTTTGGTCATATTATCAAAACTTTAACGTGCCTCGCATTCCAAATAATTTGGTGGTTTGATTTGATTTAATAGAAGATTTATTCTGGGTTGTTACACATACCATGTTAAACTGGGATTGATTGATGATGAGTAAATCTAACCTTCCTATATATTTTTAAGGTTATCATTTTAAGAATGTTTCATTTAAATTAAATTAAATTACATTGAATTAAGTTTTATATACTATATGATATATGGAAAGGGAAACATCCCAACTAGTCTATCATAGAGATTTGGGGTTGTGAAGCTTGTATAAAGTAATGTTTTTCATATGATACTGACCTTGAATATGATAAATGATTTATTTAGGTATCTAAAAGGAAATATGTGTTGTTTTTATAATACATTAGATAAAAAAGTGTTTGTGTATTAGTATGGTATGATTATTGAGAAGCAATATATTTTTAAAGGAATCAATGGGAGTAAACATTAACATAGATAAGTTCAAGTATAATAAATAGGTATTGTTACTGATATAGAATATGAGACAATTTCATAAATGTTTATGGAAATTTAATTGACTCAAGTAATGTAGAATCATTATATAGGTTTGATAGGAATCATATGAATCCCAATAAATAAAGATTTATTTTAGAAAATTATTATATAGTTGAGTTTATATAAGATGAACCTACTTACTATCAAGAGGTTATTGAGAGTTCAAATTTTTAGAAATGTTTAGATGTCATTAAATTTGAAATGGAATCCATACACAAATAATGTTTGGAACTTCGTTGATCCACCTAAAAGGGTAATACCCATGGCATCTGATTGATATTTTTGAAATAAAAGTGATATGGATGCTCAAGTTTCTGCAAATGAGACTCACTCAGTGGTAAATGTTTTTAAAAATATTCATGGTATTAACTATATATAAACCATATCACTAGTATTGATGATAATGTATATATGGATTTTACATTATATTATAACATTCTATGATTATAAAATTTATTAGATGAAATATAATACTTATTTTCTTAATATAAATCTATTTGAGGGCATATATGTGATATAAATTGTAGGTTTTAAGGATCCAAATGGTGCTACAAAAGTACAAAAATTATAATGGTCTATTTATGGATTCATTAAAGATTATAAATATTGAAATATCAATTTTTATGGTACAATCAAAGAGTTTAGATTCATCAAAAACAAAGATGAGTCATGTGTATACAGGAGATCTATTTGGAGTAATGTTGTGTTTTTAGTGTTGTGTGTAGATGGAATACTACTCATTAAAATTGATACCCCAACATTAAAGTATGTAAATGTTGGGTTAGGAAAATTATTCTCAATGAAAGGCATGGGATTAGCAGCTTATATACTTGGTATAAAGATTTAAATTTTTTATATATATTTAAATATAACTATATAAATCTATATATAATTATATGTATTTATATATATTTGAAAATTTTTATATGTATTTTTATATTTTTATTTGAATTTATATATTTTTATGCATGTTTGTATATATTTTAATACATGTATATATGTATGTATGTGTATATATATGTATTTATATATATATATATTATATTTTTTATATAATTATATATAGATATTCATTTATGTTATTTGTAAGTATTAATTGTTAATTAATATTCATAAATTAGGAATAAATTAGTATATAAATAATTTTGTTGTATTTGGATGTATGTATGTATATGTATTTATATGTATTTAATTTTATATTTATATATATAAGTATATTAAAGCTTTTTCAATTAATATATGAAAGACTTTGTGGATTGGTAAAGAATTTACAAAATAACTAATAAATATGGGGTTCTAGTCCTACCCCTTACATATATGATACATTTTGCAGGTGGGATCGAATAAAAAATATATATTTTTTATGTAAGAAAATTAAAACCATCATAAAATAAATAAACATCATGAAAATACTACTTTTGAATGATTCCTAACACTACAATCTATGATAGTCTTTAAAAACCATCATGGATCATTTAGTAGCTGTTTAAACCATCGCTAAATAAAAAATATCACTAAATTATGATTTCTCATAGTGTATGTTATAGATCATTTAGTGTGTTTTAATTAATTAATATGAAATTTTTTCTATTGTATGGTGTGAGTAAAAATTGATCCCTTGATTGAATTGAATAGATTAAATTCCAGGTCATGCTTAGTTTAGTTACATACGATCCATTCATCTACTTAAATAATCAACATATAATGTATTCATCTAGATTGAATAGTCTATTCCCGAGAATTGATCATGTATAAGTTAGCCTATATGATATTGGCAGGCTCAAGGTCTCATGGTTATACTCAATTTTCTGGATAAAGGGATTTTATGAGTGTACATGTAGTGTATGGTGATACATTTAGTATACATGATTGTATGAAGGTACATGTGCTTCGTGGGGATCATGCCATATCCCTTTGTAACTTATGTAACAATAATTTTTTGATAGAGACTACTCTCTACTTATGATTATGAAATAGTAATTCATAATAATTTTCAACTTTATAAAGGCCCATGGTGTTATATTTAAGGTTGTGTGAACAAGGATTTGTTTTAGTATAAAATATTTTTTCGAAATTGATAGATCATAAAGGATAAATTTATATCCAAAGAATTTTTGATATGGTTTCATGGGGTGTTATGATATATGCACAAGATCGAGGATGTTTTAGTGAGAGTGGAGGCTTGAATGAATTATGACATAAATAATAAACTATGACACGACGAAGGTAATCATAGTGTTTTTGGTTTCAGGGTATAGACATTTTTATTTTACATTTTTTCATGTCATTTTTTCTATTACTAAAATTTAATATTCCCATTTTTTATCACCTAAACACATCATGTATGACATGACAAGGTGTTACATATAACATTAAAAGGATCAAAATCTATTAGACATTTAGTGGGTTGATAACATACGTTTAAAGAGTCCAACACTTTGTTCATAAATTATTTATGTGTTTAAAATGCTTAAGATCCTAGAATTTTTATTCATTTATTAAAGCATTATTACAAAAATGGGGGTTGATCTGTGCTTCCTCATAAGTGATATGACCATAAAAACTCATTATAAATCAAATATCTATTCATATTTTTCATCATTCCCTATGGTGATTTTATCATGTCATGGAAGATAGAAAATTATTATTCATTAGATCCATGATTTCCACGGATAGTAAAAAATATAATATGTTTTGGGTCATTAAAATAACACTAATTGGTGTTCATAAAACACATAGAATAAGTGGAATAATAATTCATGGACAAACTATGATTGTTTACAATTTACATCTTTATCGTGTTTGTATAATATCTATCAGTAACCTTGTGGTTGAGTTTTTCATTTTATTTTGTCTCTTATTGTTATACTAGATACCTAAAACCCCATAATAAGTATGTGAAGTTGGAATTCCAAAACAATGAATACTTTTAGTGAATCCATTAGTTTTTATCCATGTTCTATATCAATCTAATAATGTGATTTCATAATATAATAATTATTATACATGTGATCGGAGTACCATGAAGATCATATAGATTTCTTTGTTTCAATGGATCTAAAAGAACCCATTAAACACAACATAATCTATAAAAACCATAAAACCATAATTGAGATTAAAGAAACTTGATAACACATATTTTGTAAAATTAATAACTTCACGTACCTTACACCATATGGAATGTTGTTTCTTTTTTATTTATCCCACGAGCTTTATGAAGATCACATTATAGGTAACTGAAGAACATCCCTCCTTAATGGTGTATCCACATATTGTACCAAATCACTTAACGATCATGTGGTAATCACCCTCTCTATATAATATGTTAGTATCTTGTTATGAAAAATAAGATAATGATTAGATCCATGGGAGGGATAGAATCTGCCAAGACTTTACACAAACTAGTACTACCCATCGCATGGGTGTTTCCTTTATATAAGGTCCTAGAGGGCTCTCCTTGAGTGAATATGTAATAACCCATACATTATGAGTTAATTCATGTGGAAACATTGACTGTAACTCTAGGACATTCCATCTCCTACAATTTCATCACATGAAATAGTAATTTTAATGATAATTAGTGGAAAAATTTTAAATTAATACTTTAACATTACACTTCCATACTAAGGTAGTGTCTTGTTATCACATAACAAGCCTTAATACCCCCCTTTATAAAGGAATTCAATATGACATGATTTTATGCATTCCATACCATATAACTTGAAATGATCATACAATATGATTTGGCCCATATATATCATGTATATGAAGTTTTAGGGCATATCACCACCAATCTCCCACTTATACTAAAGCCTCGTAGACTTTATGATATTTTACCTTATATTGTATCATATACATTAACTTGTGAAACCATATCCAAAAATTATTTTGGATATCTTCCAATACACTTTTGGAACGATATCGTCAACTTCATCATGTATCACATCATATGAAATGCCCTATGAATACCCATCCAAAAATCATTTGGATAAACATTAAATCATTTTAAAATCGTATCTTTGAGCCAAAATCTTTCCCCATCAATTCAACCATAAAGTGTGAACCAATAGTCCTTGTATCTTTGACAACAAATATGAATCATTAGATCCATAAAAATAAGAAAATATTGTTTTCTATCGAATCATATATGTAACTCAAGATACAAAGGTATTTCATGTGATATCTATCAAACATGTGTATCTCTATACCTATGTCCACCATATACATCATATGTGAGAATGATTTCACATCCCTTTGTCTAAGGCATCAAGTAAACATGGGACATAGAGTATGAAAATCCCATATATCATACTCATATGTTCTTGATTATTTTAATATAGACATATTAGTTTGATGAATACATCGCATTTCATTCACCTTTATGGATGAGCACATTTCATGCCCCACTCCTGAATACATAAGAACATCATATTTACTATCTAGGTATAGTCATACGTGATATTTTTCTATTTTAATCAAGGGCCTAGATTCCATACATATTATATGAAAGGAAAAGTCCCATATTGGTTGTACATCAACCGACTACATGATCAACAACATACCCAACCACCCCATGATTAGCTATGTTTTATGGTTTTCATAAGAAATGTATCAAATTATGAAGGTTATCATGATAAATATCTCACCAAACTTGGATAGTGGATACTCTAAATATGAATTATACACCCACTAGAATACCAAATACATAGTCCATGACACTCCATGTGGTATACTTCATTGGTTATCTAGAACAAAAAACTAATTTGGTTCCTCAAGATCATATTTTATATCCTGATAGAAAAATCATACTCACAATAACCTTAAAATTTATTTATAACCTATAATACTCTATGATGAACATTGGTTAGGGAACTCAATGTTTTAAATTAAGAGGTTAATTATCAGTTCCACTACTGTATAATAGACCTATCCCCACGATTTTCCCCAAAAATGTGGGGATAAGCACCCCTATACCCACATTTTTTGAAAACTGTGGGAATAGGTAACTTTTCAGGACCTATACCCACGATTTTCCAAAACAGTGGGTATAGTGGGTATATCCGCACGGTTTTCCAAAACCATGGGGATAGGTCGGAAAAGTCACCTATACCCACGGTTTTTGAATACCATGGGTATAGAGGTACCTATCCCCACGGTTTTGGGGAAAACATGGGGATAGGATTGGGCTAAAATACATATACCCATGGTTCTGAAAAACCGTGGGTATAGGTTTCCCGTGTGTGCGCAGGAAATTTTTTTCCTCGCGGAAAAGAAATTTTTTTGGCGGGAGTCCTATACCCACGGTTATTCCCTCTATACCCATGGTTTATATAACTATATTTAACTATATATATATAGGTGATATTAGGGTAGAGGTTAGACGATGTGTTTGCAGCGAAGAGGTTGCGGGATCGAAACCCACCACCTGCATTATTTTTGGATTTATACCCATGGTTTTGAAACTGTGGGTAAAATACTTTGACACCGTGGAAATTGGGTATGTTTAGTTGACATGGTGGAAAAACAGCTATACCCACGGTTTTGGAAAACTATGGGTATAGGTTGGGGACCTATACTGATGCCTTTCTATACCATGGTGCCCAAAACCGTGGGTATAGGCCGTTTTTTCAGTGGTGTTCACTTCATGAAATGTATATTAATGTATACATATATGAAACCAACGCCAAAGAATGATAAAGTGGATATTTCATTTTATAAAACATGAAATATTTTATATTATTAAACTATTTGAAGAGTACTTAACAAAACCATACATAAGAAATTTTCTAAAATATCACATATGATAGATTATTAGATTAGACTTATGTTTGTTTCACTTTTAGGGGGTTTGTTAACCACATTGCATCTCTATGTAATTTTTTCCACATCACTATGTGAGTATGTGATAAAACCCTCCCATTAAACTCTTTAGAGAGTAACATCTATGAAGTATTGCAGTTTGAATAATGGTGGGATTTAGGAATTATATTCCTAATTTTCAACTCCGTGAATGAATTCAAACTCCTTAACTTTACAACATCTAATGTTATAATTTTAATAACTATTTTTGTCTATTGATAAATTTTCTTAATTACATCGTCATCATTCCCGGAACCCTTACCATCAAAATTTTTCCTTAAAATAAAAAGTAACTATTTACATTTTTACTTCACTAATCCATCCTAAACTCTTTTAGTATATGGTTACATTCACTTTGTTTTTTATCTAGCATAATATTTTATTTTTTAACTTTGAACTTCTATAAGTTCAAGCATACTCCCATTAGACACTTAAACACTATATTCTCTTTAGAAAATATTTCTAAGATACATAGACTCTTTTGTATTGAGTAACTAACTCTTATTTCCTTTAATGTGACTATTTATCAAACAAACTATTATTTGCATATGATATATGGTATTATATGTGTTTAGATTATTTTATTAAAAAAACATTATTCTATAAAATATGTCACTAAATGTGTTACAATCAAATACCTTATATTTTAACAAACATCTGAATAAAAACCTTTAAATTGGATAAATTTGTTAATCATTTTATTATTCCCAAATCTTGTTATAGAATCTGATGAATCATAAACCATATATATCTAATTAAATATATCAAATTGATTATAGAAACTCTTTGTAACAAAAAACTCTTATTATCATATAATAGAAATGAAATAACTATACACATACTTTATTAAGATTCATCTCATCTTGATATATTTCTTTATATTCACATCATTGATATGAAAACTCTTTGATTAACCACTTTAATGAAAACTAAAAGCTCTATCAATTATTCCCTTATTTTTGAAATATTATATAATCAAAACATTTTTAAAGCATAAAGTTTTTATGATGTATACCCTTCAAAACAAAATAATTAACAATGATACCTAAAATGGACATTATATAGAGTTTTATAAACCCCTTCAGGTATCTTGGACAATTAAATAATATGGAAAAATTACTCCTCTTTTATAAAGACTCTAGATTTTAATGACCTAGAATGGATATTTGAAGAATCATTGTTGGACTTTACAACTAACTTTTTGTATTTAGGTTTAAAACTCACCCACTTATACTATTAAAAGAGCACATGAACTTAGACATCACATGCCCAATTCAACTATGCTAAATACTTTGAGAATATCAGGTAAAATTTAATTAAACTCAATCACATTGTCTAAAAATTTCCATTAATGAATATGAAATGAATTACTTAACTAGAATATGTCTTAAGGAAACATCCAATATCTCTAAGTCATTATCACACTCAATCATATTGAGTACATGATGGAAAACTGAATTTTCTTTTTTCGTCTTGAATATAATTTCTTTAAAACCTTATGTGGGTCCTTTTATTATCTCATAACCATTTAGATTCATCAGTTAAATAACCTCTACAGTTGATTACTCATGAAGGTGTTACTATAACACACATATTTTTATTTTACTTAAGAACAATTATAAAGTTTTTATAATAGTCTTAAGAAGTTCTTTATATTAAGATTATCATTTCTAAAGACTGATCTTGGAGTTAAGTTTGATGATAATAATATCATTTATCTACAACAAAATTTTTTATCATATTATTATCATGTTTTAAATTAATTTAATAGGTAGTTTTTTTAAACAGTCACCCCCTAGAATTATGATCCCTTTTAAACTCATCAAATCCATTAGTGGGCCAAGATATATATATCACTAAGAAATAACCCTGATTTGGTGAAAAACTCATTTCTTACATATTTAGGTATACCATTATGCGAATTATATCATATATGGATCTAAGAAGGTTGAGAAAAAAAACTCTTTATCTTATACAATTTAAGGATAAATTCAATGTAATTCCTGTAGCATCTTAACTCTTAGGGTTTCCTAGCTAAGAGAAACCAAAAGAAAATTCCATGAATAAGGAACCCAACTCCTAGGGTCGCCTCATTATCATTGGAGTTATTGTTCTAGAACCAATTGTTTGTACTTTATATTGAATATATATTCAAAGAAGTTAATAAAAATATCTTATTACATATTGTTCATTGTTTTTTGTGAATTTGATGTCATAATTTCCTAGAGTATCAATCATATTGAAAAGGTTATAGTAGTTCCCTACTATGATGAAAACCATGAAATGATATGACAATATTATTTAATATTTTTCTATGGTCAGAGAGAATTCTATGATGGGACACATAGTATGTTTATTGTCAGGTGTGAGTACTCATAATATGATAAGGCTTCAACTCATGAAATTTTCACTTGGTAATCACTAATACGTGATATTATGAGAACAAACCCAACAGTAGTAATTCCACATGTGGTTGTTTCATTGGAATTTCCTATATGCAAGTGTGTGTGGTGATATTTAGACTTAAAGTTATTATTAATGCATTTCATGACTCACATAATTTTATTTACTGACCAAAACAGTGATGTTATAGGTTCATAGGAAGTAAGGTGCATTGGGTGTGTCGTGAATAATATGTTATTAATGAATAAGTTGTGAAAGGATTTTTCCCTTCCATCTTTATTGAATATGATGTCTCATACCTTTTATTAAAATAGAACCTTAATATTAAATTTCAAGACCATGGTGTATTAATGAGTTTATTTAAGAAATTCAAAGAAAGATATATCAATAATACAGGTTTATGACCCATGTGTGTAAACTTTTTGATGAGATATCATGATATATGGATTATATTACACATTTAGCATCCACATGTGACTATTGTTTTTGTGACATATCTTCTTCTTATATGGGTGTCTTGACCCGCTACTAGATAGTAATCTTGGACTTTAGGAAAGCATGCCTAATACCACTAGGGAAGAGGCATATAGGGTCACACACAAAGTGATTCATTTGATCTTAGTTAAATATTATTTATATTTAACAATTGAAATGAATATCATTCTCTATAGTGAGACTTAATATTTATTAAGGTTTTAATAATAGATCAAAAATATTAAATAGTAATTTATTTGTAACGTAATTATTTAATTATGTAAATATATAATATTTATTTATCTATTTTTATTCACCTGATAGTAAATAATTATTTATTCATTGAAAAAAAAAATTATTTAGTTATGAGATTATTAAATAAATATTTATTTTTCAAACTATGAATAGAATATTTATTTATTTATTGTATGAATAACGTCTATTTGAGAATTCAATAAATATTTAGAAGGATGAGAAGACCATATTTTGTCTGGTGATAAATATAAAATACATGTTTATTATTATGTGCATTTACACATATTATAAGTAAAATAATAATATTATTATTTACATGGAATGGGGTTTACTTGGGATTAATTAACAGTTAAGAAACTTTTTGAAATTAATTACAACTAAACCATAGACCTAGGTCTATATATAGACTATTATTCCAATCACTGAAATATTAATCGTTGTACACAATAATTTCATCTTAAGATATACCTCTAACTCTCATCCTCTCATGATCAAGAAGAATAATGTAAATTAATTCAAAAATGAAGTAATGTGAAGAAATAAATAAGAACAATTCATGACGGTCAATCAGTCAGGATAACACCTGGAATTTTATGAAGATTAAAGAAGTATGTGCAGATTACTAATAGAGTAGGTACACTTTTAGTCGTTACTATAAAATGGTTATATACCATTCATGTTAGAACAATCAACATCAAAAATGAATAAAGATCTCAATAATGAGGTAATATTTCTTCTTATGTTCTTAAATTAATTATAAATTAACATGAAAATATCCTCTCTCTTGGTTTTGATAAAATAATTTTCCAATATTCTTCAAAAACAATTTTATGGTGTTCACAGCATGTACATTACAAATGATCCATTGAATCTAAAAAACCAAGTTATGCATAGGCCCAATAAAAACTTATGTTTTATCTGGAACCGACAATTACTTGATTTTATTACACAATATAATCCAAGGGAACACTAATTTTGAGTGAACCTACCCATTAGATCATCAAATTCTTATTGAGTGTTCACATTAGAAGGAATCTAACACTTTGTTTTTTAAGGGGATTTAATCTCACTATCTTATCTCATGTTATTCCCTTTACATGTATGCGTGATTTTAATTATTTTGAAAGGAATCCTATCTCTTCCACCAAATAATCTTGTTCAATCCATATTGATGTGTAACACGTTACACAACTCATATCCAATGTTACTAACCCAAATTATAATCCAACTATATTCATACATATCAATGTGTATCTCATGTATAAGTTACATGAAACCCTTTCATGTAAAGGTTTAGAATTATCTAAATTTAATAATACTCACATGAGTAGGGTTGGTTACATTGATAGTAAACCCTAAATTTTCTAGGTAAGGACTAATTATCTAGACTAGAGAGTATTTTAATCCAAATTACTTATACCTAGGTATAATTTACTCAAGATAGATATCAATTCCATCATAAATCTAATGCTTAATGAAGAAGTATGGAATTTTATCAATTTTGTAGAAAAACATGTAATTTAGTTTTTATTATAATTAAAATAATGATTTTTGTGATTTAATATTGTAATGTTATTAGTTTAATGTCCTTGTGTTTTGAGAATAATTGTTTTAGATGATTTTAATGGGTGTTTTTATTGAAATATAATCCTTTGAGTGATTTTTGGATATTTGTTTCGATTTTTTTGATTTGTTGAATTATGATCTATTTTTATTATGGATTTTAGGAACATGAATGGATACATAGCCAAAATATAAAGCTCCATGTTTCAAAATTCCCATGTAAGTGGTTTTCTATATAACTTATTTTCCATTGATGGAAACTATGTAGCAGATTATCACATAAGCTGATCACATAGATAATTTTCTATGTGACAAACATCTATGTAGTCTTACTGATGTGTAGAAAATTCATGAAACTATAATGGCCACATAATTGAATCCCACATGCTGAAAATATATATATTTTAATTGTTTATATATCTAATTTTGGAGTATAGAGACATCGTAAATTTTCATAACACCTCAAAACTATTATGGGAAATAGAGGTCCCTAATATAGAAATAGAGAAATCAAAGGCAAGGGAGGATCCAAGTATGATATATAGTGAAAGATTAGAAATATTTATAGAGTGTTTTAAAGGATTAAATTTTTTTAGCACCTAAGATAAGCGCATGACGGGTTTGGTATTTAGTTACAGAGGGAATGGATACGATCACTAGAGTTTGAAAGTGAGAAGTTTAATGTCACTTAGGAGGATTCCATGTGGAGGATGCAGCCTATCATATAGTTTGTAATTAATTTTATTTTTCATCTTCAAATAAGAGGAATTTGGGGTATTTTTAAAAGGTAGATAACATTACACTATTTGGGGAGTAGAATACTGAATAGGGAGTAGGTCCTGGAGCTGGATCTTGAGTAAGAACATGGTCTCGCCAAAGAAAAGCCCTCTTATTTTCCTTATCACTCCTTGATTTTTGTTCCTAATATGAGTAGATAAATAAAATTAGGGTTTCATGATATAATGAATCATAAAAACTAAATTTATTATAATCCATTTTGAACAACTGTTTCAGTGAGAATTTAGTTCGGTGTTCTCGTTTCATTTATAATGAGCTTTAATTTTACACTATTCTACATACCAACAAGTGACGGTAGGGAAAAATTTAACTTTTGAAAGTTAAATGAAGTACCAAAAATAGGAAAAGGTGAATACTCTCTTCTCCATTAATGAAAAAATATATTTTAGAGATTTAATCAAGATATTAAAGATAAGGAAATATTTATGAAGAGTGTTGTACATTGAGTCATAGATAAGTGGATCATTGCCTCTTTCTTTAGGTACTATTATAATTGTAAATAAATTGAGTGAAATCATAAAACAAATTTAAATAATTCAAAGTAATTTTAGGACCTTGATTTTATCATTTTTTCGAAAATTTTATCTCTATTATTATTTCCCCTTGTTTTCTTCCACTCAATTTTTTTTTATTTCCATTATTTTCACCTTTCAATCATTTGTTCCTTCATTTTTTTAGTGTTGTTTTTTTTCTTTGTTGGTTTCTACTGCACACACTTTTACTTTCCTTCCCTTGGGTTTCACCCTATTCACCACTATCTAAGTAGTAATGGGTTAATAAATAAATAAATCATAATGTGTTCAACGACATGACGTTCAAATTTTTTTGTCTTTTTTAGATAAGAAATGCGATTCCAATAAAAAAACAACAAAAAATTCAAAAATAAAATACAAACTATTTTTAAAAAATTGTTGAAAACTGCTTTTCTCTCTCACTATAGTATTCTATTTTTTAACTATTTTTACTTAATTTTTAATGCACACAAGGGTAAAGTATAAACCTAAACTTAAACACTAATTCTTGATATAAATTTACATTTTTTACCCTTAATTAAAAGAACAAAAATAAATGGAAAATACAAATCTATAAATTTATAGATATGTGGTAGAAAATGAAAATCATGTTTCACCTCAACCTAGGAATGAGAATTATAGGAGAAAGAGTCTTAGGTATTTCCATGTTAAAGTAATTTCAAATAATCCAATTTGTATATGGTTATCCCCTGGGTCTATAAATTATGAAATGAAATAATCTCACCTCTTTAGGTTACCCTCCTTTAATTGGAAATCCAATTAGGGTTCTCTAGATTTTGTTAGATATTTTTATAGCACTGTTCAGCAACTACCTTTGAGTGGGTATATTAAATAGGAGATCAGGTTGAGGGAATTTCCTTTTTTCTTTAATGGGTTTGTCTAGAAGTTGGTTTCAAAACTTATATAACGATATATTTAGTACTTGGGACCATCTTTTAAATTCATTTGTTGTGTAATTTTGTTTTAGAAACACCACTAATGATGTATGGAATAAAATCACAGGATATTTTCAAGATATGGGAGATATTTTTCACAAATCATAGGATATATATATATATGGTTTCTTTGGTAGTTTCCCAACAATAATTATTTTATGTATCTTCTAATAGACATATTTTATAATGGTTTTATACCATATAATTATAACATTATTGACCATTCATTAGGTTTTGATTCATCTGATATGACTATAGGTGAATTTAAAAAAAATTAATAAACATTCATAAAAGTAACAACAAAAAGGCACAAGGAAGAGATTTATTCATAAGATTGAAACTAGCACCCAGGATATTGTAGTTAATGAAAATTTACTTAGGGAGAATTGTTTTCATTGTGGGACATATTTTCATACTAAAAACTATTATCATAACATTTATCTCTCTATTCATCTTGAAGAAAGTTCCCAATTTATTGAATTTTGGAATAGAAACTAATTTTTCAATGTACATTTCTCAAATAATTACAATACTTGATACAAAAAACACCCTCTAATATCTTTCAAGGAACAAGTATTTTTACTAATCTCATCTAAGGAATAAATTTCAAAATATTATTGGGCCTTCAAATTCTAATTACTAATTAGAGGGTTCATTTAAGTAGTTGATCACCAAAGTAGATTCTCAACAAATCCAGTATCAACAATTTATAAGTTCAAATGTGAAAAGGGCTAGAGACATAGGAGGAAGAGATAAGGGTAAACTGTCTAATACACTAGAACCTAATCCTAGAGATAATTTGAGGTTTTTCACCACTAGATAATGTTTGAAAGCTTTTGAACCAAATAAGAAACTACTTATAGATAATAAAATTAGTTAATAAATATAATTTGGAGATAAATATTTGGAAATCCCCAAATCTAGAAATATGGATGTATTTAATCAAACTGAGAGAAATAATGAATATTCACAAGAAAAATATAATGAATAAAATAAAATGTAGTTTGAACTTTTAAAATAAATAAAGAAAAAAGTGAGGTTAGATTATGAGGAGATTTATCAACATATTTTGAATAATTATATTCCTCTCATTCATTTTCCTCAAAGTCTTAAAATTAATAATTAACCTGATTATATCAAGTTTCATAAAAGTTTATGAGATTTAATGTCAATATACCTTTTGTGGAATCCTTAAAAAATCATCATATATGAAATTACTTAAAATATTTTTAGCCAACAAAATGGATTAGGTTGTGAGTTGAATGATTAATTTAAATGAGGATTTTACTGATATTTTTCAATAGAATATCCATTTAAAACTGAAATAACCCTGTTCCATTGTTATCTCTTATAGAATAAGAGGAAGTGAGGATTTAGGTTCTTGTGTGATCTGGGATCTAGCATTAACCTTATTCCCTACTCCGTATTTATGAAGTTGGGACTTAGGGATATCAAAATGGCATCTTTGTCGATTTTATTATCTAATATGTAACTAACTTGTCCTAATGGGGGACTAGATGGCCTATTAGTTGATTTAGGGGAATTGTCTTTTCCCATTTACTTTCTCATTCTCGATATAGAGTGTGGTAATAAAGTTCCTATAATTTTAGGAAGACAATTTTTAGTCACTTATAGGGATGTTATCTATGTTTTTAAGGGTAAATTGTCCTTTTATCCAAGTGAGGATCAAAATGAGTTCCATGTATTCAAATATTCTTCTCTTATTGTGATTTTTAAGTTGATAGATTTTTCTGAGTAAGTGTTTAGAGCTAATGATGGAGGTAAAATAACCATCATTTTGATGATTTGATTAGTGAGTCTATTAATGTAAATTTTAAAGAAAATTTTGTTGAATTTGAGCCCACAATTGATCTGAAAAGTCTAGGTAAACATGAGAATAAAATCTGGAGATTCATTGATCTCTACTATTATGTGTTTCATCCCCACCCAATCTTTCAAGTTGAAATATTTTTTCATGTTGTTGTTTGAATTTTACAACCCTATCTCATATCTAACTTGGAAAACATATTCTTATTAATATAAACCTGAGAATCTAAATCCAATTCTAGATTATTATACAACTGAAAGTGAGTGTCTAAAGATATGGTTAAATTGTTGGGTGATTTTTGATCCTTTAGAAACTAAAAATGAGTTATTCCATCCTATTGAGAGTATAGAAAATGAGAATATGGGCTATTTTTCAATTGTGTGCAGTATGTACACTTCTAATAATCTAAGATAATTTGATGATTATTTTTATATACTTAAGAAAAGATAATTATTATGAAATATTGAGAACATAATCCGTACATCACATAAGGGATATGAATTTGAAAATTTTTTTAGTGGTGGTAAATGTTTTGGAACTATTGTATCATTGTATGAAACTGTTATTGTGTTAGTGGTGGGGGAAAGTGAGAAGTAAAGTCGGTCATTCTAGTGTTAATATTGAGTTATTGGTTTTTATTATAGGTTATGTTAGTGAAATTATAATATTTTAAGCTATTGGTGATGAACATCTTAGTTTTAGAAGTTTGGGATATTTAAAGGATATTGTGAGAAATGTTGTTGAGATAGAGATGCTGAATGAGGATGTTAAAGTTTATAAAAAAAATATTCGAATCCTGATTAATGATAGATCATACCCACTAAATCATCATGTATAGAACTCTAGAGGTTTTAGTCTAGCTGAAGACTTTAAAACTTAGTACTATATGGGAGGAAACTTATAATTTGTTTATTTTTTTCTGTATTTTTCCTTTTACAAATAAATGTCTCTAAATATATTCCATTTCATCTCTATATATACCCTAATTCATTTTTATGTGGTCTAATAATGAAATTTTCACAACCTACTTTTTTATTGTTATTTAATTCTATAAGGAGATATAGATATTTCACAACTTGCATCAGGTTCCCTTGAAATTTTCCTCTAGCCACATTCTTTTGTGAATATAAATTCCCAGACTCTTATGTTATATTTTTTTTATCTTGTGGGTGATGATATTAGTGTCTAGATTGGACTATTATAAAATAAAAGTAGGAGTATTTTGAATGTATAACCAAATAGTTTAAGCTTATAAATTACAAGGGGTAATTCTTTTAATTGGTTTATTTTTAATACTTCTTTTTCTATTTAAATGTTGTTACTGGTTACATGGAATTTTATGCTTGAATATTTTCTAGAGTTTTGTGTTTCATGATGAATTTTTTATTGGCACCTATTAGTCACTATTATGGGATGAGTTATTTTTTTACTATAAAACATGTTTCACATGCTTGTTATTGTTTATCTTTGAAAATAATTCTAGAAAATTTATTTTGTATGAAACTTCTGGAAATTATGTTTCTATTATTTATTTCCTCTTATTATCCAGTATAGACCTTTGTGAATGTTTTTGTATTGTTTGATTTTTTAGTGTTTTGGAAAAAAATTATTTGCTTTCCTAATACCTCTCCCCCACATTCATAACTTCTCTGTGTTTAATATTCAATTTTTGTTGAGTTAAAGTGGTTTATATGTTTTTTCCGCAATTAAATTCAATAATGAGGACATTTTGGGTTTTATGTGTGAGGTAGGGATCTAATTTGAACTGACCTATAATTCATTAAAAACCCATTAAAAAATACTTTGAATTTTTTAAAATATTCTTTTTTAATCATCACTTAAGAATATTCAGAGGATGATAATTTTTCTCAAATTTGGAGGTTGTTATGCCACTCTGAGGTGGTTAAACCCTTTTAACTTATGGATTTAATTGGTTAATAAATGTTATTTTAATTTTTTAAAAATGGAATTCAGTAAAACTTTTGGAGAATGATTTAAAATAATAATTGAATTTGGAGTTTTTTATTTCAATTTAACTCATAATATATTCATTCAAATGGATTATTAAATGAAAATACTAATCTATTTTGATGTTTTCATTATTAATTCATTGTAAAAATTGATTGGTTAATTATTCATTATTTTTATTTATTATTACTACCCATTAATTTGGTTTTGTTTAATTATTATGGATTCTAATTATGTGTGTCTATTCTCCTAGAGGTGAATATAAATATTTACGTTTAGTTGGATTCATATTTAAGTGCATTAAAGTCTCTTTAAAATTTTCAATTATAATAATTTTTTAAAATAGTAACTAATTTTTCACTAAGAACATTAAATTTGAGAGGGTAATCATAATATTAAATTGAGAAAATACAAGGTAGGAAATCATTTTTCAAAATCAATTCTTTATGGAATTTTAGTTTTTCAATATTGAGATTTATTTTCTACCATTGAATTTGAATAAAGAATTTATTGAGGAAAAAACATATTAAGTGTGGGGTAATTTTATGTGAATATATTCCATTTTATGTTTTTTCATATATTTTCTGATATTTTACAAGGTTTTTAATGCTAAGTTGTTCTTCTTATGGAGAAGTGTTGAATTTTTTCTGTTTTGAAGAAGAAAATGAAATTCATTGTTTATTAAAATTAAAATAATTATTTATGTGCTTAAAGTCTATAATTTACTTAGTTTAATTTCCTTATGTTTTGATAAAAAGAAATTTATGATTTCTATGGGTGATTTTATTGAAATTTTATCCATGAAGTGATTTTTAGAAGTTTGTATTAATTTTTTTAAATTGTTGAATCATTTTCTATTTTTATTCAAGATTTTAGGTACTTGAATGGTTAAATATTCAAAATGTAAATATTCACATGGAAAATTATCATTTAAGGGGTTTTACATATATCCAATTTTTCATTCGGGGGAGATATGTATATGATTCTTACTCCAATTGATCACATAGTCAATTTTTATATGCAAAACTTACATGTAGCTGAATGGATACATAACTAATTCACAAAACTAAAGTGACCACATAGTTGAATCCACTATGATTAAGATCAACATATCTAAATTGGATACATATCCAATTTTATAGGATATTTGTGTAGCCTATTTTCATCACATTTCCAAGCATCTATGGGAAATGTGGGTGCCTCATTTAGAAATAGAGAAATTGAAGGCAAGGGAGGATTTGAGCTCGAGATAAAATGGAATCTTCAAGAAATTTATAGTGTTATAAATAATAAATATTTTATTTTCTCCTAATCCAAGACCATGAGTGGTATAAAATTTAGTTACAAGGGAAATTAAGTAGTCACTTGAGATGGACTATAACAACCTCGAACCCATAGTCCTGAACCTGGTACTAAAAACATAATCTTTACATTTCTAGATTGATACCTATAAATGTGGACCAATTTTAGCCACCCCAAACTTACAACATCATAGAAAAATATTGGGTCACTTATATACCCAAGGACCTTTTAGGTTTATATTTTTAAAGAATTAAGATAAAATCTTATATAGAAACTTGGATACATAAATAACTAGTTCATAAAAATCTACATCATATCCCACTAAATTCTTAACATCGAGTAACCTTCTTAGTCATAACATAATTAAAAACATTATTCAAAACCTTGGAAAAAGTAAACATAATAAGGGTGATCACAAATAGTCAGAAAGGGTAAATATAAGCATTAACAATTGAATGTCATCAGTGAGCATAAGGGTATTAAAACATAATCAAAGTTCATGATCATAACATAAGATAATTCATACCCATTAAAACATGTATCATATAATAAATATTTAACATAATAAAAGAGTCATATAAGTCAAAAATCATAAGCCATGTGAAAACAATCCTTGATCAATGTATCCATTAGAAACTCATAGAATTCATAGAGAAAACATGTTGGAATCTTGTAAAATTATCTCCATAGAACCCTTTTATATGGGATAACGTTACCAAGTTAATACCCTAAATCTCTTAGTAGTTAGATGTTAACTGGTTAACTTTTTCATCTCTTATGAGTTACTTATATTCATTCAAATTCTTCATTATAATACTATGCATTGTAGGGATATTAGGGATCCACCTGTAACATATCATAGAATGTCCCGTAAGTATTTGGGTTCACTCCCCAATCCTACTTTCATTAATAATTTTCAACTATCATATCCTGAGAAAAACAATTGAAATCGTGAACTTTTTGACATAACAATAACCATTGTTCTTTCATAGCTTGATTTACTTATGGAAAAGAAATGGATTCCATGAAAATATCATTGAAACAATCATAATCCATCCAGAGAAAGAATAAGGATGGAATCATTACAAAATATACCTAGTAGAGCATAAGTAAAATCAATTTTTATTATCATTGATGAATTGAAATACCATTAAAATATTATTAAAATATTTTTGAGGAAAATAATCTTTCTAATTTGAAAATAATTTTAAAAAACTAACAATTCCCAAAATATTATTAAAATAATATTCTTTAAAAATAAATTTAAAACTTTATAAAGGAATATTCAAATTAAATATTGTTCATGATGGTGGGAAAACTCCTTTATGTCCTAAACATTAAAAAAATTTCAAACTTTTGTAAAAAGATTCAAAAGGGACCCATAAGGAAAATGTTAAGAAATTTACTTTTAAAAACTATTAAAATAAGGTTAGAAATCATGTAAAGTAACTTTAAAAAATCATTTATGTTTATAAAAATAAATTCTTGAAATAATTTTAGAAAATATTTATATGTTAGATATATATTCATGATCTAAAAGAATATACAAGATTGGTATCACTTACAAACAAGTTTCTTTATGTTTCTTTAATAAATAAGGGAGTAAATTGAAACTAAACATGCAAATAATATTCATAACCCTAGGAGAATAAAATAGACGAAGTTCAAGAAAATAATATAATATTATCCATTCCCAAGGAACATTGATCATTTACAATCCCGAAATCAGATGAGATTGTACCATAAAAATCCTTAAATTTTCAGTAAATTTTAAATCTTAAGCCCATGAAAGAAATGAATTCAAATAAAACATTAAATATCTGTAATAAAATTATATCCATTATATAAAATTTCAATGGAAATTATATTCACCTCATAAAATAATATATGTACATAACATAAACACATTTTTTAATGAATGAATATTTGATACAAATAACACTTATAAGGATCATATCATTGAATTAAGAATTAGTAAATGGATTGATTATGCGTAAAAAAATATAAATCCACAAAAAAATAAATTAAAAAATAAATTAAAATATTCATTTCACACATGGTATTTATTTATTATAATCAATTAATAAGTGATATAACCCATAGAAAGGAAATTGAGTAAAGAAACCCCTTACCGCTTTGGTAACTTCCAAATCAAAACCCATTGAATGAATTAAAAATAATTTTAACACAAAATACCATTAATTATGAATTATTCATTATATAACATGTAAAATATTGTTATATACACCATATAAAAGAAATTAGTTTCACAACATTAAAACATGTCATAAAGAAGGGAAATTGAGACGAAATCTCTTACCTCGAGTCCAGACTTTCTACACATGTCCTTTAACACCTTTATAATAAAAATATGTCAATAATTTTATTTCATAAGAACCTTTTAATATATTAATAAATTATCCTTAAACCATTTATTTCATTTATTTTAATTACATATTTAATTACTTGATAAGTTAAGTCCACATCGGGTGTTTTGAGGATGTTCGGTTCATAACTTCATAGTGATTTTGGTATGTTTACCATGGTCAAAGGGATATTTATTTCATCATCCCCAGAATAATAATAATGAAATAATTATAATTTTTATACAATAATTATAATTTTAAAACCAACCATGAAATATGGTTTTGATAAAATGAATTATATTACATTCATGGAGAGAGTAGGTCGTACGTATGCATGAGTAACGTTTCTATTTTTCAATGAACATGAGGGAAAAAGTTAAGTATTATTTTATATTAAAATAATTATTATTATATAATAAATATAATAATTTACCTTCAAATAAACTCATATATACTATCCATTTGATATGGTGATTAAAAAATAATCACATTGCTTCATGGAGGTGGTAATCCACAAGTACACACGAATGATGTTATCATTTTTAAATGGATGAAAATGTAAGAAAATATATGATATATTATCTTTAAAAATGAAAATTATTTAATTAATATCATTTATATACATCAAATTCATCATTATAACCAGTCATAATATGTGGTGATGGAATACAAATTACATCTGTTCGTGAGGCGGTAGTCCATTGTACACATGAATAATGGTTTCATTTCTCATTTGAATGGAGAGGATAAAGATAAATGTTATGACATAGACATAATAAAATCTTAGAATGTGTGTTATAATTATTTTAATATATAACAATTTTTAGATAAATTTTTAATGAGGTATAATAATAAATAAAACTAAAACATTCAGTTAAAATCTATACCTCTTCTTTATAAAACATCATTTTATTTATACCTTAATCCCTATAATATTATAATTATTCAAAAACTAAGGACTCTAAGATTTTGGGAGTTAATTTTGTAAGGTAATTTAGTAATTATTTTCTAAACTATGGTGTTCAAAAGTTGTGAGGAAGAGAGGAGAGTAAGTTTCCTTTTATAAGTGAGGGGAGGGGCAATCTTTGAATGATATAAAGTATTAAATTGATATAAATTATTTTTTAAATATAATTGAAATAAAATTGATATTTCTTAATATAATATTATTATGAATCTAAATATTATCTTCCAATTAAATTTATAAAATTTAGGTGATTTTTTCACCCTTATCTATTTTTTTAACCATCTCTTAACCCTTTTGTTTATTATTGTCATATAAAAGTTTTTTACTTTTTAGGGGTAAAAAAGTTACTATAAATGGAAAAGTGACCCATAAATGGAAAAGGGTTGATATTTTAAACCATATAAAATTTATTTGGATAAATATAGTATTTTTATGAATTTTAAATAATTTAATAAAATATTTTTTTATTATACAATATCATTACTCTCATTTTTGGAAATATTCATTTACGTTGACTTTAAATTTATCAAGATAACAATGAAATAAAAATATATAATTTGAAACATTACTAATATGTTATATATATCTATAAAATTATTTTATACTATAGATAACCCAAAAATAATAATTTTAACATTTTTAAAATTATTTAGTTGATTTTTCTACTGACTGCACAAGGGCTATGTTGGTGTTGTGTAGCATTTAATGTAATTATTTCCTCAATTAAAATTAAAAATAAAATAAATCAAAAAAAAATCATTATTATATAAATAAATATCAATATTCATTCACATATTATTTTTATCCCTATGTGAACATATAATAGAAATTTAAAAATAAGAGAGTGACATTTTGTATTTTTCTTTACTTAAAATAACGTATTAGTCATTTTGAATGAAAAATGGAAAAAAATTCCAGAAATTAGAATATTGGATGAGTATGGAAAAATACCAATCATAAAATAGATTAAATTAAATTTTTGTGGTTATTTTTAGTCCTTATTATATTATTTTTAACCTTAATTACCAAATTTACCCATTAGTGTGGTTATAACTATTTACCATATTTACTATTCTTAATGCCCAAAAATACAAAGGAAATATTTAATAAATTTAAACCTCTTTATTGAAAATATAAAATCAATTTTTTAATATCCAGTCTATAGAATTGGTGTAAAATAATTTAAGATAAAAATGAACAACGTAACTAAAAACAGTTTTTAGAAAAACAAATGCATTTTAAGCCCAAAAATAAACTTATAAAAAAATATGGTACAATGATGGTTAAAATTTAACTAATTATATTATATATAAATAAAGATTAATTATGTTACTTTGAGATAAAATTCAAATCATAATGGTATTTTTAATTAAAAGAATGACAAATATACAAAAAATAGTATTTTTCATTATTCACTAAAAAATAAATCTTTTAGAAAAATATAAAAATCTCACCTTAAGATAATTCTGATATCCATAATTAAAAAATTGAATAATTTTTATCAATTTAAAATTCTAAAATTTATAAATTATATTTTTAAATACAACTATATAGTAAATGAAACAACAATTTGTTTAGAAATAATGATTTTTTCTTTTTGACTAAAAAATTTACTAATATTAATATAATTAATATAAATATATAAAATATAATTCATGAATATTAATTAGTCAGGAAATTGTTTTAATATTAACAATACCTGTGTTTTAACATTCATTACACCTTTTTTAGATTTTATCCTCGCAATTTTATTTCATGCCTCATATAAAGGGTTTAAAACATGAAAAATCAATTCCAGTGAGTGGAATATAAAACATAAGGACATGGAATTAAAACATTTTAAATATTTAAAAATACCTTTGTTTAAAACCCACATCATATATAGGGATAATAAATCATCCTTTTTAAAAGAGGAAATGGGAAATATGAAGTTCATCAAGAATAACACATAACTAGGTGGACGTGGATTTCACGACCTGACCTACCTAGGGTCATGAACCAAATCAACTGAACCCTTTAGTATCCATTGATACCATGGTTTCCTTCCTATCATACCACATTCTATTTCCCACTAGGTTCACCTATCATACAAATGATTGTCCCAACAAGTCAACACATGTTCTATCTAGTATGTTTTTTCCTCACTCACACACACCTTGAGAAACTTCCCAAAAGATCACCCATCCTAATCACTACTCTAGGATAAGCATGATTAACTATAGAGTTCTAATAAAGTAGGCTATCAAAAATAAAGTCACACCTTGTTGAAATCGGTGGTAACATTTAGGCTTTTAAGTCTCACTTTTTAAAAGTTTCTACACTCTACACCCCTTTAAGGCACAACACCCCCATTGTGGACCCCAAACATCAAACTCAAGAAGTGCCACTACCCAACCTACCTAGGATCATGAACCTAATAAAATGACTCTATAGGTCTCCTATAATACCTTGGTTTTATTCTAATCACACCATAGTCTATTACCCCTTGGGGTCACTTATGATACTAAGGATTGTCCCCCCATGCCAACACATGTCAAATTTAATGTGTTTTTTCCTCACTTATAAACACCCCAAGAAACTTCCTAGAATGTCTCCCATCCTAATCACTACTCCAGGCTAATCATGTTTAACTATGGAAATCTAATTAGGTAGGATAAAAAAATGGTGTACTTTCTTTACATTGGTATTAGTATTTAGCCTCTTAATTCTTACATTTATATAGGTGATACACTCTCCACCCCTTTATACACCTCAACATCACACTCAAGTAGTTCCACTACACTGATGGATAGTTATTCGCTCTGATACCATTTTTCAAGACCCAACCCACCTCGGTCCAGGAACCTACACAATTGAACAAATGGTATCCTATAATACCTTGGTTTCCTACCTAAACAAACACAAGATATTACCCACTAGGGTCACTTATTAGACTAATTATTATCCCCATGGGAGAACACATGTTCTATCTAGTGTTATTTTTCCTCACTCACATGATCCCTAAGAAATTTCCTAGGAGTTTTCCCATCCTAATCACTACACCAATCCAATAATTCTTAATTGTAGAGTTCTAATTAGGTAGGCTTCTGAAAATAAAGTTGCGCCTAGTTGACTTGGGTAGTAAAATTTTTCTTTTTAAGCCATTTTTTTGCCTATGTGTTACAATGGAGGAAAAATGTAATGTTTAAATAATGATGGAGAGTGATATAGAAAATTTATTAAATGAAAGTGAATGATCATGAGAAAGTCAATGACCACAAAACCATAAACCAATTAAGTGTGAAAAATACCACCAATTCATCACAAATGAAGATAATGCGATAATATTTTTTATTTCATGATCGTTTTCATAAATTTGAGAAGTTCCTTTAACATTTAGAATAAAAATAAAATGAAATATACTTAATTGAAAAGTATAATTTCATCTTTTAATCAATTTCCAGAACAATCTCATTTTTTTATTCAAATGAAGAATATTCAAGAAAAAAATCTTTCTTGAATCACAAAAAATCATCTTCCAACGAATCACATAATCCAGAAAAGGAAAAAAATTTATTCCTCCTATCTTTAGATAAAAATAAAAAATAAAATAGTTATTATAAGGTAAGATAATATCTAAAACGTATAATCCTTCATATAAATAAATAATAAACTAATCTCTAAAATTTAACAATAACATCAAAGGTTCATCCTATATCATTCCATAAAAAAATAACCCTATATCCAAAATAAACTCAATGACATCCACATTAAAGAATATTTTAATCTCGACGTTTTTCTAATACCTATTAGAATAATTCCCCACAAATGTAATAGAATTATTTATAAATAATACTTCACATTAAATATAATGGTTACATATACGTAATCCCAACAAAGAATCTCCCAAAAAATCATTAATCACCTTAAAATACCATCCCTTAAAATCTCAAAAGGAGTAAATATTCCTCTGAATTTATGAACAACCATAAACCTATAAACCCATGTTGGTATTCATAACTCTTAATCTATCCTCACATTAAAACATCCTAATTACCAAAATTATATAAACCTTTCTCTAATACCAACTATAATAGCCATGAACCACACGCTCCCAGATTCGATGCTAAAAACATTATGTAAAATCATGTTACCTTCATCGGGTAAGTTTTTTCCTCTCTCCGAGTTCCCTTTTGGTTCAAATTATTAAAAGTTGTTTTTGGTATTTTCTACAGGCTGGAAAATAGTTACTCACCATGTAACCATGATACGTGTTGTGGAATTTTTTCTGGGTACAAGTCGTGTAATCGGAGATCACGCTATGAAGGGTTACATGTTGTGACGGGGGATTACACGATGTGACTTGCTAAATGGTCAGTTTTAAGTTGAGGTGATGGGGGTTTGGACATACATATCCAGCATTGACTTCATGATATGACCAGGGGTTACACATCATGACTCATATAACACCCAATTTTAAAAAACTCATTTTGTAGTTTTTCCCATCACTTTCTCCCAGACTCCTCCACTCTCGAACAGAGAATCTTCTTAAGAGATTTTCAGAGGCACCTTTCCCTCTGGATCAGCCCGTTCGACATTCGATCTCCATTGCGAGTAAGGTGCATCACTTAGAGTGGGTAACCTTTACACTACTTCCTTGATTTTGATCACGGTAGAGCCCTAGGGTTATGTTATCAGATATATTGATCTATGTTGGATGATTCTTGTTGTATTCTTCTATATCAATTATGAGATCTTGTTTCGTAGGTCATTCCTTGGTTAGTTGTGGTGTAGAGGACATCCATTCTCAATGTATGTGTGTTTTATTCTATCTACCAACACATTTTTTCTAAATTTAATCAATCTTATGATGTCTAGGTTTGATTATAGGGTCACTGCTGGTGTGGTTGGTTTTCTATGTTGGTGGATTCCTTTGCAGGCGTGTGCGACCTAAGTTTTGAGGTAGGTGGTTCCGTCTCTAGCCTACATTAATTAACCTAATTTTTTTTATTTATAATATTCTTTGTATATTGAAATTGGAGTGGTTATTTTCTGTGTGTGGAAAAGGGTTTTTAGTGAATAATAGTGTTTCCCTATTTATTGATAAATGGAGAGAAAATGGGTATTCTTAAGCATTGAAATGAAAATTTGTTAAATGGTTTTGAAATAGTTTTGAAATGGTTTTAAAAGAAATGAAATGATTTGTGTAAAAGAGAACATGGGTTACCTTGGGTACTTAATTGGACGTTTTATATTGGGTATATCGTCCCTTTTTTTATTATCAAGAAGGTTTTTCGTGGGGATTTCCTATGTTTCCTAGGATCGTTGTTCTAAGTGACCGATATTGAAATTTTGGGGGGTTTACTCATGGGGTATTCCTCGTCTTCTTATTCTTGTGTTCTAGGATCATGTTTTATGCACTTTATTATTGTGTTATGAGTAGTCTATAGCCAAGACCTATATTATTCCTTGGTATTGTGATAATTGTGCTTCTGTTTTGTACGGCTTGGATTTTTTTTGTTAGACTTAAATGAATTTTTATTATTATGGAAAATGATATAGAAAAATTTTATTTGAAATTGATATACCTAATTTTGTTTAAAACAATGAAAAAGGGAAATGCTTACCATGTTTTCTATGAAACTTGTTTACTGCTTTTCATGCCATGTTTTAATTTAAAATAAGTATTCAATATTTTTTATATAGAGACTTGTTGTAGAATACCTAGGTGGGATCCTATTGAGCATGTTTGATCACACCCTACACACATCTTTGGTAGTATGTAGACCTTTTTTTTGTTCTGATGCATGGAAAGGAAATGTACCTCAGTCAAGTGGAAAGGTTCATGTCATCAGGTTGGGTAGATGGTGGTGAGATGATGAGAGTTTGTCTAAACCATTTCTTGGAGTAATGGTAGGTTTTACTCTTTTAAAGTTGGGATTGTCTTTTGTATTTTGATCTACCATTATAGTATTTCTAGTTACACTTTTTTTATTGCAGTTATGGAATATATATATTCATTATTCTTCCACTATTTCTTTATTTCTTTATATATGTATGTCATGTGGTTGTTTAGGTTGGGAGAAATTGTTCCCTCTGTTGTGTTGTTCAATCATAGAGTGCCTATCGTCAGCCCATGGGGATTGGGAACACCCTTAGGGTATGTGAAGAAATGGATTGGGTGCTAGGTTTGAGGGAAACTTGGGTCAGTTCATTATAGTTTGGTATCAAAGGCGGTCTTTTCTCAAGAGTTCATGTCTTAGGACACCTGTTAGATATGAAATAGTATTGTTAGGACTTAATAGGTATGTTATGATGAGTTCCTGGTCAGCTCTTGTCATAATTAGACTCAAGTTTCCATGGGATGTTGGGATGTGTGACACTAGTATTGGTTTTTATTTTTAAAATATCAGTTTTTTCGTATGGGTTTTCTAGATTGGATTGATATTTTTTGTTGTCTAATCGTTCTTATGTTTCGATGTGAAGCAGTATTTCTCTAAGACATTTTCCATGAGTTCCTTAGGAGGGTGCAGCTGATGCTCCTCAAGAGAACCCAAATATAGATCAAAACCTCATTGATATGATCTTACATGTATTATTTGTCATTGATCAGGATATAACATTTGTTTAGAATGTTATTGTTGAGGTACAACTATGAGATATAGGAGAGAGAGAGAGATCATGGTAGTTCTTGCATGAGAAGACAACATCCTTTAAAGTAACTACTAAACCTCAAGAGGCAGAGGATTTGATTGATAGGATCGATCAAATATTCAACTTCTTGGAGAATCCTAATAATATTAGATTGAAGTGTGCAGTGTTCAAACTTGAGGGTTTTGATAAGTATTGGTGGGATTCTATGGTCCAAGAAAATAGACATTTGGTCTTTGATTGGAAGGGTTTCAAAACCCTATTCATTCAATAGTTTTTTCTAGAGTCACTGATGATGGAGAATTCTATATAGTTTATTTATTTACAATAGGGAGATCGTTCAGTGTTGACATACACCAACTGGTTTGCTGTGCTTGTTCATTTTTCTCCAAACATGTTAATGAATGACCAGCTGAAGAAACAGAAGTACCTATAGGGTCTATGACCAGATTTTATATCATAGGTGTTTATGATGAATCTTTCTACCTATGCAGAGATAGTGGATAGAACTATTATGGAAGAGATGAATATGGCAATCGACGTCGGTTTTTTCACCTCTTCTCTTTTATTTGGTGACAGCTTCAGCGGTGGGCATGGGAAGAAGAAGAAGTGGTAGGACTATTGCAGAAGTGGTGGAGGTGAGTCTTAGCAGTGAGCCTCCTTTTCACCGTCCTTTATAGTTGGTATTTTCCCTATGATTTTCTATTAGTGTTCCATGGGAGGACACACTATACGTTCTTGTCCTATGACCATAAATATATACAATATCTAGGGACATATTTTTCATCTACATCATTTCTATCAAGCTATGAATATTCCTTGATATGGTCAAGTTTTGTTAGCTTCGAAGGATACTGCAGTGCATTAAGAAGGTTAAAATACTATAGGTCTCTAGCCATAGGCCTTAGGAGTGAAGCATTTTCACACAGTAGATGAGTGTCCAAAATAAGTCGATGTAGGTCCGACAACATTGAGTGATACTATCCTCATTGCATCTTCAGTAGAAATTTCTTCATTTGATATTGGTTCCTACTACCCCTTTATATCTACATGTTTTATTGATGTTCTTAAACATCCAATTAATCTTATGTCCTTTAAAATGGATTTATCAACCCCTCTTGGTATTAGGAAAGAGTAGGGGTTCTGGTGTCCTTATTAATTAACAATAGTTGATATGAAGTTGGTCTGGGATTTTCTAATTCTTGATTTAGATCTATTTGGCATCATCATCGGTATGGATTGGTTTCACTCATAGAGATGTGGTTGATTATTATCATCGGCGTGTTTCATTTATTTATTCTAATGGGAAATCTCACATATTTTAAGGGGAGTAGGACCTGAGGTCTAGTCATGCAGGACCTTCCTACCTAGATCTCGGGAGTTTGTTGGTTGCTATTGAATTTGAGCCCGATGGTGTTTCATTTATTGAATATTTTCCTATTGTTTTTCGAGATTTTCCTAACATTTTTTCAGAACATTTTTATAGTCATACTCTAAAGATAGAGGTCTATTTTACGATTGATCTGGTGCCAGGTATGTAGATGATATCAATACCTCCTTATCGTATGGAACTATTAGAGATTAAAGAGATCAATATTCCATTTAAAAACCTATTATAAAAAGTTTTTTTTCACCCATGAATATATCCTTGTGAATCCCCCATGCTATTTTCCAAGAAAGAAGATGGTTCACTTTGTTTATGTGTAGACTATAGAAAGATGAACCAGGTAATGATTAAGAAAACATATCCTTTTCCACATGTGGATGATTTTTTTGATCAGTTGGAGTGTTAAAAGTGGTTCCCGAAGATTAATCTTAGGTTGTGTTATCAATAGATCGAAGTTCATGAGTTTAATATACCGATTACATCCTTCAAGAGTAGGTATGGACATTATGAATATCTTGTGATGCCTTTTGGTTTGACTATTGCCCCATCAGTTTTTATGGCTTTGATGAATCAGATATTCAATCAATATCTTGACACTATTGTGGTAGTGTTCATGGATAATATTCTGGTATATTCAAAGTTCAAGTGTGAGCACGAGTACCATCTAATTTTGGTTCTATAAATTTTGATAAATCAACATCTATATGGAATGCTTTCCAAATATACTATCTGGATTCGAGAATTGAATTTATTAGGACATATAATTTCTGATCGTGGATTATTAGTTTATTTGGATAAGGTAAATGTTGTTTTTTCATGGAAGGAACCAGAGATTGTCTTTGAAATCAGGATATTCCTTGGTCTTTTTAGATACTATCATTGGTTTATCAAGGATTTACCTAAGTTGGCATCACATTTAACTGCTATTACTATGAAAGTGGTAAAATTCATGTGGGATTCAATGTGTTATTCTTATTTCAATGAACTGAAAGGACTTTTGACATCAGCACCTATTCTGATCTTACCCGAGCATGATAAAGGGTATGTGGTGTTTTGTGATGTATTTGGTGCTGGTTTGGGATGTGTTCTTATGAAGGATAACCATGTGGTAGCTTAATCCTCTCTTCATCTCTGAGTATAAAAGAAGAACTACCCCACTCATGATTTAGATCTTACAATAGTCATACATGAACTTAAGTGTTGGAATCACTATCTCTTTGGGGAGAAGTTTGTGGTATTCTATGATGATAAGAGTCTTAGCTATATATTTTCTCAGAAAGACTTGAATCTTAGATAGAGATGATGGGTAGAATACCTTTATGTGTTTGACTTCAATGTCGCCAACACCCCAGGGAAATGGAATGTTGTTGAAGATTCTCTAAGAAGGATGGTATCAACACATGATATTTTGGAATCGAATGAGGAGTGGAATCGTATGGGGATTTTCACCCAATTTCACTTGGATGCTCAAGAGGATGTTTCAGGGATGGTTCTAACTAGTGTTTGGTTATCATCATCTCTCTTGGAGTCTGTTTTTCAGAGTCAGTAGAATGATGAAATTTTATTAAAGTTAGATAAATCCTTTATCATGGGGAGACAATTCCGGGTTGGTCTCTTTCTTTAGATGGCATACTTCACTTAAGGAAGAAATTTTTCATCTCAGAACCTCTAAGTAGTAAAATTTGTTTGATTGTCCCAGCTCTTCATGGTCTATACATCCAGGTATAATGAAGGTGTACTATGACCTGAGAAGAATATTTTGGTGACCAGGTATGAATCACGACATCGTAGAGTTTGTGTCTCACTGTTACACCTGCCAACAGATAAAGGCAGAACACTTGAAACCCTCTGCTTTACTTCAGACTCTTCTAGTTCTGGTTTAGAAATGGGATAATGTATCCATGGATTTTTTGGATTGATTTGCATGGAAATCCCTAGGGTATAATGCTATCTAGGTGGCTGTTTATCGGTTGACAAAGTCTACTCATTTCATTCTGATCTAAGACACCACTAAGGTTGAAGATCAAGGTAAGATGTATGTATAGGTGATCATGATGTAACATGAGAGTCCTTCTTAAATGGTTTTAGAAAGGGATCATAGGTTTACCTTAAGGTTCTGGAGGAGTATTCAAGATGAAATGGGAAGTAAAATAAAATTGATCGCATATTACCATCCACATATAGACGGTCAGATGGAGCATGTAATTCAGATCCTAGAGGATATGCGTCGTGCCTATGTCTTGGATTTTAGTGGATTGTGGGATATCCATATAGGATTGGTTTAGTTTGTGTACCATAATAGTTATCAGTCATTAATCAAAATGGCTCCCTTCGAGGCATTTTATGGTTGCTCGTGCATAAAACCTCTTTATTGGGAAGAGGTGGGTGAAGTATCATTAGTTAGACCATGCTTGGTTCAGAAAACGTCTTGAAGATTCAGGAGGTACATCAATGTCTGGTTAAAACCTAGAGTCAGCATAAATCATATACAGATTTTCGATGTCGTCCTTTGGTGTTTTCTATAGGTGACTGTGTCTTCTTAAAATTTTCTCCTCATTTGGGTCACCGTCGACTTGAAAAATAGGGAAAGTTGGCTCCGAGATACGTTAAACCATTTGAGATCACTGAACGGATCAGAAAGGTTTCTAATAGATTATAATTTTTTATTACACTGACAAACATTCGTGATGTTATCTGCAAATCTCATCTTAGGAAATATCACCTTGATCCCACTCACATTCTATGTTGGGAAGAAATTTAGTTTGATCTAGATGATTATATTTTAGAGGAACCAGTTGATATCGTTGAATATAAAGTTAAATTCTTGCATGGGAAGTCTATTTTTTGGTTATAGTATTATAGAAATAATTATCAGATTCTCATGATACTTGGGAACAAAAATCATTGATAAAAGAGTTGTGTCCTCATATCTTTCTGGGGATTACATCTTCCACATGAATTCCTAGGGATGAAAATTCTTTATGGTGGGGAGTTTGTAACATCTCATTACCTTGATCAGGTAAGTTTTTTCCTCTCTCTAAGTTCCCTTTTGGTTCAAAGTTTTTAATTTTTTTTCAAGATTTTCTACAGGCTGTAGAATAGTTACATGTTGTTTAACCATGCAACACACGGTGTAATGGTTTATGGGTACAATTCATGAAAGGCGAGATCACACTGTAAAAGGTTACATGTTGTGACTAGGGATTACACGACATGAATTGCTAAAAGTTCGGTTTTTAAGCTAAGGCTATGGGTTTTTAGCATACTTATCCAGCATGAACTTCACAATGTGACCAGAGGTTACACATCATGAATCGGCCTGCACCCAATTTTAAAAGATGCATTTGGTAGTTTTTCTTGGCCCTTTCTTTCCACAATCCTCCACTATCGAACAAAGACTCTTCCTAGGTGATTTTTAGAGGCACCTTTCCTTTAAAATTTTATTGTTCGACATCCAATCTCCATTGAGAGTAATGTGCATCTCTCCAAGTGAGTAACATTTCCGCTCATTTATTTTTATTTCAGTAGTGCCCTAGGGCTTCATTATTAGATCAATTGATCTATATTGTATGATCTTTGTTGTATTCTTCTAGATCCATTTTTAGATATTATACAAGAGGCCATTCCTTGGTTATTTGTGGTGAGTAATGTAACACCCCAAGAATTTACAAATAGATTTATTATAGAATGCATGGATCGTTGAGTCTCTAAAAACACCACTTTGTTATAACCTATCCAAGTAAACATTAGTTTGTCACTTCTGTGATGTGAATTTCAAAAAATCGACACACACGGGTGCGATCAGTAAGTTATTTGGAGTCCTATAGGAAAACACAATTTTTGGTGAATAGTAACCCACCCTTATGAATAGTAACTGAACATTATGAATAGTAAGTTAAACTTATGAATAGTAATGTGAATTTCGAAAATCTGACATACATGATTGTGTTCAGGATGATATTTAGAGTCAGATAGAATTAACATAATTTTTGGTGAATAGTAACATACCCTTATGAATAGTAACATACCCCTACGAATAGTGATATAACCTAAGGAATAGTAACCTTACCTATGATAATATATAAATAATATTCAATATGAAAGTATGATATACATATATTTTAGAATAACTTAATGAATGTTTTAAAACTGGTTTTTGATAATAAATTATGATTTTAATTAAATATTAAAATAATAATATTTAGAAAATTATATTTGAAAAATGGACTTCATTTTTGGATTATAAACATCAATAAATGGTTATAGTGAATTTTTCAGATTTTTCTAAAATACTTGATTTTTTTATGAATAGTGAAATACGGTAAAATACTGTATATAGAAAATATCAGTTAAATACACTATTCATGACATCACAAGTGATGTAAGCCAACTTGTATCGAACTCACATGATAAAATTACTATTATTGTTCAAGGAATACTCACTATTACTTGTCTTGAGGAGATAAAATAAATTAATGAATTTTATATTAAAAAATCCCCTCTTTCCTCCACTATAAAACCCCCTCTCATTCCCCCCTTCCATTCAATCCTCTCAAGCCTTGTGCCTTTTCCAAATTCTATCCAAATACCTTCCCAACCTCCTTCCCCACGTCCAGAAAGCCTTGGTCTCATAAAGAGACCAAAACCTCTCTTTATGGAGGTTCTCAAGGAAGTTTGCTTTAAGAGGTAAATTCCTCTTTTCAATTCTTTGTCTTTCCTTTCAAGTTCATTTGTTTTCTTTTTTTATTTCCTCTACTTATCCAAATTTTTGTGATGACTCCATTAACATATATGTGCTGTAATTTTATCAAGATAGTGGAATAATTTATCATCATCTCCTATATTTTACCTTCTTTTATACTAGTAGCAAGAACACCATCCGAGATGTGTCAATTTTCCACATTCAAGGATGATGGACTTTCGATTTATATTATCATTATCAACTCTTTTCATGGAACTATTCTTGTTATGGTTGAACTAGATTATTATATATGTAATATAACCTATGCAATATTATGTAATTCCTTTTTACAAATGGTATTAAGTTATAACGGAAAATGAGTTCGTTGTAATCCAAACCAACAAATTAACCAAAACAATTATCATTATAGTTCTATATAATAAATCATCCTATTTCCACATAACCAAGTTATATAAATGACCAATAACACCCATTTATGTTCATAAATAATATATAATTTCAACTCTGGAGATTTACATCCATTCCACGTACTTAAAAACAAGTGAACCGAAGATGAAAATAAGGAAAACGAACACTCTAGAATGATGGAATTCAATACAATAACTTATCAATAAAGACATAAATGAACTAACCAGAATCATGATAAAATATATACATGTATAATAGGTTATGAAATAATTTATTAATAAGTATAATTTCAAATTCTTGGAGCTTAAGTACAAGAGCGGAACATGTTCGGAGTTAATGTAAGGGTTTTTTCACCCGAACTTCCATTTTCATTCGGGGTACTTTCATTGTCTAATTACCTCAATGAAATTTTTATGTATTGTTATATACTCTTCATATATTCTGTGTGAATATCATATATATGTTTATAAACCATAACCCTTTCGTATTTTATGGATAGTTACACGTTTTAAAAGGAACTTTCCAAATTGTTTCCAAAATACAAGCCTGATTCAATGGAAGATCTCAAATTATTATCTATTTTCAAGATCACAATATAATCTGTTTTCGAAAACCATTATATTTATAAAATTACTCATTTGATTATGAAAATACTATATTAATTCACTTATAGTATTATACAAAGACTTTCCCAAATAACTCTTCTTTTCAAAGATTTTTTATCTCAAAAATTTCTTAATGTTTTTATAAGAGTATTCTCGTCTGATTCAACACTCTTGTTGATTCTTATTTATTATTGAGATCAATAATTTATGATGTCATATACCATATTTTATTTAATGGTTTATGACAAACTTTATTGTAGAAGATCTATCCTAAAACCATTCACTGTATTACTAGGAATAGTTAGAGTTTTATGTTTAATAATTGGGGAAAGTTAGTTACATTTCATATGATAGTTTCATTATGAATGTATATGTTATTTATGTTTATCCCAGCTCATATGAGGAATGCATTGGACTTATTATGTGATGGGTGGGGCCCTCTATATCCCCTTGATGCATTGGTAGGTCTCATGAGACCACTAGACGTGGAAATGTCCTTGGCCTTTGCCAATGTGATATGTATTTTGGCCGAGGCCTTAATCATTAGATGTCTTGGTCGAGGCCTTGAAAAAATGTTTCAGAATGTATGGTATATGAAATTACCTCATTATAAAGCTATTAATCAAAATTTCATGTGGATATTCAACTAGTAGAATACCCATGAATATGTTTTATTGTGGAATTTGATACTCAGTTCATATTCCTTCCATAATGTGATCGAGATTATTATTAAAGGCACATGTTTTCAATTACATACCATGTCTTATGTTTATACTATATTCCGATGAATTGCATACTATTACTGGGCATTTGAGCTCACCCCTTTCTTATTTTTCATTTTCTCAGGACATGAAGAAGTAATTTATGAATGACTTTCAATCATAATCTTGGAGACCTGATGTTTTTAGTGGAATAAACTAGTGTTGTATTTCCCTTCATGTTGTAATGTTAAACTTATGTATGTATGTTTTTTCCAAAAATACTAAACTACTCAGTCCTTCGAGATTCGTATTCCTTATTTTTATGCCAATAAGGCACTAGCTCCAGGGAACTAGGGTTGGGTCCTTACAGTTGTTATCAGAGGAAGTTTAGTAGAAAACTTTGAAACTATATTTCAAAAACGTAGATTAGGTAAGAGTCCCTGATATATTATTTGAGGATAAACATACAAGAATGTCCTGATATTTTTATAGGGAATAGATTATGTGGATATTTCAAGCAATAAATCCCTATCTGGATACGAGTAGGTAGAGGCGGCTCTGGCACAGATGTACCTAGGATTGAAAGCTCTGACAAGGAGTTTCAGGCTTAACTCGAGGTATCTAGGTACACGACAATGGGCCTTGTTTCACTCTTGGTTATGAAACTCTTAGGGCATATTCTTATGATAATCTATATTTTATTTACCCACCATTGTGATGGATTTATTTCCCCAAAGTAAACAAAGTATATGGTTCTAGGATTTACGATGCATAATTTTATGTTATGTGTTATATCAAGTTTAGAGTTATAGAGATTTCTTGATTTTATGAGATAATGTATAATATAGAATTGATTAGATATGGAACCTAGGAGTAGGAATGAGAACATCACCAATGCACGAAATGTGAAGTGTACGAAGGATCATATCTCCAACAGTATTAAGCCATATTTTCGAAGGATGATTATCTCCCATGTATCCTCATCATATGATGAAATAATATCATGTTTTAACAAGGTATGTAAATACTTCTCTGAGCCCTATGGATTTGAAGGGAAGAAAAATAATAAGAGGATGACAGAGAGATACGGTAATAAAGGGAATAATTGAGGGAAGTTTATTCCCACATGTGATAACTATGGAAAGAATCAATCTGGTAAATGCTTAAAGGGAATGTGTGTTGGCTACACGTGTGGAGAAAAAGGACACCATGTTCATGATTTCAAGGGTAGTAAAGTGGTTTCCAATGTATAATGCTTCAATTTCAAGTATATGGGACACTATGAAAACCAATCTCCCAATCGTCAAAGGAACATACCCCAAATTATTATTTTGGATAATGAGCAAGTTATGATGCTAATGCAGATGAAGTAGAATGATTAATATGCCAAGTCAAGAATCATGCCATTTATATATTTTTTCAGTAATGTACTAGTTGTATTAATTATGATATATATAAGGATTGTACTGCAGTACACTTTCATTAAGGATTTGAGGTCATATGATGAATGGTACAAAGGAAAAGTGATTCAGTCGAAAGTTAAACTTTTTAGAAAAAAAAACAATATTGAGGGAAAGCCAACCCTTAATATATATCTGATGTTGAGATAATGATTGTTTCGGATAAGTATTGAATACATTGGAATTGATTATTGACTTGTCGAGAAGTGGTATATGCTATCATCAATGAACTTTAAAACACTTTTGGATTTAAGGAATATATCCAATAACATGTATCTTACATAAGGAATATGAAAGAATGCATGTTTCCAATATGGTTTTTTTTGTAATTCACATTTTTATGATATTTTAAGAGGATACCTGAGGATTTTATTCACATGTTTGGAATGTGAATTTTAGAGCTACTTCTTATTGGTTAAGGTTTAATGATAAGCTCATCTTGGAAATTTAAAGGACATAATTATAATGTGTTGAATCATTATATTTTGGAATTTTTTAACCATTTATGAAATGGTTTAAATTGATCATTGTATGATATTTTAGAGGTTAATGTATTGCTTCACCAAATGGTGTAACCCATGCTATGTGATGAGGCATAGATAGTTAAAATACAATAAAAGTATGAGTTTATAAGTAAAAATTTATATTTATACTATTATAGAGTTGAATAATTCCTCGTCTCAAGGAAAATAGTCTTAAATAAAAAAATTCCTATTATCATGATCATTGATAATATCGATGATTTTTTTATTTTATAGGTTTGTAGTAATCAACATTCATTTTAACATATCCTTTATCATGTTCCATCAGAAATTCATAGTTAGATTTTTCTTCCATGTCCAATTTTTTCTTCTTCCAACTAATGTCACCTCATTAGAAAGCATAATTTTTGGGGTGACCACCTCATCTCCATTAACCTTTTTAGGAGTATATTTTATTAGACCTATTTTCGATGTGGGTTTCCATACGGTAATTTTCAAGTATCATCCATTAAATTTCAATGTTCAATTTCAAATTTCGGGGATGAAATTTTTGTAAGCAGGGGATAATGTAAAACCCTAATAATTTACAAATATATTTATTGTAGAATGCATGGATCACTGAGTCTCTACAAACACCACTTTGTAATAACCTAGCCAAGTAAACATAAGTTTGTCACTTCTGTGATGTAAATTTCAAAAATCTAACACACACAGTTGTGATCAGTAAGTTATTTGGAGTCCGATAAGAAAAACTCAATTTTTGGTGAAGTGTTACCCACCCTTATGAATAGTAACCAAACCTTATGAATAGTAACTTAAACTTATGAATAGAAATGTGAATTTAAAAAATCTATCATACTTGATTGTGTTCAGGATGATATTTGGAGTTATATAGAATTAACTTAATTTATGGTGAATAGTAACCTACCCTTGTAATAGTAACGCACCCTTATGAATAGTGATATAACCTAATGAATAGTAACCTTGCCTTTGATAATATATAAATAATATTCAAGTTCAAAGTATGATATACCTATATTTTTTAATAAGTTAATGAATGTTTTAAAACTGGTTTTTGATAATAATTTATGATTTTAATTTAATATTAAAATAATCACATTTAGAAAATTATTTTTGAAAAATGGAATTCATTTTTTGATTATAAACATCGAAAAATGGTTAGGGTTAAGTTTTGAGATTTTTCTGAAATACTTGATTTTTTGATGAATAGTGAAATGTGGTAAAATACCGTATATTCAAATTATTAGTTAAATACACTATTCATGACATCAAAAGTGATTTAAGCCCACTTGGTTCGAACTAAAATGATAAAATTACAATTCTTGGGCGTTGAATACTCACTATTCCTTATCTTGATGAGATATAAAAAATTAATGAATTTTATATTCAAAAATCCCCTCTCTCATCCACTATAAAACCCCCTCTCGCTCCTCCCTCCATTCAATCCTCTCAAGACTTTTTCCTTCTCAAAATACCATCCAAATACCTTCCAAACCTCCTTTCCCACGTCCAGCAAGCCTAGGTCTCATTAAATGACCAAAAACGTTCTTTAAGGAGGTTCTCAAGGAAGTTTGGATCAAGAGGTAAATTCATCTTTTCAATTCTTTGTCTTTCCATTCAAGTTCCATTGTTTTCTTTTTCTATTGAATCTCCTTATAAAAATTTTGTGATAACTCCAGTAAAATATATATACTGGAATGTTTTCATTATAGTGGAATAATTTATCATTATCTCACCCTTTTTACCTTCTTTTATACTAGTAGCATGAACACCATCCGAGATGTGTCAATTTTCCACATTCAAGGACGATGGACATTTGATTTCTATTATCATTATCAATTATGGTCATGAAACCATTCTTGTTACGGTTGAACCAGATTATTATATATTTAATTTAACCTATATATGATTCTGTAATCCCCTTTTACAAATTTTATTAAGTTATAAAGAAAAATGAGTTGGTTGTAATCAAAACCCACAAATTACCCGAAAAAATTATCATTAAAGTTATATATAATAATTCCTCGTATTTCCATGTAACCAAGTTATATAAATTATCAATAACACCCATTTATGTTCATAAATAATATATAATTTTAATTCTAGAGATTTACATCATTTCCACCTACTTAAAAACAAGTGAACCGAAGATGAAAATAAGGAAAACAAACACTTCGGAACGACGAAATTCAATACAATAAATTGTCAATAAAAACATAAATGAACTAACCAGAATTAGGATAAAATAAATAAATTTATAATAGGTTCTGAAATAAGTTATTAATAAGTATAATTTCATATTCCATGTTCTTTATTACAAGTTCAAAACACGGTCGGAGTTAAGGTAAGGGTTTTTCACCCGAACGTCCATTTTCATTCGGGATACATTCATCGTCTAATTACATCAATTAAATTATTATTTATTGTTATTTACTCCTCATATATTATATGTGAGTATCATATATATGTTTACAAACCATAACCCTTCCATATTTTATGGATAGTTACACGTTTTAAAAGGAACTTTCAAAACTGTTTCCAAAATACAAGCCCGATTCAAGGGAAGTTCTCAAATTCTTATCTATTTTCAAGGGCACTATATAATCTGTTTTTGGAAACCATTATCTTTATAAAATTACTAATTTGATTATTAAAATACTATGATACTTTATTTCTGGTTTATACAAATATTTTGCAAAAGAACTCTTCTTTTCCAAGAGTTTTTATCTCAAAAATTTCTTAATGATTTTATAAGAGTATTCTCCTCTGATTCAACACACTTATTGATTCTTATGTATTGATGAGATTAATAATTTATGATGTCATATAATATATTTTATTTAATGGTTTATTACCAACTTTATTGTGGAGGATGTATCCTAAAACCATTCACTGTATTACTTGGAATGGTTAGAGTTTTATGTTTAATGATTGGGGAAGGTTAGTTACATTTCATATGATAGTTTCATTATGAAAGTATATGTTATTTATGTTTATCCCCGCTCATATGAGTAATGCATTGGACATATTATGTGATGGGTGGGGCCCAATATAGCCCCTTGATGCATCGGTAGGTCTCATGAGACAATTAGATGTGGTAATGGCTGAGGCCTTTCCCAATGTGATATGGATTTTGGTCGAGGCCTTAATCATTAGACGTCTTGGCTGAGGCCTTGAAAAAATGTTATAGAATGTTTGGAATATGCACTTCCCTCATTATGAAGCTATTAATTGAAAGTCCATGTGGTTATTCGACTATTATAATACACATGATTATGTTTTATTATGGCATTAGTTAGTTAATTCATATTCCTGCCATAATGTGTTCATGTTTATTATTAAAGGAATTTGTTTTCAATTACTTACTATGTCTTATGTTTATGCTATCTTCTGTTGTATTGCTTACTCTTACTGTGTTTGAGATCACCCCTTTCTTATGATTCATTTTCTCGGGACATGAAGAAGTAATTTATGAATGACTTGCAAGCATAATCGTGGAGATGAGATGTTTCTAGTGGAATAATCTAGTGTTGTATTTACATTCATGTTGTAATGTTAAACTTATATATGAAACTTGTTTCCAACAATACTAAACTACTCGGTCCTTCTGGATTCATATTCCTTATTTGTATTCCAATAAGGCACCAGCTTTGGGAAACTAAGGCCGGGTCCTTAAATGGAAGGTGTTCGTTATCGAGGTACATGGGTTTTCTTCTATTCTCCAACCCCTTGTATTCTATATTGAATCAATCCTAATATGTTTAGTTTTGATTCTAGGGTCTCCTCTAGTGTGGTTGGTTTTTTTTGGTGGATTCGGTTGTGAGTGTGTGCAACACGAGTTTTGGGGTAGGTAGTTCCGTCTCTAGCCAATGTTGATGAACCTAATTGTTTTTCATTATAAATTATTTTTTATATTTAAATTGCAATCATTTTATTTTGTGTGTTTAAAATGGTTTTTATTGAAAATTGGTTTTTCCATGGTTTTTGATAAATAGAGAGAAAATTAGTATTCTCAAGAATTGAAATGGAAATTTTTTAAATGGTTTTGAAATGGTTTTCAAATCATTAAAATGATTTTTGAAAAAGATAACATGGGTTTCCTTGGTTACATAGGTGGAATGTTTAGTTTGGGGACATCATCCATTGTTTTGTGATTATCAAGGTGCTTTGTCTTGGGCCTTTCCTCTATTTCCAAGGATCATTGTTCTAGGAGACCAATATTGACATTTTGAGGGGTTTACTCATGGGGTATTCCTCTATTTCCTCGGCCTTTTTTCTTGGATCATATTTTGTGTACATGATTATTGTGGTATAAGTAGTCTTCGGTTAGGACCAGTAGTATTCCATGGTGTTGTGATATTTGTGCTTATATTTTTTACTACTTGTATTTCTGAGTTATCCATGATATTCATGTTTATTCTTGTGAAAAATGATATGGAAAAATGTGCTTTGAAACTGATATAACTTATTTTGTTTAGAACTATGAAAAAGGGAAATTTTTACCAAGGTTTCTATAAAATTATTTTACTACTTATCATACCATGTTTTAATTTAAAAAAAGAATACTATATTTTTTATATAGATACTTGTTATGGGACACCTGGGTGGTATCCTACTGATCCTGTTAGCTCACACCAAGTGAACCTCTTCAGTGGTGTGTAGACATTTTTTTATCTTCCTGTGCATGGAATGGAAAGGCGCCACAATGGGATGTAGTGGTTCGTCTCAGCTGGTTGGGTAGATAGTGGTGAGATGGTTGTATTTTTTCTACACCATTTCTTGGAGTAGTCATTAGTTATAGTCCTTTGTAGTTGGACTTTCCTTTTAGTGTTTTAGTTGCTATTACAGTTTTTCTGGTTCTGCTGGTCTTCTTATAGTTATGGAATATATATATATATATATATATATTCGTTAGTCTTTCATTGTTTCTTCCATGTTTTATATATCTATTCCATGTGGTTGATCAGGTTTGGAGAAAACATTCCTTTTGTTGTGTTGTTCAATGCTCGAGTTCATATCGCCAGCCCATGGGGATCTAGAATTCCCTTCAGGTATGTGATGGAAAGTATTGGGTGTTGGGTTTGAGGGAAACCCGGGTTAGTTCGTTACACATAATATTTAAATTTTTGGATTGATAATGATAAATGTGACTCAATTTTATCTATTCAAAACATAAAATATCATAGAAAATTATGGATCATTTATATACCCAAGGACCTTCTAGGTTTTGGATTTTAGATAACCAGGATAAACTCTTATGTGGAAACTTGGATGCATATATAACTATTTCATATAAATATGCATTATCTCCCACTAAATTCTTCACATATAGTAAACTACATAGGAATAACATACCTAAAACCTTTCTTCACAACCTAGGTCAAATGAAACTTAAGGATGGTGAGATCATATTCTCATTAATGTAAAACATAAGCATTAACAATTGAATGTTATCAGTCAGCATATGATAAGCATAAGGGTATGATGACATAATCAAAGTTCATAATAATAAAATAATATAATTCATACCCATAAAAACATTTATCATCGAATAAATATTTAACATAAGATAATAGTAATATAATTCAACAATCACGATCCATATGAAAACAATATATGAGCAAAGGATCCATTATAAAATCATTGAAAGCATAGAGAAAACATGTTGGTATCTTAGAAAATTATCTTCATGGAACCCTTAAAAGAACCATTAGATATTTGATAACCTTACCTGGTTAATTCCCATATTATATTAAGATTAACCTATTAATTAGTTAACTCTGTTATCTATTATGAGTTACTTATATTCAGTCAACTTCTTCGTTATTACCCAATGCATTGGAGGGCTATAACGGACCCACCCATAAAATATCAGACAAAGTACCTTAAGGATTTGGGTTCACACGCCAATCCAAATTTCATAAATAATTTTCAAGTACTATATCATGAGAAAATATAATTAAAAGTATGCACTTTTCAACATAATAATAACTATTGTTCTTTAATACAAGGATTTACCTATGCAGAAGAAATGGGTTCTATAATAATAACTTTGAAACAATCGTAATCCATCTATATAAATAATAAAGGTGAAATCATTGCAACATATCCCTAGTGGATCATAATTAAAATCAAGGTTTTTTTGTTTAGGAATATAAATGATATTAAAATATCATTACAAACAATCTTGGGGTAAATACCATTTACACTTTGAAAATAACTTTAAAAACAAAAAATTACAAAAAAAACTATTATGAAAATCGTTTAACTAAAAATAACCTTGTAAAAGTTTAAATTAATCTTCAAGGAAAATAACATTCATGATGGTTCTAAAATCTATTCATTTTGTAAATGGTAAAAACATTCTTTTCAATCTTTTGTAAAGACGATTAAAAGTGGACCATGTGGAAAATGTTAAGAAATTTCCTATTAAAACCTTTTAAAATATGGAAAAAGATCATGTAAAGTAACTTTAATAAATCATTTATATTTATAAAATAACATTATTGAAATTTTTTTATAAAATGGTGATATAAAAGATATATATTCTTTATCTAAAAGAAGATACAATATTGGATTCACTTACAAGAAACTTTCATGATGATTCTATAATCAGTAAGGGGGGAAATGGAAACTAAACATGTAAATGGTATTCAAAACCATATTAAAGGAAAATATAAGTTTTTTAAGAAAATTAGGGAATATGATCCCTCCCAAATTAACTTTTCCCATAGACAATCCCGAAATAAGATGAGATTTTATCATAAAAATCCATATCATTTTGGAAACTTTTGAATCTTATGCCTGTGAAAGAAATGAATTCAAATAAAACATTAAATACCATGAATATAAGTATATACATGATATAACATGTCACGGAGAAATATATACACCTCATAAAATAAGATAGGTGTATAACATAAACCTATGCCATAAATAAAGAAAATTTTAGATTAATAACCCTTATAATGATCATATCGTTGAATTGATAATTAATAAAAGGAGATATTATGTTAAACAAATATAAATGCACCCAAAAAAATAGAATTCAAACATAAATCAAAAAAAATAATTTCACATATATGTTTTTAAAATTATAATCAATGAATAATTTATATAACCCAATGAAAGGAAATTGAGTTAAAAAACCCCTTATCGCTTTGATAACTTCTGAATCCAGAACCCATTGATGAATTAAAATTAATTGTAAATTAAAACACCATTAAGTATAAATTATTCATAATATATCATTTTAAATGGTCTTATATACATCATAGAAAATAAATTATGTGTAAAACATTAAAACATGCCTTAATAAAAGAGAAATTGAGACAAAATACCTTACCTCGAGTTCAAAATTGCTATGTATGTCCTTTAAAACCTATATAATAAAATTATATTAATTTATTTATTTATTAATTACATTTAAAGTATTTATCCTTTATCCTTAAACAATTTATTTCATTTATTTTTTCTACATATTGAATTACATAATCAGTTAAGTCTATGTTGGGTGTTTTTTGAATGTCTGGTTCATAACTTCAAAATGACTTTGGCATATTTATTGCAGTCAAAGGTATATTTGATCCACAATATATATAATAATAATAATTACATAATCATAATATTCATACATTAATTATAATTTTAAAACCAACCATGAAATATGGTTATGAAAAATTAATTATTTTATAATCATGGACACAATTGGTCATACGCAAGCATGAGTAGCATTTCCATTTTTAAAAAAACATGAGAGAAAGAATGTAAGTATTATTTTCTATTGAAAATTTGATGATTATATAATAAATATACTATTATATCTTTAAATACACTTATATAAACATGTCATGTGATTCAGTGATGAAAAATCAATCACATCGCTTCGTGGAGGTGGTAATCCACATGTACACATGAATGACATTGCCATTTTTTCAAAGGATGGAAAATTAAGAAAATAGATTATATATTATATTCATAGAATTAAAATTATGTCATTAATATAAAATATATATATATATTAAATGAATCATTATAACCAGTTGTGAGAGGTGTGATGAAAGATGAATTACATCGGTTCATGACGTTGTAGTTCGTCATACGTACACTTGAGCGATGGTTTCATTTCCCATTTTACGGAAGAGGATATAGATAAATGTTATTAAATAAACACAATAAAATCTTATTAAATGTTATAAATTGATTTTATTATATCAAAAAAGTTATAATATCTTTGAATAAGGAATAAGAAGAAATAAAACTAAAACAATTGGTTAAATGTTATATCTATTTTTTAGAAAAAATCATTTGCTTTATACCTTAATCCCTCTAAGGAGTTAATTTTTTCCAAAATAACGACTCTAGGAAATGTAAAGGTATTATTTAAAGGGATTTTTTTAAGTATTTTTTGAACTATAGTACTAAAAATTTTTGAGTAAGTGAATAGAGTAGGTTCCCTTTTATAAGTTGGGGGAGGGGCACTCTTGGAATTACATAAAGTATTAAATTGGTATAAAAAATTCATATAAATGTTGAACTAAATTGATATATTTTTAATATATTATTATTATTATTTGAAATATTCTCTTATAATAAAATTTTAACAAGTTTAGTTGATGTGTTCATGCATATCTCTTTGTTTTAACCCCCATTAACCTTATTGATGATTACTATGATATCCATGTTTTTTACTCTTTAGGGGTCAAGAAAGTTATTATAGAAGAAAAAGTGACCCCTAAATTCACCATGGTTGATATTTTAAACCATATAAAATTCTATTGTCTTAATATATGATCTTTATAGATTTTAAATCATTTAATAAAATATTGTTTATTATAAAATATCTTTAATGTCATTTTTTGAACTATTTATTTACTTTGACATTAAATTAATCAATATAAAAATAGAGTTCAAATATATACTTTTGATACATCCTTAATTGTTTATATATATCTATAAACTTCATGGGACACTATAACTCACCCAAACCAAATTACTTTTAGAGTTTTCAAAATCATTTACATGATTTTCCCACTGCTTGCACATGGGCTATGTTGGCGTTGTTTAACAATTTAAGGTAATTATTTTAGCACTAAAAATTAAAAATAAATTATCAACATAAAAATAATTTCATTATTCTAAAAATAAAATTTAATATTCATCAAAAATTTATTTTTATCCTTATGTGAACATATAAGAGAAATTAAAAAACAAGAGACTGGCAGTTTGTATTTTTCTATACTTAAAAAGTATATGTAATTTTCAAATAAAAATGTAAAATTAATTGACATAAATTTGAATATTGGATTAGTATGGTATGAAAACACTCATACAATAGATTAAATTCATGTTTTAGGGTTATTTTTAGTCATTATCATATTATTTTTTTCTTTAATTACTCTATTTACCATTTATTGTGGTTATGACTATTTACCATGGTTATTGTTCATAATGACCAAAAATAAAAGATTAATATTTAACAAATTTTAAACACATGAATCCAAATATAAAATATATTTTTAAATATCAATCTCTAGAAGATTCAAAAACTAATTTAGGACAAAAATGTAAAACGCAATGAAAAAACAGTTTTTAGAGAAAATGTGTTTTTTAAGCACAAACATGAACTCATAACAAAATAAAGTATAGTTATAATTACATTATATCTAAATAAATAATACTTATGTTAATTTGAGATCAAATTCAAATCATAATGGTATTTTTTAATTAAAGTAAATTACGGTATTACAGAAATCGGTATTTTTTTACTATTTACCCAAAAATCTATATTTTCATAAAAATACTAAAATTTAACCCTAAGATAATTTTGATGTGATGAAATAAAAAACTATAACCATTTGATAAAATTAAAATTCTTAAATTTAGAAATTATGTTTTTAAATAAAACCATATAGTGTATGAAAACCCAATTTTGTTAGAAATAAATCTTTTTTCATTTCGATTGAAAAATTACCCAATATTATTATAATGAATATAAATATATAAAATATAATTTATGAATATTAACATGGGATGAAATTTATTTAATATTATAAATACCTAGGTTGTTACATTCTTAATTCTTTTTGGAAATTTCATCCACAAAATTTTATCTCGTGCCTCATATAAAGGGTTTATAACATTTTCAAAATCAATTCCAAGGAGTGGAAGATAAAATATACAGACATGAAAGGAAACCCTTTTATAATAATTAAAAATAACTTTTTTAAAAACCCACATCATAAAAAGGGATAATAAAAATTCCTTTTGAAAAGAATGAAAGATAAATATAAAAGTTATATAGAATAACACATAAGTAGGTTTTCAAATTGGATAATATTACTGTGAAGTGAAAATATGAACATGGAGGAAAAATATAATGTCCAAATAATAATGGAGAGTGATAGAGAACATTGATCAAAATAAAGTTAATTATCCTAATAAATTCATTGAATACAAAACCATAAACCAATGAAGTGTGGAAAATACTATCAATTCATCATAAATGAAATTAATAAGATGAAATTTTTATTTAAAGATCTTTTTTCTAAAGTTGAGGAATTCCTTTACCATATAAAATAAAAAAAAATTAAATATAATTAATTTATAGGTATAATTTTATCCTTTAATCAATTTCCACAACAATATCATCTTTTTCTTTAAACTATGAGTATTCAAGAAGAATTGTTCATGCCTGAATCACTAAAATCAACTTCTACTGGATCACATAAACCAAAAAAGGATAAAACGTTATTCCTATTGTCTTTATATATTAACCAAAAACTAAAATAGTTAGCACTAGGTAAGATAATATCAAATATTTATAAACATTAATATGAATAAATAATACATTAGTCTTTAAAAATCAATAATATAAAAAAATATTCAATTTATATCATTCCATAAATAAATAAACCTATATCCCAAATAACATCAATATCCTCAACATTAAATAAGGATTTAACATAAAATTCCATCCCATAACTTTCAGAATACACACCAAAAAAATTAATAGAATTCTTCTGAAATAATACCTCACATTAAACCTAAGGTTAACATATACCATAACAAAATAAATAATCTACCAAAATATCATTAATCACCTTAAAGTACCGTCATGTAAAAACTAAAAAGGGGTGTATATGCCTTTGAACTTATGATCTATCATAAAAATATAAACTCATGATGGTATCCATAACTATTAAGTTAAATTCACATGAAAATATCATAATCTCCCAAGTTATCTAAACCCTACTCTAATACCAACTATAATAGCCACTAACTCAAACTCTCAGATTCAGTGAAAAAAATATAATCATTAATTTTTTGGATTGATACTAATAAATGTGACCTAATTTTATCAATCCAAAACATACAACATCATAGAAAAATATTTTACCACTTACATGACAAAAGACCTTTTAGGTTTTGAGTTTTATTGAATTAGGACAAACTCTTACATGGACACTTAGATAAATAAATAAATAGTTCATTAAAATATACATCATATCCCAATAAGTTCTTTATAACTAGTAACCTTCTTGGTTATAACATACTTAAAACCTTTCTTCACAACATGGGTAAAATGAAACATAAGAAGGTTGATCTCAAACACTCTGTATGGGTAAATATAAGCATTACAAATTGAATGTCATCAATGAGAATAAGATGAGCATAAGGGTATGATGATATAATCAAAGTGCATAAGCATAATATAAGAGAATTTATACCCACAAAAACATAGATCATGGAATAAATATTTATCATAATACAAGCATAATATAATTCAACAATCTTGAGCCATATGAAAACAATCCTTGAGTAAAGGATCCATTTGAAACTCGTAGCAATAATAGAGATAATTCATTGGTATCTTCATTATCTTCATAAAACACTTAAAATAACCGTTATGGATGGGATAAAATCACCTAGTGAATACTCATAATCACTTAAGAGTAACATGTTTATTGATTAACTATGTCTTCTCTTAGTATTTAATTATATTCAGTCTGCTTCATCCTCATTACCCAATGAATTAGAGAGATATGACAGACCCACCCATATCATATTAGACAGAGTACCTTAAGGATTTGGGTTCACTACCCAATCCCACTTTCATCAATAATTTCCAAGTACCATATCATGTGAAAAATAATTAAACTAATGAACTTATTCAACATAATAATAACTATTTTTCTCTTATATCCTGATTTACCCATTAAAAATAAATAGGTTCTATGAAAATCTCTTTGAAATAATTATGATTCATCCAGAGAAGGAATAAGAATAGAATCATTGCAACATATACCAACTGGATCATAAAAAAAATCAAGGGTAGTTGTCATTGACAAATATAAATACCATTAAAATATTATTAAATTTTTTTGATGAAAATACTATTTCTACTTAGAAAATCACTTTTAAAAAGATAAAAAATCCTAAAATATTATGAAAATACTTTTATTTGAAAATAACATTGGAACATTATAAAGCTTTATAGAAAATAATGGTCATAATGGAAGGAAAATTATTTCATGTCATAAATTTTAAAAACATTGTTTTAAAACATTTTTAAAGAGAGTCAGAATATTACCCATGTGTAAAATGATAATAAATTTCCTTTTAAAACCTTTTAAAGGAAGGTCTAATATCATGTAAAGTAACTTTATTAAATCATTTATGTTTAAAAAATAAAATTCTTGAAAAAATTACAAAATATGGATATGGAAGAGAAATATTCCTGGTCTAAAATATGATACAATATCAATATCACTTAAAACAATTCTTGATGTTTCTTTGATCAATAATTGAGTAAATGGAAACTAAACATTTAAAAAACATTCACAACTAGAGTAGAAGAAAACATATGTGGTTCAATAAAATAATAGAATATGATACATACCAAAGGAAATTTGATCGTAGAGAATAATATAATAAGGAGATCCATGATATAACATGTCAAGGGGAATTATATACACCTCATAAAAAGGATAGGTACATAACATAAACATATGTCCCAAAGAAGAAAAATTTGAGATGAATAACCCTTACAAAGATCATATAATTGAATTGAGAATTAACAAAAGGAGTGATTATGTGTAAAAAATATAAATCCATAAAAAAAATAACTGTAATTATAACATAAATCAAACAATTTTTATTTCACATAATATTGATATATTATAATCAACGGATGAGTGATATAACCTCGTGAAATGAAATTGAGTTATGAAACCCCTTACCGCTTTGGTAACTTCCAAATAAAAACTCCTTGGATGAATTAAAATTAATTGTATCTTAAAAACCATTATATATGAAGGGTTAATGATATAACATATAATAGGTCATTATATAAACCATATAAAATAATTTAGGTTCACAACATTAAACCATTCCTTAGTGAAGGGAAATTAAGCTGAAATCCCTTACCTCGAGTACAAACATTCTATGTATGTCATTTAAAACATGTATGATAAAATTATATCAATTATTTTACATATTCATAAAATTTGAAAATACTAATCCCTTATCCTTAAACCATTATTTTATTTATTTTAATTATATATTTAATTACTTAATCAGTTATGTCTATGTTGGGTGTTTTGATGATGTTCAGTTCATACCTTCAAAATTACTTTGGTATATTTTCCATGGTAAAAGGGATATTTGTTCAATTATATATAGAATAATAATCCTTAAATAATTATAATTTTAATACATTGATTATAATTTTAATACCAACTGTTAGATATGGTTATGAAAAATGATTTTTTTACAATCATAGAGACGGTAGGTCATACGTAAGCATGAGTAATGTTTCAACTTTTCAATGAACATGAGGGAAATAAGGTAATTATTATTTTATCATTTTATAATTATTAATAAATTATATTATATGATTAAATAAACTTATATATATTATCCATGTGATTTGGTGATGAAAGACAAATCACATCGCTTCGTGGAGGTGGTAATTCATAAGTACACGCGAACGACATTTTCACTTTTCAATTGATGGGAAGGTGGGAAAATAAATGATATATTATCATTATATAATTATTAATATTTCATGAATATCATATATATATATACATTAAATCCATCATTATAACCAGTCATGGGAAGGGGTGATGGAAAACAAATTACAATAGTTCGGGAGAAGGTGGTCTGCCATATGCACGAACGATGGGTTTGTTTACCATTTGATGGAAGAGGAGATGAATAAAGGTTATTAAATAAACATAATAAAATCTCATTGTTTGGTATATATTTATTTTATTATATAAAAATGGTTAAAATTGTTTTAAATTAGGTATAATAAGTAATAAAACTAAAACATCCGGTCAAAAGAAATACCTCTTCTTCGGAAAACTTCTTTTTCTTTATAGATTAATCCCAATGAGGTTACAATTATACCCAAAATAAGTCTTATAGAGCATTGGTAAAGATTTTCTTAAGGAATTTGGTCAGGTATTGGATGAACTATAGTTCTCAAAAGGTTTGATTAAGAGAGGATATGATGTTCCATTTTATAAGTGAGGGAAGGGTCACTCTTGGAATTACTAAAAGTATTAAATTAATATAAATTAATTTTCAGAGAAAAGTGAATAAAAATTGATATATTTAAAATATATTATAATGATGAGTCTAAATCCTCTCATATAATACAATTTGGACAATTTTATGTAATTTTTTCACCCTTATCTATTTGTTTTAACCCTCTTTTAACCCTTTTGACGATAATCACGATATCAAAAAAATTTAGTCTTTAGGGCTCATTAAAGTTACTATAAAAGAAAAATTGACCCATAAATGGACCATAGTTTATATTTTCAACCATATACCATTATATTGTATGAATATAGTATTTTGTTTAATTTTAAATCATTAAATAAAATATTTTTTATTATAAAATATCATTAATGTCATTTTTTGAACTATTCATTTACTTTGACTTTAAATTTATCAAGTTAATAATTGAATTATAATATAGGATTTTTAAACATCCCTAAAATTTCATATCTATATATAAATTTTTTGGGAAACTGTAACTCACCTAAAAAAAATTGTTTATAGTTTTTAAAATAATTTACATGATTTTTTTTACTACTTGCACAAGGATTATGTCAACATTGCATAAGCATTTAAGAAAATTATTTCATCACTAAAGAAATTAGTATATAAAAAATAATTTCATTATTCTCAAAATAACCATTAATATTAATTCATGAATTAATTTTATCCCTATTTGAATATATAAAAGAAATTTAAAAACAAGAGAGTGATATTTTTTATTTTTTTACTTAAAATAATATATAAGTCATTTTCAAAGAAAAAGGCACAAAATTTCCATAATGTTGTATCTCGGATGAGTATGGATGAATCCAACTAATAAAATGGATTAAAACAAAGTTTTAGGGTTGTTTTTAGTTCTTATCAAATTATTTTTAACCTTAATTACTTTCATTACCCTTTTACCATGGTTATAACTATTTATCATGGTTGTTATTAATAATGACCAAAAATAATAGAGACCTATTTAAAAATTATAAAATCCTAATTCTAAATATGGAATATATTTTTTAAGATCGAATCTCTATAAGTGATAGAAATTAATTTAAGATAAAAGCGCAAAATGTAATGAAAAACGATTTTTAGAAAAAAAAATCATTTTTAAGCCCAAAAATGAACATATAAAAAATCAGTTATATTGATGATTCAAATGTAATTAATTAAATTATATCTAAAAAATAATAATTATTTCAATTTGATATCAAATTCAAATAATAGTGTGGATTTTTAATGAAAAGAAATGACAATTTTACAAAAATTGATATTTTTCACTGTTCATGGAAAAATAAATATTTTCAAAAAAATACCAAAATTTCTCCCTAATATAATTTTGAAATACTGAATTAAAAAACTATCTCATTTTTCTTATATTAAAATTAAAAAAAATTTAAATTATATTTTTAATGTAATGTCTCCTAATTTCCGTATAATTGTTTTTATAATATAGAAATATTTCGAGACCGCGAAATCTGATGGCACGTGATTCCGAGGCCTGGAGTTCCTAGAATGGTCCATCAAAAATTGTTGAGATTTAAATAACACTTGAGATATGTTTTCCTAAAAAATTGGAATAACTATTGAACTGGTACCCATATCAAAAATCTGAGGACGTCGTTGCGTTAAGGATGACGGGTTTACCCAAGGCACGACATAATTTTAGTCGGCGCAGGCCTCCAATGAGAAAACCCAAAAATTACATAACCATAAATAAGCTAATTAAATAAAATTATTTTATTTATGAAATTATTATAACTCACGAACGGTGACTCAGATTAAAAATCTGAGACCATAACTGAACTCGTGAGGGTATGCTTTCCTTAAGAAGATACTATCATTAGAAGGAACATGCCACCATTGGAAGTTAGTTTTTGGCTGTAAATAAAATTATTAAGTGACAATTATTTTATTGTAAAATAGTTAAATTATAAGCGGTACCTCGGATTGAAAATATGAGAGTACTATTGAGCTTGTGAGGGCGTGTTCCCCTTAGTCGGATCCCAACCTCAACCAGCACGGGTCAAGGGTGACTGTTAATAATTTTATGAACACTTTTAAAGATTTGTTCAGTAAACATGCAAGTGGAATTTTCTATCTTTTGAACTGGTGCTCGGATTATAAATGTGAGGACACCATTGAATCTTTCGTGCTATGATTTTCTTAAGGGAAACTTAACTTCGACCGTAGTTGGTCGGGTGAAAATTTTAGTTTTTTGCAACTTTTAAAAAATAATAAATTAACATGGATGTTGTTATTTTATTCTTTTTTTCCTACCACCTTTTGAGCGGCGGTGGTAGGGACCACAGAGGGATTCAGATATTTAGTATAAGATATTAAATGCTTAGTTATGCTTTTTTTTGTAACCGCCCCTCGTGTAATTAATGAGGAACATTAATTACATTAATTGATGAATCTCATTAATTACTCAGTGTGTTACTCACCTTTTTCCCCTCTATTTAAGTGAGGCACTGGGTGATGTTTTGACAAGGCTTCACCATGTAAGGAACCTTTGTAAAAGTGACTTGAAGACTTCCACCAATGGAGACAGAAGCTCGGGTGGCAATGAACCGGGAGCGACGAACGTCAGTGGATTCATCAAAGTGTGAAATGTCCTCCCACCACCACGATGACTCCAATGATTCTGGAGGTAGGTGTTTAAGTAATTTGATGTTCCCTCACTTCCATTCTTGAAAAATATAACGAACGCGGACCAACCAACCAATGGGTTGATCCGTGTCTCGTCATTTCATGCGGGTGGTTGTTGTGGGTTCCTAAATTTGGGGGTTATTCAAAAAATTTTATGATTACACTTCCTCATGTTGAAAATACAAACACGGAGGGCGTGGGCTGAATCCAACAAGGCTTGGACCCTCCGCTAAACTTGTCCTTGGTGCATTCTTTGGAGTGGAACAATGAACGCAGTAGGAAGGCATATTTGAGGGCCTTGCAACGACGATGACATCCCAGGAGGACCATAGGCATGTCCGGAAAGAAGAACATAACACTGGAGCTCACCTGGTGGATAGTGGAAGGTTCGTCGGCGCAGCACCGAAGTAGCGACATCGGCGACCGGTTCTAGTATCGAAGGTGGAGGACAGTATTCGCTTACCGTAGTGTAAGAGCGGCGCCGCTCGGCTCCACGGTGATTAGACAGGTGGCTGGCAGCAGTCGACTGCGGAGGTGGAGGTGGCGTGCCATCACGCACCACGTTGAATTAAGTCGTAGCTTCAATGCTCTGGCAGAGCTAGAAGGGGACCCACTCATACGATCCCCACGGGTGACAAGGCGGTGCCACCTGGTGCCGCCATTTAATAATTTGAACGTCTCGTTGAGCTCTTCGAGAGGCAGACCACGCGACCCCCATGCGCATTGCGCTAGCCAGTGGGCCGGTCCATGGCCCAACGAGATGAGACCGACATATCCCATCACTAGTCGGTTTTGGTCGGGATGGGTCAGACCTATATCGGGTCAGGTTAGCCTAGGCCGGGTTGTTCAGATCGGGTCGAACCATACCGAGACCTCTCTCAGGCCCTGATACTCATAAGTGATTGTATCTTGTGAACCAGAAGTCAATTTGATGAACCGTCTATGGAGATGGGATCCTTGAAGTGAGATGGTTATTTTGAGATACTTCACGAGAGTTTTATAGAAATTTTGAGTACGGTAGGGTTGGATTGACTTTGAATCTAATCGGGCCCTAAAATGCCAATAACTTATAGACCATGTGTCTGGTTGACGCGCCGTCTATTACGTTGGAACCCTTATGACATGAAGGATCATGGGGTATCTTATTCTTGGTACATAGTTCTGGATGAAATATGACTAATGGATTGAGAAGCGGTTTCTACCAGAAACAAGAGTTCTATGAGCAGGAATCCTATAACCAGCTGAGACGTGAAGAATGAAGAGAGATTCTATATGAATTAGCACCTAGTGATTCTATTTGAATCAACACCCAGCGATTCTGTGTGAGTCGGTTCCCAGGGACTCTAGGTGAATCACCACATAGTGATTCTATTTGAATCACCACAAAGTGATTCTATGTTAATTAGCACCTAGTGATTCTATGTGAATTGTCACCAAACACCTAGCAATTCTGTGTGAATCATCACCTATCAATCCAATGGTGGGCAGTGAGGCAGAGGTTGGGGATAGATCATACGAAGGTTAGTACCGAGCGATCATGTGTGGGTCCACACCTATCAATCATGTGAGGATCAGCACTGAGCGATCCTGTGTGGATCCGTAGCATGAGACCCAATGAGGACCAGACTTAGATCAGCCCATACAAGATCAGCTTCATACTGATCATGTGTGGGTCAGATCATGTGTTGGTCAGCGATCAACGATCCTGTGTGAGTCAGCACATACCGATCCTTTGTGGGTCAGATCCAGTGTGGGTCGTATGGGGGTTAGTACCTATCAACTCAGGGAGGGTCAGATCCTGTGTGGATTTTGTGGGGGTTAGTACCTAACGATTCTTTGTGGCTCAGACTCCATACGGTCAGAAGCAGTGCCTCTTGACCAAATAAGATGATCTAGCTTTAGGACTAATCATCTATACTTATATACTTCACTTATACCTGGTTTGTGTTGTGTCTATTGATTATGTTTTTGTGATTGATATCATGATTTTTGGTTTTCCTTGGTGGAATTTTGAGAGACCATCAGGGGTCTTGGGGTACCTATTGGGTATTGTTATACTCACCCCTACACGGGCTTCGCCCGCATCTTGTCATGTCTTGTGCAGATGATGAGCATCTTGGCTAAGACTTGAGGGAGCTAGGACCATGTGGTACATGGAGAATATTGGATGATGTAGAGGGAAGTGGAGACGAGTTGTACCTACCCTTCAGTTAGGATCCTCAGTCGATGATTTCAGGAGATGTTTTCTGCGTTCCATTTGTTCTTTTCAATTGGTCTTGTATTCCGACCCCTTTTACTTTCAATACACACCTTTAATACTACAGTTTTACTTCTGGGTTACATATTTTTGTGTTCATGGATTGTGTGTATGTACAGGTTTAAAGGAAATGCCTTCCCTTTTTAGGGATAAACCTTTCTGGGGCTAGTCTCCAACCCCTGGCCTATGGAAGGTTGGCTTGGGGTAGTCACGGAATGGGACCTGTGGAACGGGTCATGACAAAGTGGTATCAGAGGAGTCGGTTCTACTGATGGACTAATACTCTGATCTTTCCAATGGTGAAATAGTGTTAAGTGTCTTGAGTGTGGTTTTCGGTTCGGGGAGTCCTGTGTTGGTGTAGTGGCCGACATATCCATACACCAGGACCCTGAATTATGATTTCCGAATCAGGGCACGAAAACACTGATTGCATGGGTTTTGGAAATGTTTTTTTACTTTTGATCTATTTTGAGTCAGCTCGCTTGGTATAACTTATTGAATGTGGTTCATATTGATCCTCTTTAAATATGCCTCCAAACATATATCCATCTAGGATTCCAATGTGTAACCATGTGGATGGTCCACGGTGTGATGAAGCTTCGGTACAAGGATTGTTGCTCGAGATGGTGCCTTTGGGCGGTGTCCTAGAAATACCACTTCCCATTGGTCAGCAGTTACTATCGGCTCTACCGGTATAGGACACTTATAGGCTCAATGACTTACATGAGTTTTAGTGATAGATACCCCTCTGGTTCTAAGGCGATCCGAACTCACATGTGGATAAGGATTGGCTTGAGGTGGTGACTGAGTTTCCATCTAGCCATGGAACCATTAGATCAGATGGTGGTCTTGTCAGTGGGAATTCTATGTGGATCAGTAGAGCGATGGCAGGGTTTATATTACCCCTATCTTATGATGAGGTGAATTTTTCGTGGATAGAGCTTGAGAATCTTTCATAGAGAAGGGGTCTCTTTCCATAAAAAGATAAGGGGTATGTTTTCCCAAGATCTTCTATAGCTTCACCAGGATGACATGTCAGTAGCTAAGTATTCGTCGAGTCATACCGACCAATGAAAGTACTCAATGAATATAATACGAACAGTGCTTCAGGGCTCAGACCTCCGAAAAATATGTGTTTAGGGACATCCGAGTTGGCACTATTCCTCTGTGCATTCCTACTTATTATAGGATGCTAGAGAGAACCTTTTTGGTTGAATGTTCTTTGGTTGAGCAGATACAGCCAGTGAATGTTAGCATTTGGGGAAATAGGAAACCGAAATTAGTCACATAGACTTGGACATGTAAAATGTTTCGATAAGAAGAAGTGATAGGTTCAGAGGAATCTGCAGGGTAGAAGACGTGAAAGAGGAGTTAGGAGAGCAGCAGGAGGTGGTACACATTTTGAAATGTTGAAACAATCACCCCATTGTGGTCCCCACCAGGCTCAGGGAGCTAGAGGATGGGGGAAGGGAGTTGCTGTATGCGGTTAAGGAGTGTGACCCAGGGGCTCCAAGAGTTATTTGAGGTACAGTTTTTGTCTACTACTAGTAGTCATATTAATATACATAGGTACTAATCATTCTTTCATGTCACAAATATTGTTCAAGACCGAGAGTTTCCGGTTATACCATTGACTTGACCCTTACACTTAGAGATTCCTATGGGAGGAGACTTCATAATCACACTTATGTCGACGATGTGATTTGAACCTTGAGGAGAGAGTCTCGATTGGAACCACTTGGTGGAATCATATAAGGCTTATGACGTTAGTTTGGGTATGGACTGTTCATCCACAGTTCATACTCAGATTGACTATTTTAGGAAAAATGATGTGGTTTATCTACAGCATTAGAATGGGGTTTTCCTTGGTCAGCGAAAAAGGAAACTCAGGTAGCACGGGATAAACTCATGCGAAGGATGGTGCAGCCGATCACTTTTGAGTTGGCCAGCCATACCCTCATGGAAGTAGGAGTTTTGAGTTCTCAATTCCCAACAATAGTGGAAGGGTGCGGGAACACCTTTTCTAAAGATGTTTCCAGGATTACCTCCCCACAGAGAAAGGGACACCAACTTTGACTTGTACCAAGGGTTGACACTGATATCTACGAATACATATCAGATTGCTCCCACGAAGCTCTGGGAGATGAGGGTATAGTTGAGAGAACACTTTAATTTCTAATATGATCACAATATTATCAGGTATATCTTTTCAAAGAATTACCTGAACCTAAGATACAAGAAATGGCACGAGTTCCTCTAGGACACTGACTTTGTGATAGTCTACACTCATGGGAAGGGGAACGTGGTGGCATATGCACTCAATAGGAGGTATGGACAACAGTTTCTCAGTGAGGTGACATAGCAGCTAGCCACATTGCAGATATCCTTTGTGGATAGTGATGGAGCATCTTACCTTTAGTCTATGACAATGACTCCCCCTCTCCTTCAGCGAGTCAGGGAGGCACAACATGGGGAATTTGACGATGAGGCTCGATATGCTCAGATATCCTTAGAAGTGCTCTTACATGATTTTCTGAAGGTGGGGATCATGTCATCCTCTTCAGTGGATGAACCATGGTACTAGTGATGCTATGAGAGGAGGTGTTGAGGTAGTTCCACACATTCCCATTGATTGTACATCCTGGTGTGGAAAAGTTATACCAGGACTTTCGGCGTCAAAACTGGTGGCCAAGGATGAAGACTGCATAGATCTGGTAGAATTATTATTCCAACATGAGAAGGATATCCTTAGAGAATGAGGAGGGAGACCATGTCTTCATATGTGTCTCACCCCAACATATTGTGTGGAGATTTTTCAAGGGTGGCAAGCTATCTCTGGCATTAATTAGACCTTTCCAGATTTTCAGTAGAGTTGGTGAGGTGGCCTACCGCCTAACTCTTCCCCCACAGACGCACTGGGTGCATAATGTTTACCATGGGCCGTAGCTGAGGAGATATTTTCATGATTCATCACATGTTATCAATTAGGGAGATCTCGACTTTGATGATGGGGAGACTTTTATAGAGTTCTCAGTGTAGATAGAGGATTGAAAAGAGTAGGAACTTTTTGAGTATTTTAATCCTCTAGTGCGAGTTCGTTGGCAGCACGGGAATCTCTATGAGAGCCCAAAGGAGTGGGAGGTTTAGATTCATGATCAGTACCTCCATTTGTATGATTTTCCCTTGTTTTGGATTTTAGGGACGTAAATCCCTAAGGTGGGGAGAATTTAATATCCCATTTTCTCCGTATAATTGTTTTTTATTATAAACAAATATTTCGAGACTGAGAAATATGACAACACGTGATTTCAAGGCCTAGAGTGCTCGGAATGGTCCGTCAAAATTTTTTGAGCATTAAATAACACGTGTGAGAAGTTTTCCTGAAAAGTGGAATAACTCTTAATTGGGTGCTCGAATTATAAATCTAAGGATGATGTTACATTCAGGATGGTAGGTTTACCCTAGGAGAAACTTAATTTTAATCAGCAGAGGCATCCAGTGAGAAAACCCAAAAATGTCATAACCGTAAATAAAATTATTAAATAGAATTATTTTATTTTTCAAATGCTTATAACTCACGAATGGTGACTCGGATTATAAATCTGAGACCACTGCTGAACTTGTGAGGGTATGCATTCCTTAGGGAGATACCTACATTGTCTAGTGTGGGCCACTGGTGGAAGTTAGTTTTTGGCCATAAATAAAATAATTAAATGAAAATTATTTTGTTGTAAAATCTTAAAATTTTAATTGGTAACTCGGATTGAAAATATGAGAGTACAGTTGATCTCGTGAGGGTGTGTTACCCTTAGGTGGAGCCTATCCTCAACCAGTGTAGGTCGAGGGTGACTGTTAATAAATTTATAAACTTTTTTTAAAGTTATGTTCAGTAAACACATGAGCAGAGTTTTCTATATTTTAAACTGGTTCTTGGATTATAAATATGTGGTAACTGTTGAATCCACAGTGCCGGGATTTGCTTAAGGGAGGCTTAACTTCGACCGCAGTTGTTCAACTGAAAAATTAAGTTTGTCCAACTTTTAAAGAAATAATAAAATAACATGGAGTATGTTATTTTATTCTTTTTTTACTACCACCTATTGAGCGGTGGTGGTAGAGACCGCAGAGGTAGTCAGCCATTTAGTATGGGATATTGAATGCTCAGTTACACTTTGGTTTCATAACCTCCCCTCATGTAATTAATGAGTTGCATTAATTACGTCAATTAATGAATCTCTTTAATTCCTTGGAGTGTTACTCACCCTTTCTCTTATCTATTTAATTGAGTCATGGGGTGATGTTTGGAAAAGGATTCACCTTGAAAGGAACCTCTGGATAATTGATGTGACGCCTTCTACTAATGGAGATGGATTCTCGGGCGGCAACGAACCGGGAGCGACGAATGTTGGCGACTTCATCAAAGCGTGAATTCTCCTCCCACCATTGTGACGACTCCAACAATTCTGGAGGTGGGGGTTTAAGTGCATTGATGTTCCCTATAATCCATTCTTGAAAATTATAATGAACGCGGACCAACTGACTAAGATTTTGATCTGAGTCTCTTTTTTTCATGCGGGTGGTTGTTTCTGGTTCTTAAATTTGGGTTTTATTCTTCCTTTTTTATTATTACAGTGCCTCATGTTTCAAATTCTAACGTGGAGGGTGTGGGTAAAATCCAACAAGGTCGAGACCCTCCGCTAAACATTTCCTGGGTGCATTCTTCAGTGTGGAACAACAAATGCGATGGAAAGGTGTATTTGAGGGTCGTACAATGATGGCGGAATCCTAGGAGGATTGTAGGGGCGTCTGGAATGGAGAACGGACCACCAGAGCTCACCCGGTGGCTCGTGGAATGTTCGTCAGCACAGCACAGACACAACGGAATTGGTGACTGGAACCGACAGTGAAGTCGGTAGTCGGCGTTCTCCAACCACAGGGGAAGAGCAGCGCTGCTCGGTGCCATGGCAGTCAGACAGGCGGCCGGCAGCAACCGGCCGTAAAGGTGGAGGTGGCACGCCATCACGCATTGCGGCATCAAAGCCACGATGGAGATGGCAGGGGACCCGCTCATGTGGGTCCAATGTTTGATGAGGTAGTGCCACCTAGTTTTTCCCTTTAATAAATGGAATGGCTCTTTGAGCCGTTCGGGAGGTAGACCACGCGACCCCGTCTGGGTTGCGCCAAACAGCGGGTTGCAGCCCAGCCCAGGACGGTTTGGGCGGGCCGGGTCATACCCGAACCAGGTCGGGTTGGCCCCAGCCGGGTCGGGCTGGGTTGGTCTGATTGGGTTGGACCAGACCTGGACCCCTATCAGGCCCTCATACGTATAAGTGACCGTATCTTGTGAACCAGAAGTTCATTTTAAGAACCTTATACGGCGATGAGATCCTTGGAGCGGGACGGTCCTTTTGAGATAATCCATGATATTTTTAGAGAAAGTTGGAGTACATCCATGTTAGATCGACTCCGAATCCAACCGGGCCCTCTGCACTAAAATGTAAATAACTTACAGACCGGGCATCCTGTTGAAGTGAAGTTTGTTGCCTTGGAACCCTTATGAAATGATGGATCATGGGGTATCTTCTTCATGGGACTTACTACCGGTTGAAATACGACTGATGGATTGAGGAGTGGTTTCTCCCAGAAATAAGAGTTCTATGAGAGGGAATCATGTGACCGGCTGAGACGTGAAGAATGAAGAGTAATTCTTTGTGAATTAACACATAACGATTCTATGTGAATTAATAACTAGTAATTCTATGTTAATCAGCACCCAGTGATTCTGTGTGAATCGGAACCTAGCGATTCTATGTGAATCAGCACCCAATGATTCTGTGTGAATCAGCACCCAGTGATTCTTTTCAAATCAGCAGCTATCAATCCAATGGTTGTTAGTGAGGTGGAGGTTGGAGACAGATCATACAGAGGTTAGTACCGAGCGACCCTATGTGGGTCAGCACCTAGTGGTCCTGTGTGGATCAGTACAGAGTGATCCTTTGTGGATCAGCAGTACGCAACCCAATGAGGACCAGCCATAGAAAGGCACATCATGGATCAGCAATATAACGATCTTGTTTGGGTCAGATCCAGTGTGGTTCAGTGCTAAAGGATCCTATGTCGGTCAAGTATACTGATCCTATGTGGGTCATATCCTGTGTGGGTCTTTCAGGGGTTAGTACCTATCGAATCTGGGCTGGTTGGATCCGGTGTGGGACTTGCATGGGTTAGTATCTATCAATCCTATGTGGGTCAGACTCCATATGGTCATAAGCAGTACCACTTGACCAAATAATATGATCTAACTTCACGACTAATCATATATACTTCTATACCTCACTTATACCTTGTTTTAGTTGTGTCTATTGCTTGTGCTTTGTGATTGAGATCATGATTTGTGGTTTTCCTTTGTGGAATTATGAGAGACCTTTGGGGTCTCGGGGTCCCTACAGGGTATTATTATACTCAACCCTACATGGCCCTCGCCCGCACCTTATTGTGTCTTGTGCAGACGACAAGCAGTTTGGCTAAGACTTGTGGGAGCCAGGACCAGGCGATACACAGAGGAGATTGGCTGACGTGTAGATCAGTGGAGATGAGTTGTACCTGCCCTTCAGGTAGGATCCTCGGTGGATTATTCTAGGTGATATTTTCTGTTTTTCAGTTGTAGTTGTACTTTTCCATTGGGCTTGTATTCTGGCCCCATTTATTTTCAGTACACACCTTTTCTAATGTAGTTTTATTCGTGGTTTCATTTTATTGTGTTCTTGGATTGTGTGTTTGTACAGGTTTAAAGGAAATGCCTTCCCATTTTGGGGATATGCCTTTCCGGTGCTAGTCTTCAACCCCTAGCCTATGGAAGGTGGGCTTGGGGTAGTCACAGAATGAGCCCTGGGGGATGGGTCCTGAAATTTAAATAACACCATATAATGCATGAAAATCCAATTTTGTTAAGAAGAAATCAGTTTTCTTTTGACTGAAAAATTACCTAATATTCTTTTAATGAAAATAAAACTATAAAATATGATTCATGAATATTAATAAGGCATGAAATTTATTTAATATTAACAATACATTAGATTTTACATGGACTGTAAGAAGCTAAAGGTCACTTGGGAGTGTACCACATGGAGGATGCAACATGTCTTCTCCTTTATCATTGATTTTATTTTCATATTTTAATAATAGGATGATAGAGGATTTTGAAAAGGGATAGAAAATTATACTATTTAGGGAGTAGGTGACTGAGCGAGGAGTAGTTCTTGGAGTTGGAGCTTGAGAAAGAAGATGATCTCGCTAGAGAAAATTCCACTTCTCTTCCTTCTCGCTTCTTGATTTTTGTTGCTAATACGAGTATCTAAATAAGTTTAGGGTTTCAGAATTTAGTGAATAATAACATTTAAATATATTATGATCAAGTTTGAATAATATTTTTGGTGTGAATTTAGTTTATTTTTCTCTTTTCATTCATAATGATCATCAATTTTAAACTGTTTCAAATACTGACAGATGATGATAGTAGAAACATAAACTCTTGAATAATAACTGAAGTACCAAAAATTTGAAAATTTTAATATTATCTCATCTATTAATTAAAAAATATATTCCAAAGATTTAATCGAGATATTAATGCTATGGAATGATTATTGAATGATGTTGTACAATTAATGAGAGATCATGGGATCATCACCTCTTCATTTAGGCATTGTTATAATTGTGAATAACTTGATTGAAAATATAAATCATCTTTAAAAAATTTGAAGTATTCTGATGAAACTAATTTCATAATATGTTCAAAAAATTATCTTTGTTTTTTTTACCTTAATTTTCATCCATACACATTTTTACTACATCACCTTCATTACCTTTCCACAATTCAATCCTTCATTGTTTTTAGTTTTGTTTTTTTTTTCTGTACACGCTTTTACGTGTATTCCATTGGATTCCAACCTATTCACAATTGTCTTAGTAGTAATAGGTTTATAAATAAATAAATTTTCATGTTTTTAATGACACATCAGTCACCAAATATGTATAAATAAAAATTAACTACATAATTAAAGTTTATAACTAAATAGAATCCAAAGTCAAGGTAGAATTAAATTAAATCCATTAGTATACCTTGCATGTGACTCCTTGGATGCATGTATGATAATATATAGAAGTAGACTAATAACTTTAAAGTAAATCATGCATCACAATTCACAATATAAAAAATTTATATCTATGAAAAATAAATAAGGAAATAAATTACAAAAATGAACAATTCAAGTATTTCAACATGAGATACACTATTTATGAACAATTCATAAATAAACAATTATAAAAACTTTATGATTTATTTAACCTTATATAAATTCCATAATCTTGAATAAATATAAAAAATTTATATTTATTCCCAATATGCACCATCTCATATTAGTCATTATTTGGAATTTACTCTAAATATATGATATTATATGAAATATAAACACTTTATATTTCTATTCTATTACATAATAATTTTCATAATCCAAATATATTTTTTTCATTATCTAAGGCATGATCCAATAAATCATCAAAACTCATTTTCATGGGGTCTAAATAATTTCTCAAATAAGGATTTAGCTTGAACAATTCAAATTAAGTAATTATAAAAAATCATATTTAAATATAAAAAATTTTATATCTTTTATTTATTTTTTAATTTATAAAAACGTTATAAATTAATATTATAATTTCTAAATAAACATTTTATTTCTAAATTATAAGTCATTTCATATAATTGAAAAAGGTTTTTTCAATATTAACAATTAATGTTATGAGATATTTAATGAATTATTCAAAGACGTAAATAATTTATTATAAATATTTTATATTGAATGAATTTATAAACCACTTTATAAATAATTAAATATCTTATTTTATGTTTTTTCATAATTTATAAAAATATTATAAATTATACAATTCAATTCATAATTGAATCTAAGGGGAAACTAATTTTATCCATAATTATAACCCTCTCTATAACTAAATCCATTCAAACCTACATATAAATAAAAATAGCCAAAATATGTATAGTTAATTTCATATGCATTGATCGTATAAGGTGAAATAAGAATTCACCAAACTATATAGGAATACTGAATTATGATATGGGAACACATAGGAATAACCTCGCATAATATTAAACCTTGTACGAAAAATATTGGCGTTGTATATGAATTAATTAAATGATGCTCAGTATCATGTTTGATTAACCAAACACAACCCAAATTACATAGGATTAAAATCAATATTGTGTGAAGTTAACTCAGTATCCAAGTAAAATTAATCATGTGTAATATTTGACTATGTTTTATTAACTCTAATGTCATTTCATGTGTGATATTGACTTAATTTCATATTATATTAAAACTACACCTATTTAGGATTAGTTGGCGTTGCTTGGGACTACATATCAATAGCTCGCATAGGAATAACCCATGCAGTGAGGTATCTACAAAAGAGTACTATAGTTATAATGAAGTCTTTGTGAGATTAATCTTGTATAGCTAGTGCATGTGAAAGATTAAACCACACTGGCTTAAAACCAGGACCACATAGCATTAAACCTCCAATTCCCTATGATATCTCCTATATTTTAATGCTACCACGACACTATTTTTTTAGAAGTAACATGAACTCTTCATTTTACACATGATTTCGAGTATCAAATCACATGGACTTACTTTGATACCACTATTAAGTTTCAACATATCCAATGGCACTCATTAAACACAGTGTAAAGTATAAGAAACCATAAAATCATAATCTCCAGGAAATAAACTCATAAACATTTATATTTTAAAATAAATAATTGTGTGTACCTTACATGTATATTATACTAAATCACTTGATCCTCGAGCCGGAATCAAATTCTATCCACAATATAATAGTATCTCATTATGAAAAGGTGGAAGATAATGAGATCTATAGGAGGGATTAAATCATCCAAGGCTTCATATAAACTAGCACTACCCATCATATAAGTGCTTCGTTTATATAAATCCCTTGAGTACACTCCTCGAGTGAACATGAAATAACTCATATGTTATGAATTAATGCATGAATTTGAATTAACTATAACCCTCAACTATGTTATCTCACACCATTTCATCACATGAAACAAATAGATTAATGATATACAGTGGAAAAATCGAACGTTAATATTTTAACATTCCACTGCCATGCGAAGGAAGTGGCTTGTTATCATATAATAAGACTTATGAAATACCTTTACAAAGGCATATGATATACATAAATTTTATTCATGTAGTTCCATTCAACTTTCACCAATAATAAAATATGATTTAGACCTCATATATCATATATATGAGGTTTTAGGTCATATCACCATCATAGATAACTACCCCATTATATTTTTAAGTAATTTACATTTTTCCATCATAAAAATAGAAACTATTAAATACGTTTATACATGTTAAAAGATCAAATATATTTTGAAGTAAAATAAGTATTTTATTACCAAAAAACATAACATATCACTTCTAAATTGGATTAACCATATTTCATAGATTTCAATGTGCCATTATTACCATATAAACCCATTGGCGGATTAATGATTCAATATCTAAGTGTTACCTATCAAGTTATTAAACTAGATTAAATATGTGATAACCAATGTAGTTAATGAGAAGAACCTCAATCTCCCATGGGTTAGTCACAATGTAAAATAGTAAAGCTTGTTTAGTATAAGAATGGTGTCTCATGCATCATGTGATGTCATGTAAGTCATGGTTTATTGTGTGTGGTGTGTGCGATCAAGGGGAAATTTATTGAGGAAACTTAATAAATGATGATGAATCCGTTCAAAACATATCAATGCAAGGTTATCAAAATCATAGTAACTAGCACTTGAAACATCCTCATTTCCCAAAATGATACCTATATGGAGTTTTGATGGTATAGTAGGGTCATAAGAGGCTTGGTTAACCCCAAAATCATTGACCACAGTAAGTTAAATAATTTGAGGTAGGTTTGGATGGTGGAGTGACATGGGTTTTTGTTTTATTCCTTTTAAAGTTAGTAATCACTGGAGTTTCAAGGGTACTCAGACCCAAAGGTAATGAATGATTAGTTGAGTGTGTTGTAAAATGTGTTTTGTCTGATATGAATGTTATATTATCAATGGTATTAAATAATAATAACTACATAATGGGTTGATAAATAGGTGGTAGAGACTGCTACTAGGGATACATGATTCAAGCATAGTGAATTAGAAAATGTTTGATATACTATCTTGAAAATTTTATTTTTTGTAAACATTGAATGGAAAAAAACTATTGTAACTCTTATTTTAAACCATAAGTAATGGAATCACCTGTTATAATATAAAAAAATTAGAGAATAACATAAGAAATGAAATATCAAAATTTTTGTTTGGAGTGGAAAACTAAAGAGGGGGTTGAATTGAGTTTCCAATCTAAAATTTTGTTTAAAAAAGTTTAAAACAAAAATCCCCAAAATTAATAAAAATTCCCCTTTAACTAAATGTGTGGAATTATATAATTTTATATTTTGAAAATATTCTCAAAAAATCGATCAGAGATCAGTTAACATAACATTGAAAATACTTTAACTATTGAAACTAATCTAATAGAATCAAATACAGTATATAAAACACAACTTAAAGCTAGCTATCAAAGTAAATATTTATAAATAAAATTTTAAAGTATAATATAGTAAAACAAATAAACACACTATTTTCAATTCTTTCTTCGGGGAACGCATCCATATAATGGGGACTTGCTATTTTTTTGCCCGCATTCCATATTTCTAAAGGGGGGCGACATCCATCACTTATTCAGGGACGTTTTCTCCTTGATCGAAATGGGATGATGGCATGCTGGTCTATCCTTTCATGGATTCATCCTTGGAACTCGTTGGCTAGTTCACGTCTCCCTCGTAGATTTGAGTTGTGGTTCATGAATCTTAATCCCAGTGCCATATCTTTTTGGACTCCGGTTTATTACACTACTTTTTTCAGGACATTCCATGGGTTCTTGACCTGGTAGTAACCTTTGGTCGAAGTTCATGAAAACGTTAGGCATGTTGGGGCATCTTTGGATGTGTGGAGATTGGGGAAACTGTATTCTTCCTCATAAGAGGGTATCTCTAGGGTGCAGAACTAGTTGAATCCCTCTTAGTTCACGATGTATCTCATGCCGAAAGCATGCATCTGATGTTTTCCTCAGCTTCCCATGATTAAAACAGGGTATGTCACGAGTTTAAAGTCTTGTAGAGACGGTTAAGCCAAAGATGTGTCTTCTATGGTTTTCTTCAGGAATGTCATGTTTAACATGAGGTAGGCATCGAGTTTAACGTCTTTCGTAGATGGTTACACAAAAGGCGTATCTTCCAAAATTTTCCTCAGGAATATCATGTTTAACACAAGGTATGTCGCGAGTTTAACATCTTGAGAAGACAAAATGAGAGTGATCAGAATGTCACATAGATATGGATCAAATTGGTACATCCCTATGAGGGAACACCTGGAAGGTTTACTAGATATATGTATAAGAACGTCCAATGAGGATGGATCTGAGTTGGTGTGTCCCATAGAAGGAATATATCACACCGTGATGGATGATCTGGACACCACTGAGGGAGAATCCGAAAGATTGCACCATATAATGGGGAACACCAGATGGATGGGTCAGGATTCCCAATAAGAGAATAACCAGGGTGGTGTATCCCATAAAGTGGAAGATGACACACCATGAAGACAGATCTAGACACCACTGAGGGCAGATCAGGGATATTTCACCCCAGAATGGGGGACACCAAGGTTTACCATTGGCTTGGATTGAACCTTGTGGAGGTTTCCTACGTACCCTATATAGACGATAGGGATCAAACCCCATGTAGTTTGAAGGGTTGATGAATTGGGGTGTACATAATGTACAAAAACAATAATACATGTTGGAGATTTCGCATGGATAGTGGCCCATCGCAAGAGGTACACTCTTAGTTGAATGGTTGTGGATTGTGTGGGGCTTATGCGTAGCTAGCTTCCCAAGTTGGCGTGATCCCATCGGGATGTGGCATCCCAGGTAAGAATCAAGATGGATGATGGAGAGTTGAATTAAGTGGAGGGGGAATGATATGGAATTGTCATGAAGGTGATAGTAGTGTTGGTCTTGAGCCTCGAAGAGACATCCTACATATCATCGTGGCAGGGAATAAAATTCCATATAGTTCAATGTGGTTATGAGAAACCTGAGGAGGTGCCCCGTGATAATGGATATATGGATGGTAACCAAAGGAAGTAGAAAATATGGTTTGGGGAATGACCTTCTCGAAGCACATAGTCTCGAGGTAGAGCGGCCACTATGGGGCATGAGTGATGGGCTTGAACCTCAGGGAGTCTTCCTAAGTATCCTCGTGGTAAGGAATCAAAGTCCACGTAGTTTAGGATGGTGGTATAGAATCGAGGTGTTCCCAAAGGTTAGTGACCCAATGATATACTAGGGCTTACATGTGGTTAGCATCCTGGGTTGGTCTGACGCCAATGGGATAGACCAGAGTTGTGGGTCCCACAGAGGTGACACCAAAGCTTACTAGTTTTCGGGGTTGAAATCATGTAGGATTCCTATGTACCCTCTCTAGGAGGAAAATATCAGTCCCATGTAGTTTATCATACAATGGTTTACTGCTTGTTGAGGTTCCAATGGCTTACTGCTGATTAGGGTTCCAACAGCTTACCGTCAATTGGGGTACAATGGCTTACTGCTGGTTGGGGAACACGAAATCTTACCATTGATTGGGGAATACATTTTCTTACCATTGAATGGGGAACAAAATGGTTTACCATCCATTGGGGTTGGACCTCAGGGAGTCTTCCTACGTAACTTTCTTAGGAGACAAGGATCAAATCCCACATAGTTCGAAATGGTGGATACAGTTTAACATCATGTGGGATGAATGTGAACCGACATGAAGGGTTCGGGACCAGTAAGTTTTGGGATTGAACCTTAGGGAGTCTTTATACATACCTTGACTTGGAAAGGATAAAAGTACACATTTTTTGGGATGGTTTGTTGAACCAACATGAAGGGGTCGGGACCAGTATGTGTTGGGCATAAACCTCTGGGAGGCTTTCTACATACCTTACCTTGGAAAAGATCAAAGTCCACATATTTTGGATGTGTTTATTGAATTTATGTGAAGGGGTAGGGACCAGTAAGTGTTGGTCTTGAACCTCAGGTAGGATTTCTAAATACCTTTCCTTGGAAAGGATAAATTACACAAAGTTTGGAAGTGTTTAGTGAAACAACTTGAAGGGTTCAGGACCATTAGGTGTTAGGATTAAACCTCAGGGAGGCTTCTTACATACCATACCTTGGCAAAGATCAATGTCCATGTAGTTTGAGATGGTTTGGTGAATCGACATGACGGGGTTGGGACCAGTAGGTATTGTTATTGATCCTCAAGGAGTCATTCCATGTACCTTGACTTGGAAAGGATAAAATTCCACATAGTTCGTGAGTGTTTGCTGAACCAACGTGAAGGGGTCAAGACCATTAGGTGTTGGTATTGAACATCATGGAAGCTTTCTACGTACCTTGCCTTGGTAGGGATCAAATTCTACATAGTTCAGGATGGTTTTAGTGAACCGACGTAAAGGGGCCGGGACCAGTAGATGTTGGTCTTAAACCTCAGGGATGCTTCTTACATTTCTTTCCCTCGAAAGGATCAAAGTCCACGTGGTTCATAAGTGTTTGGTGAAACTATGTGAAGGGTCCATGACCAATAAGTGTTGGAATTGAACCTCAAGGAGGCTTCCTACGTACCTTGCCTTGGAAAGGATCAAATTACACATAGTTAGAAAGTGTTTGGTGAACCGACATGAAGGGTTTGGGACCAGTAGGTGTTGGGTTTGAACTTCAAGGAGGCTTCCTAAATATCTTTCTTTGGAAAGGATCAAATTCCACATATTTCAGAAGTGTTTGGTGAACCGACGTGAAGGGGTCGGGACTAGTAGGTTTTGGGATTGAACCTTAGGGAGGCTTCCAACATACATTTTCTTGGAAAAGATCAAAGTCTATGTAGTTCAAGATGGTTTGGTGAACTGATGTGAAGGTTTTGGGACTAGTAGGTGTTGGGTTTGAACCTCCGGGAGGCTTCCTACATACCTTTTCTTTGAAAGGATCAAATTCCATGTAGTTCAGGAGTGTTTGGTGCATCGACGTGAAGGGTTAAGGACCAATAGGTGTTGGGATTGAACCTTAGGGATGCTTCTTACATACCTTTCCTTGTAAAGGATCAAATTCCATATAGTTCGGGATAGTTTGGGTATTACATGCTAAGGCGGACCAAAAAGGATTCCATGGTCACTATTTACTCTAATCACTACTGGAAATGGAGGATATACCAACGTATTTTTCCCCATTGTTTATAAAAACCATTGGAATAGGGATGCTGATAGGTATATACCCAAAGGTATAAATAAACCATTGGAATAGAGAAGTTTATATGAGTTTTAACCAATGGTTTTATAGAACCTTTGGGATATGTGAGAATTTACCCAACGGTTTTACAAAACCGTTGGTAAAAGTAAGTTTTAGGAAACATTTTCCATTGGTTTTAAAAAACCATTGGTAAAGGTTACCTTTCCCAACAGTTTTAAAAAACCATTGGGAAAGTTTTCCCCTAAAATTTCCGCCATACCCAATCCCCCATCCACCCAATTGAAGACCTAATTCCAAGACACAGAGCTCTCTTGCTCGGAAAATTCTTCCACCCTTCAATCAGATAGTTGTTTTGTTTTTCACTTCAAATCTATAAGTGGTACCTTAGGTTCAATGTTTTACATCTATTTTTTTTCTTTTGTTTTATGTTTTGATTTGTCTTAAACCATAGGTCCATGCACTATGGTATACCCAAGAATTGTAATTTTATTTTATTTTTTCTATTTTTGTTCTACACATCTACTGTCATGATTTTGTGAGTCGGATTTTGTGAGTAAACTTTATTTAAAGTATTTATATCCACTACTTTGTAGATTTAGTGAACCATAAGAAGGAATTGGGACTAGTTAGAGAAGTGGTGCGGGTGGAGGTGAGGTGTGGGGGCTGTGCAGGTGGGAGGTGGTATGTACAGGGTGGGGGTGTTTGGGGGGAGGGGGACTATGCTGGGGGAGTCTTCTGGGGTGAGGTGGGTGTGGGGGGGGGATGTACAGTTGGGGGTGGGGTGGGGTGGTTATGCTGATGAGGGAGGGTGGAGGGGGGTTATGCAAGTGGTGGGTGCATGTGGTGGGAGGGGAGTGGGTGTGTATGTGGGGGTCTGCAGTGGGTGAAGGGGGATGTGCAGGTGGGGCTGTGTAATGGGGGGATCTTGTTGGGTGTGAGGTAGGGGTGTACAGGTGGGGGTGGGGGTGGGGGTGGGATGTGCAGGTGGGGTGGGGGTGTGGGGGAAGTGCAAGTGTGGGGTGTGGGTGGGTGGGTGTTTTGTGCAAGTGGGTGGGGGGAGGGGAGTGTGACAGTGAGTGGGTGGGTGGGGAAATGTAAAACCCGATTATTTGAAAATTATTCACTTGAAATGTAAAACTAGATTATTTGAAAATTGAAAGAAAATAATTTGGTTATTTTGGTTTTATAATCTTGTTATGGAATCATTAATGAGACTGTACTGGGATATTTATGTCACACACTGACTGTGGATTTAGGTTTCTGTAGATTATCAACTTCCTATTTTGGGTAGGGGAAAGTCACCACTTAGAGGTATTTCTATATGTTGACATACAAATCTATAGTTATACATCTCTTGGAAATATGGAAGTTTTCCTTACTATTTTTATGGTAATGTTCTGTAGTACTCTGGCTTGTTTATGCTTGTTTTACTTCTAGTACACACCTCCCATTGGAGATATTTTTTTTGTATAATGTATTTTTATCTTGTTTTCTCAATGCTAGTGGAAAATTATTCCCACATTAATTTTTTATGATGTCGGATCCTATTCACCATCCCATGGGTATCAGGAATCCCCATGGACAACCCAACCACCCCTAGACACCCCCTACCCACCTGGATAGCCCTCCAACCCTATGGATAGCCCACCCCACTGGACACCCCAACCCCCTGGACTTCCCCATCACCCCTGTGGACAGCACGCCCACCCCCTAGACAGCCTGTACCCCCCTGGACAGCCCCTCCACCCTAGTGGATAGCCCACCCACCCCCTAGACACCCCTACCTCCTGGACAACACCACAACCCTGTGAACAGCCCGCCCCCTGGAAACCCCAACCCCCTGGATAGCCCCGCCTCCCTGTGGACAGCTCTCCCACCCCTTGGACACCCTATACCCCCTGTGTTGGGTCGGAAAAAAGCGGGAAGTGATGGCAAGAGGGGGGGTGAATTGCCTTTTAAAAAAAGATTAACAAATTAAAATCAAAGTTGAAATGCAGCGGAAATAAAAGAGGCAATCACACAAGAAATTGTTAACGGAGTTCGGCCAAAACCCGGCCTACGTCTCCGCTCCCAACTCAACCGTTGAGAGATTCCTACCGCTTGCTTTTCAATGGTTTTAGCAAGAAACCCACTAGGCTTTGAGGTAGCACTAGGACCTATTACAGCTTGCTTTTGAAATGGTTTAGCAAGAACCCACTTGCTTTTAATGGTTTAGCAAGAACCCACTATCCTTCTTACAGGTGAAGGATAGCTCACCTATGTCTCAAGCTATTTAAAGGAAAGCTTGACAACCTCTTCAGACCTTAGTGGTGATGTGAAACCCAAAAGAAAGAGGGGATGAGAAAAGTTTGGGGTTTGTAGGCACAAACCCAATTTTAAGCTCAAAATAAATAAAACAAGCAAAACCGTATTTGAGGAAGTCTTGGGCGCCTTTGATTGATTGGAGATGTTGAAGGCCGCTTCCAAGCTTCTTTGAAGGAGCTCCTTGGATGTGGAAGTTGTTGGAGCACTTGAGGTTCCTTTGAGGGAAGTCGCCGGAGGTTGGCCAATTGATACAAAATATGTCTGTTGGCTTCGTATATGATCCGGGTTCGTGTCCGGGGCTTCCTTGGCCTTTATTTATAGGCATGGAACCCTTGGGGAGTCTTCGGAGCCGTTGGAGAGGCTTAAAGAGCCGTTGGGGGCCAAATGGGGGTTGACTGGTCAAAGCCAACGGCTAGTTTGACTGGGCTATCGGCTGGCCGGTACAGGTCCACCGGCTGGCCGGTGCCTTGGAATGTGGAGAGTGCTTCTACCCAGGAGCCACCGGCTGGCCGGTGAGAAGGCCACTGGCTGGCCGGTGGTGAGACAGTAGGTCTCACTATTCATCTGGGTGCCACCGACTGGCCGGTGACAGAGCCACCGGCTGACCGGTGGAGCCTGGCAGTGGGCAATGCCTCTGCCAGGTCCACCGGCCGGCCGGTGCCATTACACCGGTTGGCCGGTGGACTGAATTTCAGTCCACTTCGTCCATTCTTGGGCCAATCCTTTGGCAATCTTTTTTCCTATCATTCACAACACTTAAAACACAATATTAGATAAATAAGAAGGTGATTGTGATCATGAAAATCAAACAACGAGGGGAACGAGATGTACAACAATCTCCCCCTATTTTGATGATCACAATCACCAAAACAATTAAAGTAAAAACATGAATAAATTGAAAATAAATGCTAAGCATGTGCAAAAGGTTTCTCCCCCAATCAATCAAGAAATTTCTCCCCCTTTGTGATTATCAAAATAGCTTGGGGCATAAAACTTGATTGAGGGAAACGATGAAAAACGAGATTTTAAATCAATTGAAAATGATATCAATTGTTGAAAATTTTGAAATGAAAATTGAATAACAGTTTGAATTGAAAGTTTTGAATCAAAAACCAATTGAATTTTGAAATTTGAAACCAAATGAAATTTGTTGAAATTGAGAGTTTTGAATCAGAAATGAATTGAAAGATTTGAATGAAAAATTCGAATTGAATATTTTGAAATGAAAAATTTGATACCAAGTGTTGAAATTGAAAGTTGGAATCGAAAATTTTGAAAATGAAATCAAAAGTTTGAATCTAAGACAAGGTTTTGAAAATTCTCCCCCTAAATGAAAACAATAAGTCACCGGGGATAAGAAATAAATTTTGGCCCGGAGAGACTCGCAAGAAAGGATTTTTCAATCCAAACTTGTCTCATAGGGGGTCTTCTCCTATAAAACTCGTCACTATAGTAAATAGACTTGGGTTGGCCATACCGGGCGTTTTTACAATTACATTCATAAATTAGGTGCCCGAGTTTCTTACAATAATTACAAAATTTATAACAAGAGCTCCCCCTTACAAAAACAGTGGGTGCATGGGAGGAGGAAGCTATATTGGTGTAGCCTAGCCCTTGGGTGGTTCGGGAAACGCGTTGGGAACCAAGTAAATTGTTCAAATTTTGTTCCCCTTGGGTGAACTTCGCTAGGGTCTCCCTTAGGTCTTTGATGGTTGATTCCATGGAATCAACATTTGGAAAATTTTGGATTTTAAGGGACAACTCTTCCTTCTCTTTGAAAAGTTTTTCTTTTTCGGAAGAGAGTTTTTTGAAATTCTTTTTTAAAGCAACGAATTTTGAAGAAAGTTCGTGAAAACCATTTTCTAATTGGTCTCTAGCGTGTGAGAGTTCTTCATAAGAAAGATGATTTAAAGAATTTGAATTTGAAGAGCAATAGGATGAGGAGTCAGAAGATGTTACCTCGTGTTTTGCCATTAGGCATTTTGT